>CM021100.1:484727191-485327191 GCA_007115665.2 Sequoiadendron giganteum | reverse complement strand
TTGGACTGACTTGATGATAATATGGATAAATGGATTGCCATTTTATTGCCTAAAGGACTAACTTAAGATGCAGACTAGATGGGAAAATGGATTGCCAATGCGACAGACACCTAAAGGACTAACCTAACCGTCTCGGGGGATGATCAAAGATCAACCTTGCCTACGTTCAAGCTCAGAGATGACGTAGTTCGACTAGGTGAAAGACTGACAAAACTAAATGATGAATTTTTTGAAGATTTTCTGATGAATTTTTGAAAGATTTGGATGTTTTTGGATTTTCTGATGAATTTTGAAAAAGATCACGAGAATGTACACGAATCCAATCCGATGTTGCGAGAATGTGCCCCCAGTGTGGTGCGACAGACTACTTCGATAAAGGTAGGATAGACTGACCTTAGAAATGCCAAGTAGTTCCAATGGTGGAATATAGTACAGATACCAACGCAAGCTATGGTATGGATGCGAGCGGATAAGTGGAATGCGATGGAGTGGATGAGTTGTGTAGATCCTGATAGATGGGGAAGGTGCTTTATTTACACTTGACGCCTGTTTGCCAGGTTTTCATCGAGGTAACCATTTTTTCAGGACTTTTTCTGATTGTTTTTGTATTTTCTGGTTCTATACTTTGCAAGGTTTAGGCATAAAACTTTTTGGGGTGAGAGCTATTCAGAGGCTCCTGCAGAGGCTCGCCTTCTAGTGTTACTAGTTGATATGCCCCTGATGTGTAACTTGCAGTGATGACAAAATGTCTCAGCCAATTGGGCTCAAACTTTCCCTTTGTATCTGGATTTGGTACGTTCTTTTGGTTTTCTTTCAGCACGAGGTCACCAACTTGGAAAGTTCGTTGTCTGATCTTCTTGTTGTAGCTCCTTTTTAGGCGATTCTGGTACACTTGTAGATGATTAAGGGCATCCATGCGCCTTTCATTTAGTAATTCCAGCTCATTGAGTCTTGTGACCCTGTATTCCTCATCTGTGATAAGGTTTTGCAATGATATCCTTAGTGATGGGAGCTCGATCTCAATGGGGAGTATGGCCTCTGATCTGTAGACCAGAGAGAATGGGGTGGTGCCTGTTGGCGTGCAGATGCTGGTGCGGTAGGCCCATAAGGCGGGATTTAACTGCAGATGCCAATCACGGCCAGAGTCATTGACTGTTTTCTTGAGGATTTTCAAAATGGTTTTATTTGTAGCTTCTGCTTGGCCATTTCCTTGTGGATAATATGGAGTAGAAAAGCAATGCTTGATTTTGAATTTTTCACACAAGTCACGGACATCCTGATTCTTAAAAGGTGTCCCATTATCAGAGATAATGGATTGGGGGACACCGTACCGACAAATGAGGTAATTCAGGATAAACTTGGATATCTTCTTTCCGATGATGTAGGTCATGGGAATTGCTTCGACCCACTTAGTGAAGTACTCGGTGGCGGTGATAATGAATTTATGGCCGTTGGATGAGGTGGGTGATATTTTTCCAATGAGATCGAGCCCCCATTGTGAAAAGGGCCAAGGTGTAACAATAGGATGCAGTTCTTGAGCTGGTGCATGAATAAGGTCTCCATGCTGTTGGCATTGCAAGCATTTTCTGACAAAATTGTGCGCCTCTTTTTCCATTGTCGGCCAGTAGTACCCTGTTCTTAACAACTTTTTAGCCAAGGTCATAACACTTGAGTGTGACCTGCACATGCCATTGTGTACCTTAGTTAGAGCAGTCAGGGCTTCATCGGGTTTTAAACAATGTAACAGGGTTCCATCGGTACTCCTATGGAAGAGGGTTTCTCCTAGGATGACGAATCGTGAAGTCCTTTTGATGAAAGTGCGTTTTAGGTTCAGGGTGATGTCAGTGGGGAGGATTCCTAACTTTAGGTAGGTTTATATATCATGATACCAAAGATCACCAGGACCAACGAGTTCACATGCGTATTCTAACTCTAGTACCTCGAATGTGGGTACGAGAAGCTGCTCTATGAGAAATTCATGTTTCAAGACATTTCGAGGGATGTCGAGTAAGGATCCAATTGTCGCCATTGCATCAGCCGCTCTGTTGTTTGTCCTTGGTATCTGCTCAAAGGTAATGTTGATGAAAGATTCCTTGAGGCTTTCTACCACCTTCTTGTATGGTGTGAGCTTATCATCCTTGGTTTGGTATTCGCCATTGACTTGGTTGATGATAAGTTGCGAGTCGCCATAGAATTTTAGTGCCATGATTCGCCATTGTGCTGCAATCTTGAGTCCTATGGTCAAAGCTTCATATTCTGCTATATTGTTAGTACAAGGGAATGCCAGCTTGTATGATCTAGGTATGCAGTCTCCTTGCGGCGTGATGAAAAACACACCAGCTCCTGACCCATGTTGTGTGTGAGAGCCATCAAAGTATAACTTCCAGTGGTCTGTTGCACCAAGGTAAAAAAGGGACTCATCTGGGAATTCTGATATGAGTGGGTTATCTGTGTAGAGGGGAGCTTCTGCCAGCTGATCCGCAATAACTTGCCCTTTTATGGATTTTCCTTCTACATACTCGATATCATGTTCAGATAATATCATTACCCACTTAGCCATTCTACCTGTAAGCGCTGCTTTTGACAATAGGTACTTTAGAGGGTCTATTTTGGCAATCAACTTGATTTGGTGCGCTAGCATGTAGTGTCTGAATTTCTGAGCTGCAAATACCAGTGCTAGGCAAGCTTTTTCTATTGACGTGTAATTGAGCTCATGTCCCACCATTGTTCTGCTGTTGTAGTAGATAGCCTGCTCGGTTCCCTTTTCATCATGTTGGGCTAAAAGGGCCCCCAGGGTGGCTGTTGTTGCAGAGATATATAGGATTAATGATTTCCCCACAATTGGTGGCATCAACATAGGTGGTGTAAGTAGATATTCTTTTATTTTTCTAAATGCTTGCTCGCATTTGTCATCCCATCTGAAAGCTACTCCCTTGTGAAGTAGGTGTGAATAGGCAATCTGTTTATCTACCAATTGTGCTATGTATCTTCGGATGGACTGGAGTCTTCCTTGCAATCCTCTTATTTGTTTTAACATTCTTGGTGCTTTCATTTCGAGGATTGCTTTTACCTTTGTAGGGTCTACCTCTATCCCTCTCATTGAAACTATGTATCCTAGCAGCTTCCCTGATTGCACCCTAAAGACACACTTCTTCGGGTTGAGTCTAACCTTATATTGTTCGAGCCTCTCAAAGATAGCACTTAGAGTTGCTATATGGTCTTGTCTCTTCTTTGATTTAGCAAGTATGTCATCTACATAATCTTTGACTGTTTTGTGGATCATGTCGTGGAAGATTAATGTCATGGCTCTTTGGTAGGTAGCTCTTGCATTCTTCAACCCAAATGGCATTATGTTCCAGCAGTAGGTGCCCCAAGGACATGTGAATGCTGTCTTGTGTTGGTCTTCTTTTGCGATCATTATCTGATTGTACTCCGAGAAGCCATCCATTAGGGAAAGCATCTCATGTCTGGCCATCATATCCACTATCATGTCAATGTTGGGTAGTGGAAAGTCATCCTTGGGACATGCTTTGTTTAGGTCTCTGAAATCAGTGTAGATGCGGATGCCCCCTTTCGGTTTTGAGACTGGTACAAGGTTAGATACCCATTCTAGATAGTCGATTGGGCATATGAAGCCAACATCCAGAAGTTTCTGATGCTCAATCTTTACAAGCAAGGCTATTTGTGGGTGCATCTTCCTTAGCTTATGTCTGACTAGTTTTGCTCCAGGGTGAACAGCCAAATCATGCACTACTACTTCAAGATCTAGGCCTGGCATGTCTGCATAGGTCCACGCAAAATTTACCTTTCTCTGCTTTAGGAAAGCTGCCAATAGCTTTTGTTCTTCTTCTAGGAGAGATTCTGCATAGAAGGTAATTTGTGGTTCTGATTCTATACCTAAGTTGACCGGGTTGCACTGTTCTGCCAATACTGTTGACTTCTCCTGGTGTAGAGCAGTAGGGGGAAGATTGAATCCTTCATCCTTTGGTGCCTCAGAGAGGTTTTCGCCATTGGATGCATCCTTTGTTTTTACTATTTTATGGTTAGAGAGTTCCACAGTGTGGTTTTCACTCAATAACTCCGAGCTTATTCTCGATCTTTTTCTTTTGCGACTGAAGGACTCAATCGTCTCCCCATAGTATGCTTGTGTGTCTAGAGTGATATCAAATCTTGCCTTGTGATCTCCACATGGAACAGTATCCCTTAGTCCCATGAATTCCGAGAGAGCCTCATCATTTTTGAACGAGTCTAGAATCGGCGGTCCCCGTTGGTCGTGATCGATGAGTTGGGGGTACACTAAGTGGATTTGGTGGGTTTGTTGGATTGGCTCAGCGGGTGAGACACTAATCATCAATAAGGTGGAATCTTCAAAGAGCCTAGGTAAGCCACCTATGATGTCATCATCGTCACTGCTACTACAAACGTCAGTTATGTCAAATGTGAAGTTATCAAGAGGTAGGCCTGTGGACACGGGTAATCTAAGGTTAGTTGCTGAGACCCGAGGAGAGGACCTGACTACCCTATTAGGAACACTTCTGCCATGCACAGTTATACTCAGAGGGGTACAACTGAGGCCAAGGTTCTGCGTTCTTCTTTCTACAATGATGGGCTCCAACCGTCCATCACTATTTCTTCCTAGGCTTTCATTCCTATTATAGCCCATGCCGAACATCATTTGTAACCCTCTGTTTGTTTCCTCCATGGGTAGGGTGGGAGTGGGTCTTTCATCTTGGTACAGAGTGTTTGTGATGTCCTCCTTGTCCACATTTTCCTGACTGAGATCCCCCCAACTATTGAATCCAAAGGGTTCTGTTCTAGTGCCGACAGGTGTTTGAGTCAATTGTGGTTGCCCATGTGATCTAGGAGATTGTGGTAACTCTCCTACAACAAAAGCATTTCTCTTCATTCTATAATCACCGCATCCATTATCCTGTATCATGTTCTTAATCTCGGATATGTCGGGGATGGCAGGTGTCTCTGTCGCATAAGTGGAGGCGAGATTAGCTGGGTCTATGTATGAAGTGGATGGTCCTTCATCATTTTTAGGTACTTGAGGGATCTTGTAAAACTTGGCTTCCAAGTTTTTGCAATAGGTGAAAGGTTCGGGATCCCCATATATGGTAACCTCCTCGTTTTGATATGAGAACT
Organism: Sequoiadendron giganteum; assembly: GCA_007115665.2. NCBI lineage: Eukaryota > Viridiplantae > Streptophyta > Pinopsida > Cupressales > Cupressaceae > Sequoiadendron > Sequoiadendron giganteum. The sequence continues at coordinate 485,322,043 of CM021100.1, read as the reverse complement.
TAATACACTGATTATAGGTTGAGGCCACTGCCTTCATTCCATGTATCCATGGGCGTCCTAGGAGGATGTTGTATGGCAAATCAAGGTCAAGAACTTGACAAGTTTTTTCCATGGTTGCTAGCCCCACTTGGATGGGGATCTTGATAGTGCCCTGAGACACTCTTTCTTGGTCATCATATGCTCTTATGGTGATACTTTTGTTTTTATTGCTGGAATCCTTGGCGAATCCCAATTTCTTTATAAGTTTCAGAGAACAAATATTAAGACCTGCACCACCATCTACAAGGACTCGCTTGACTTTCTTTTTATGGACCAGGATTTGGAGGTGGAGTGCGCGGTTATGAGATGGCTACGGGGGGAAATCTTGGTCCGAAAATGTGATGAGATTCGGGGTAACGATGTTACCTACCATAGCCTGAAATTGCTCTATGTCAAGGGTGGCAGCAATGGTAGAGGTAGCTAGTGCTTCATCCAGGATCTGTCGATGAGCGGCAGAGATTTTTAGTAATTCCATGATGGATATTTGTGCGGGTGTTCTCTTCAGTTGGTCAATTACATTGTAATCATAGGGGATGGCCTTTGTGTTGGTAATGGGGGTCTTAGCAGGTGCCCCAACAATGGTAATTTTTCTGCCTCGTGTGGTGACTCCACAGTCATTGTTGGTTCCCTTGATATTTATGACAGTGACCAACTCGTCGACACATTCGACTATCTCCTCGTATACTAGATTGGCACTAGAATACTTTTGTTTACCCTTATTATTCCCTTGGTTATTTCCCTGATTATGATTCGGCATCGGATTCATGTAGATTTTTAGGTCTTGGTTTCCAACCGATTGCTCGATGTTGATGACCCTATCCTCGATGAGGTCTTGGATGATATTCTTGAGTCTCATGCAGTTGGCGGTGGTGTGTCCTTTAACTTTGTGAAATTCACACAGGAGATTCTCGTTGTACCACGGTAGTTTGGTCATGGGCTCTGTGTATTGTTCGGAGTTAGAGATTTTGATTAGGTTTTTTTTGACCAATTTCTTCATGACAGACTCAATCGATTCGCCAAGGGCTATGAACTTCCTCTTGGGGGGAAACTTGTTGCGGGGAGGTGGTCCTCCTTGATTACCCACATTGTTGACTTGGCTGGTGGAAGGTGGTTGTGACTGTGCTACTACCGCATTAGCCTGCACATTGTTGTGGTTATGAGTTTGCGGTTGATGATGATTTTGGGTATTTTTCTCAGGAGCACTGATGACTACCTTAGCATCAACCACGTCGTCGTTCATGATATTTTTGTTCCTCGACCATGTTCGAGGTCTATCATTGTAGTTGTTGGACGGGCGGTTATCCTACAGTGGAGTAAATGTAGGTGCGCCTCCTCGCGCAGTAAGGGCTCTTTCGATGTTGAGCGCCTTTGGAATTAGTTGATCGTAAGATGTGATGCACTGCATTTTTATGTAGAACGCCAGGTTTTCATCTAAGTTGGCTATGATGGTGCAAACTTGTTGTTCCTCTGGCATGGCCCACTTGCTCTGATTGGCCTTGGATCGCCATCTTTGCAAGAAGGATGCGAATAACTCTCCTCTTCTTTGTTTGAGTGCAGATAGTTCTTCTAAATTGACATCCACAACCATATTAAAAGCGTAATTTTTAAGGAAAGCCTCCACAATTTCCTCGAATGTTTTAATGCCCATGGGTAAGCGAGAAAACCATTCCATAGCTGGACTAGTCAGGCTTCGGGGGAAGAGCCGCATTAGATACGTGTCATCATATATGACTTCCATGCAGTGCACCTGAAATTCCCTGACATGGTTTTTAGGGTTGCCCGTTCCATTGTACTTATCAAATTTGGGTATCTCGAATCCCTTTGGAAATGGTACCATGGTGAGACTTCTATCGAAAAGATAAGGGCACAAGTTGCCTGGTGTCCTTGTGGTTTTTCCTGCTTGCAAGTCCAACACCTGCTACGAAAGCAATTTGATCTGTGTTGCGACATCCTTGCTTGGGTCGGGGGGTGGGATGAATGAGTGGTGAGGTGTTGGAGGTGTTTGATGGGTGGGGAGCGTACTGGTCGGCGTTTGCTGGGAGCTCGGCTGTGCGTTTAGGGCTTGTTGGTAAGCTTTTATTTGAGCCAACAACGCTTGTTGTTGATCTTGCTGTTGCTGTTCCAATAGCGCTTGCTGTTGGTCTATTTGCTGTTGTTCCCATGAAGCCTGCTGTTGGTCAAGTTGTTGTTGAGCTAGTAATGCTTGTTGTTGGTTTAGCTGTTGTTGCACCAACAATGCTTGTTATTGGTCGAGCTGTTGTTGTGCCAATAAAGCTTGTTGTTTAGCTTGGTGTTGTTCCTGAAAGTCTTGCAGGGCTTGGTGGTAGGCTTGCAGGTGGATTGCTTGCAATTGCGCTTGGTATTGAGCTTGTGTCTTTTGTTGGGTTTGAGCTTGAGCTTGGGCTTGTGCTTGTGCGGCTTGTGCTTGAGCTTGAGCTTGTGCTTGTGCTTGCGTTTGTGTGGCTTGTGCTTGAGCTTGCGCTGCTTGTGCTTGAGCTTGTGCTTGAGCTTGCGCTTGGGCTTGGAGTGTCTTCTGGCGGGCAGCTTGTTGTGCGGCTTGCAACATAATGGAGAATGAATTGGTCGTGTTGTGCTTTGGCAGTGGCATTGGTGGTGGAGCAGGAATCATGCCAACTATCGTGGCGGGTGGAGGGATTGTGGTTGTGACTGTGATTTGGGTTGTGGGCGGGGTGGTTGAGACAATTGATCCTTGATGAGGCATGCTTTGGGAGACTTGAGGACCAATAAATGCATTAATCGTGGTGATAGGAATGGTTGCGATTTGTTGTGAGGACATGGGCAAAAGAAGCGGGTTCAAAGTGGTGGTCGGATTGCTTGGATTAGCAAAAATTTCGATGGTTAAAGGTGGAAGACCTATTCCAGGAGGCGATGCAGATGTGAAAGGAAGCGGGGGAAGGGATGATGCACCACTTTGGGAAGAGAAAGGATTGATAGATTCTGTCGTTCCAAGCAAACCAACTTCCTCATGCGGTGCGGGAGTTGGTATGTTCAATTGATAAGCTGGTGTGGCGTGAAATGAGGATGAACCAGCGGGATTATGAAATGTGAGTGGGATGTAAGGGTGAAATGAGTTTTCTGGATTAAATGTAGGGGTGATGATCACTTCTTCATTAGCCACAAGGTGGTGTTCTTGCAATTCTTGGAACATGGCACTCCCCTTGTTTACAATCGGGGAGGTTGGTGTGATGATTGAGGTGATGCAAGGTACTTCTTGATTGATGTTTGACAACGGGGATGCAACTGCACTAGTGCTTGTGTTAAGGTTGGGAGGGGGCATGTCCCCTCCTCTTTCTATTGAATTTATGCATTTGAACATGGCACTAACAATTTTATGGTTCTTAGGATTTTAAATCATTTCCATGATTTCCTCTGGTGTCATCCCTATGTCTTCATTTATGTCGTCCTCTTGATGACTCTCCTCTTGAGGATTTTGTGATGATAAGGGAGAGTTGCTTGGGGGATTGCTTGATCCTGCTAGGTTCACTTCGATATTTAGATGACTCATGTCCATAGAAGCTGATATGTCTCTGATATTCTCCATGTCCTTCTTGTGTTGAGATCTTGTTTGGACCATAAAAATAGGGATTTGTTCGATCCTAATCTTTTAAGTCCAAAAAGAGAAGAACTAGGGTAGCTAAAAGATCAAAGATGGTGATGATGGTGATGGGTTTTAAAATGGATGGGATGAGTGAATGAAACCTTTGGAAATTTTTTTGAATGTATGTGCTAAACTTTGAAAGGGCTTTTGATTTGATTTGATTGTGATAATTTGACTAGATGCGTTAAGTCAAACAAGATTGGTTGTGAAGTTATTTTCCCTGGGAAGTTGTGTTATCCTAAGGGAACTTGCACAAAAATGGATGAATTGACAAAGTGTGTTATGCCAATGTTTTGGAGAACTAATAGACTTTAAGAAGTTGTGTTATCTCAAAGAAAATTTGTTCAATGATTTGAGACTATGTTGGCTAAGTGTGTTAAGCTAAGATATGATGATGTTGATTTAGCCCTCTAAGTTTAGCGTGATGTTTGATTCTAGAGTTCTCAAAAAGGTTTGATGATGAAATGATACTTTGATTTGATGGATGAATGAATGGGAATGACAACTTTGATCTTGAATCTTAACCTAGATGTGACTCTCTCTTTACAAAACCTAGGTGTTGAAGAACATGCTTGACTTCTTATGGGAGAAATGCAAACCTTTGAAACAATTCGGGATTTTGTTGACAATAAAATGCATATAATGCTGGATTGTTCCTTGAGGCTTTTCTGTAAAAATTATAAACCAATCTTTCCCTGAATTTGAAAAGTCTCTCAAGACGTTCCTCACGAGCTTTTAGACTAAGCTTCTTGAACTTTGGCTTTGGGATTTTGATCTTGCGGGAAATCATGTTAGAAAACACATGTGTAATCCAATTTGTCTCTTTATCTTGGTTAAATGAGGTTCTTTTTATCCAAGACACTTGCTTTCTTAGGTTTTCAAACTATATGTGTAGTGTCCCATTCTCTTTCTCATCCCACAATGTCCTTTGTGTGGAAATCGAGGAAAATAGGGAAAAAGTTCCTTATGTTTATCCTTATTGGAAACAAATGATGATAGAATTTGCACACTTAGAAACCTCTAGGAATGTGATTCCTAGGGAAAGCAAGAGTGGGCAAGTTCGTCAATAGGTATTTGTTCCCCACAAGGTGTTTGAAATTTCAAGGTTTTTGTGTATGTTTGTTTTCCAAATGTTTTCAAGATCAAGCAATGTGTTTTTTCCAAGCACTTTCACACTCCTAGGTTGATGAGACAATACCTTGTTGGGTTCCCACTTGGATAAATCCAGCTGCGCATATCTTGTGCGAATCGCTAAATGCTTGACCACACTGGCTCCCCTCCACGGCACTCACTTATTCGGGTCAGCCAAGCATTAGTACCCATGAATCTCCCATGGCATACTTTCCATTTCCATAACAAGACCGCATGTTATGTGGGGCGGCTTCAAAGGACATGACCTTTTGCACCAACAAGATAGATAAGGTTTTGGCCAATTTCTAAACAAGGGGTTCTAATTCGGGCATTCCATTCGTGGGGGATTATCCAACGTCAGTGAGAGTCCATTGCTGTCCATCTCGTCGGAATAATCCTCGTGATATTGGCCTGTGTTCCAATATCCACACTTATATCCCGGATGGAAGTCGCTTGGCTTTAGCGTGTTCCCGGTTGGGTCATTCCCTTGGGTGATTACTTTTTCCCACAAGGCAGGCCCTCTAAGATAAACAATAGCGAGCTAACATATCCCGTAGTTCACACAACCCTCTTTGAAAAACAAAGGGGAGAACCTCCACAATATATCGTGCTCACACTCGCATGTTTTGTTCAATTTTAAAATGCCCAAATTGAAGTGTGGAGGCAATATTTTATGCAACTTAGGGTCATCAAAAAGACTTTTGATTCTCAAGATCGCCGTGAAGCGCGAGAGAAGCGCATACGCCCTTTTAAATGACAATACTTTGCAAAAAAGTTTACAAAACACAAAGTACACATGTTCAATTTTAAATTCCTCAAAGCAATGATGATTTCATTTTAAAAGCACCAATTGAAATGTGAAGTTGCCTTGTTCAATTTTAATCCCAAATCAAAATCTAGTGAATGTCTAAGGTTCAATTTTAACCAACTTTGAAAAGATCAAGTCATTGATTGATTTTAAGCCCAAATTGAAAAGTGAGTTAGCTAAAAATAGAAAAAAAGGGTAGTAAATGGAAGCTCCAAGATTGTTAAAACAAGCATTAAAAAATGCTTTTCAAGTCTTCAATTCCACTCTTTTTGCCTTCGTTTTTGCTTCAACCTTCAATTTCAATCTCCAATGCCAACCTTGATTTCAACCTTTAACACCTTGCTTTCAACTTTGATGTCAACACCTTGATTTCAACCTTTTTCCTTCATCCATGTACCTTGATGCCAACCTTAACCTATTAGCATATCAAATAAGAGTTAACCATGTATTGTGATAAAAGTATATACAAAAAAAAAAAAAGATTCACAAGAGCACTTCTCAAGAGGAACAAAATAAGATTGTATTAACAAAGCACCTAAGTTCCTTATGGTAGTTTTATCCCAATAGTAAATTTCAATTTCTTCTTTTAATTTAGGCTTACTTTCCTAAAAGAAATATTGATTTTCAAAATCTTATATACAATATGTAAAGACTTCTCTTGTGAATGCATAAATCTATTTTGATAAGAGACAAAAGTAAAACCCAAATCATGCATTTAAAGACCAAATCAAGCATGTATAAAGAAACAAAATTTAGACAATGATCAACCTACTCAGCATTATTTATGTCATATTGAAAGCATTCAGCAAGCAGCCAATCAAAAGATCTTTAAGTATCCCTAAGTAAATGCAGTAGGCAAGCTAAAAGGATCACGCCCAAAGCTCATTTAAACAAATTTCAAAACCACGGAAGTTGGTATCCTTAAAGTCAATCTGAAAGGACTTGAGGAATTCTCTATTTAATGCGGCAGGCAAGTGTAAACTGAAATCTTTGACTTCATTTTCTTAAAAATGCCACAGATCAAAGGATTCATGCAGTAAAGCTTTTATTGCAAAACAAAAAGCATAAGCAAAGTGAATGCCGTTGGTAAGTGTGAGCTTAAATTTCCTGTCTGCCTTTTCCTTTTTAAGCAAGTAAATCAAAGCCCTGCTATTAGATCTCCCAAAACTATCAGATTCTCATGGCTTTTTCTTGTACCTTTACACTAGGCAAATCAATCAAAATAAACTGAACTAAAGCACTTAACCCACTTTTTCGGAAACAAAACTCTCAGCAATATGTGGCTGATCCTTACCATTTATAAGTTCGAGAGAATCTGTGCTCAAATGAATTCCAAATGAAAGACAAGGGAAAAGCATTAAATATCCCTGAGTTTAATACTCGAGAGCCCCTGCCGCCATCACATTTATAGCTTAGTAATAATCTTATGGAAAGATTTGATTGAGTTTCAATAAATACAGAAAAGGCATTTTTGGTTGTGTACAAGCAATAATAAAAAAGAACGATAGAGCCATGATTTATTCAACTGTAATGATTGCAACACCAATAGAATAGCCTTAAACTACTCCAGCCTGTCACTATTTATCGATTACAAAGGACTTATAAGATTTCTGATCATTAATTAACAAAAGCCTCCTCTCTACACTACACGACAACCTATATGGAAACACTAAGGAAACTAAAGCACAATGGTCGCCCATAAAGACTGAATGTAACATGCATTACAACATTATTGGTAAGAGCATAAGTAACCGCGGGTGAACTGCAGAGGTAAGTTGGAAAGCATTTAATGGATAGCAAAACATACGCCACGAAAAATGATGTAATAGCTGCTGTCAAACCCAACACAAAGATCAAAGTCTGTTGTATTCAAGTCGCTAAGCTATGCCAACGTCCCCTATGCGGAATAGTAGCAGGTTCGCAGGCTATTTCTTGGAATGCAATGAGCACTATCTACGTTTTACAGTCAGAGAACTCATGAATGTGTGGCTGGGAGTAAATGATGTGCCCTTTATAGCTTTGACATGTCTCAAAGGGATTCTATCTTATGCATACCAAGATTACAGTACATAAGCATTAAAAGTGCAAGGTAAATACTCCATAAATATAGATGGAAAAGTCTGTTGCGTGGAACAACTTCCTTAATCAGCAAAGAGATGGCTTATGGACATAATAACTGAAAGCTTCTTAGTTCAAAATTAAAAAATAGTATTCATGCTCGCTTGTGAAATACCAAATTTCACGTCTGTATCACTTACCAGATAGACCACATTGTATATCATTGTTTACTCGCATTAACCAAGCAAGATGGGCGCAAAATAGGTGCTGAAGCGGATCCCCTTAATCAAATTCCCTAACAGACATACAGGTATTCAGCCACATTCATATATATTAAACTCAGCGAACACAAGAGCTTAGAGACTTTTTAAACCAATGCTATTGGCAGATGTAAGATAATGCCCAGGGGTTTGTTTTCTCCTAATATCTCTATCCACACACATTATTTGGTCTGTTCACATTATGTTACTTATGTTTCGTTTTCACGTTTTCATTAACCTATCAGCCTGAATCTAGTTGACAGAGAAAACAACTTCAGAACAAAAAGAATAAAAAAACTTACTGTCTACACAAACCCCATATTCGAATGCATACCTTGTCAATGAAGTTCACACGCCTTTCACATCAAGCTTACTCATTAAGTGCACACAAGCTAGTTGTGTAGTAGAAGTGGGTCACTGCCAAATAAGACACTAACATAACATATATAACTCCCTTGTGGAAAGCAATAGTTCTTTTAATTTTCCCACTTGTCTTATACACACCAATCAATCAAATGCATATAACCTACTCCTTGTAGCCAGCATGCCTTTTAACATCATACTACGCATGCTGCACAAATCACCACTGAAAATCATATTAGATTAGACATGAATGAGTGCATAGAGATAGAGTGATGTCCATCTAGTAGCGATAACAAGCACAGTTTAGATGGTATCGATGACACCCAGGGAAATAACAAGAATGAATAACATAATGTGACACAACACAAGTGTATTATCTAACAAATGGTTCATAAAACTATTGGGAATCATTTGAATGCATTGCTACTGTGATTTAGACCAGTTTTTATAAACAATGGTTTTCAGTTACTTGCACCAAACATTTAATGAACAGTGGATACGTAGCAATTTTCTTTTCATATATCTTATTTTAATAAAGATTTGAATAGACACAAATCTTATCACCACAGCAGTTCTTGAATTTCTATGAATGACTTAATGTATAAACTAGACAACCGAAATAGGCCCTCCTTCTAGTGCCATTTGTAGGATGCCAAATCTCACATATTGGTTATATGGACTAGCATCCTCATAGAATAACATATACCATTTACTCCAAACAAAATACTAAAACTAAACAAACATGTAATGGAGAAAAGGAAATACAACCTATTCTATGATGGATTGGTGCCCTCCATGAAGATGTGAGAGAGCCCTTTCCCAATCCCTTTCTAAGCCAAATGAGATAGAAAATGAGTTTCTATGAGCTCAAGTTGCCTATAGTTTTGATGCCTTCAAATTGTATTGTTGAAATGAGAGAAAATGGCTTGCATTTATAGGAAAAGTTGTTAGAAGAGAGGCCAAAATTAGGCAATGTGGGACTTAATCCCATCCAATAGGATAGAGACACTTGTCATAATGGGATTGGTCAAAGCTTGTGCAAATTTTGGCCAATGTGCCCATTCAAATTTAAAAAATGTCAATAAATGCATGTTGTTGAGGGTTTTGGGGGGAATAATCTTTGTCCAAAAAAGTCAAAGATGAGAGTTATTGAGGGAAAATAACACTTTTTAATAAATCAATAAATTGATTTATTGATGCAAGTGGGTGGGTTAGTTAGGAGTTTAGATTTGACTCTAGTTGAGTCAAAAGCTAGAGAATGATAATCATGATTTAGAAGTTAATTAATTTAGATTAATTAACTTAGGGGATTTTAGGGATTTGACATTTGATTAAATCAATTTGATTTATTAAATCAAATTAGAAGAACATAAGGATTAAATAATTTGATTTATTTAATGAACCTTAGGAAATAAATCAATAAATTGCTTTAATTGATTAATAGAAGAAATGAATGTTAATTTGTATGATGCATGATTGTTATTTTTGCATGTCTACACCAATCAAATTTCACATCCTTTTTGAGGAGATATGTAAATGGTAACATTTGATCAGCTAGAAATGCCACCAAACGACATATCACTTGAATTATTCCTATAATGTGTACAACTAAGAGATGTTCCTAGGAGGTGGCCTGTTGATTATAGCATCAATCTTCTTTGTATCCACGTCAATGCCTCTGTGAGATATGATAAAACCAAGAATTTTCCCACTGTCTACACTAAAGACACACTTTTTCAGATTAAATCTCTTGTTGTATTTTCTCATGCGCTCAAATATTTTTTGAAGGACATTCACATTATCTTGTCTTGTTAAATATTTGGGTAGAATTTCATCAACATTGTCTCCCAAAATCTTATCCATGTAATTATGGAATATTAGTGTCATAGATCGTTGATATGTTGGTCGCACATTCTTTAATCTAAAAGGTGTCATAACCCAACAAAATGTTCCCCAAAGAGTTATAAATGCTATTTTGTACTGATCATGAGGGTTGATGAAAATTTGACTGTATCTAGAAAATCCTTCCATGAATGACAACAAGATATGTCCCACAGTCCAATCTACTATCATGTCAATATTAGGAAGGAGAAAGTCATATTTTAAAGATGCTTTATTCAGATCACAAAAATGTATGCACATCCTAATATGATTGTCAGGTTTTGAATTGCAGAAATGTTTGAGATCCATGGAGAATAATCTATAGGTCTTATGAAACTAGCCTCAAGGAGTTTTTCAATTTATCCTTTAATGAGCAAGGATATTTTAGGATTCATCTTTTGTATGTTTTGTCAAATAGGCTAGCATTTTAAGCAAGGAGAATGTTGTGTGTCACTATCTTCGGGTCGATTCCTGGCATATCTAAATATTTCCAAGCAAAAAGTTGTAGAAATTCATGGAGTAACAATGTGTGATCCTCTTGTTCTTCATCATCAAGGAACTTACCTATCTTAATTAATTTCTCCTTATCATTTATGTCCATTGGTATATCGATTATTCCTCCTCGAGGCAGCACATTTGGCTTTGGAACTTCAGGGTTGTATTCTTCTTTCTCATTATTTTTGTCTTTTACATCTTGTTTCTTGGTGCTGATCATGGCACATGTAACCTTTTTTTTTTGAGGATTAGAAGGTTACTTGTCATAAAATCCTAACATTTTCTTTAAGGCCTCATCACTTTCAAAGTACTCCCATGATGGTTGTAAATCCATACAAGCAATTTAGGATGCTTCATAGTGAGATTGATTTTTGGTTTGCACATGATAGTGTTGATGTAAAGATGGTATTTTGTTTTCTTTTGTTTCCTTAGAAGGACGATATCCCAAACCATTTTTTTTTTCTTGTGTGTTAGGTTCCACAAGACAGGAATTCCTTGTTCTTTCTCTCCACATCCTTTTCCACTATAAACGAATTGCTTCATAACTTCATAACCTCTCCCATAAAGTATTTTCATTTCTTTTGGGTTTGCTGGTTGTTGATAGTCTATCTCATCAAATTTTATTGTATAGCTTGTCTCTTCTTCAGGGGTGGATAAGGTAGATGGTTGTGAATTTTCTTCCAAATTTTGAGTTTGTTTTTTGTTTTTCATTTTATTTTCTTGTGAATATGTATTGTCCCATAAATGAGGGTGTGAAGTCCAAGGAACCCCAATCATCATCTAATAAGTTTGAAACTTTTTCAACTTCTTACTTGTCAACCTCTATAGGTTCTATGTTGGATGTTGGAATGAATGCGCTTAGAGGACTTGTAGTTCCATTTTCAACTTGTAAGAAACTTTAAGGCTCAGGTCTATTTCAGCTTGGTGTACCTTGTTGTTATAGACATATTTCATGATATGATGAAGGGTTGAAGGTATCACATGAATCTAATCAATGCATGGTATTCCCAAAATAAGATTGTGTGAAAGGTCATGAGGCGTGACATGAATAGGATTTTGTAAGGTAGCCTTTCCAACTATGATAGGTAAATTAATTACACCAAGCGACTAATTTCTTGTATTGTCAAATCCTCTAATCGATATAGAGTCGGGTTTGATGTTTGATTTGTCTACACGCAGCCTATCTAAGAGTTTCACACTACACACGTTAAGGATTGAGCCATTATCATAAAGGCCTCATTTTTCTTTCTGACCTCCAAAGGAGGGAGCTCATGTTGGTGAAAGGTAATGTCTACATTAACTATATTCTCCTTGTATTAGAGCTGCCATATTGTTTGCATTTGTACCAAGAGGGACCACTACTTGTTGTAAGGAGGTTTGAAGCATAGTGTGATAGTTAGGTGAATTTTGAATTAGGTCCCATAGGGATATCTTTGCAGGAGTATTCTTAAGTTTTTCAACAAGATCATACTCCTTCCTACTATATGAAGGTAAATGAGGGGAACTAGGAAATATAGTATTAGGAAAAGGTAAGGTTGTTGAGGTTGGCTGTTGAGGTTGTGGACTAGCCTAGTCTTATATGTATGAGAAAGTGTATTATGGCTTGATTGTTGAAAGATATTATTCATAGGTGGATAAAGGATAATCTCAGGTTTGTTTTTAGATTGTGGTTTGTGCGAAGGTGGGTAAAGGATGAGTTGGGTTTGAATCATGTTAAATTCTCTAGATTTTGGTTTCTCACAACAAGACTTAGTGGATGAATCTTGTGAGAGGAAGTCTTCAAGGGCTTCATCTAACATGTCAAATTCATCACTACTAAAAGTTTTGCGTTTGTTACTAGGTTGAGGTTGGATGACATTTACTTCTCTTTGTTTAGGTTTGTTTGAACAAGCCTTAGTGCATGAAAATTGTGAGGTGAAGTCCTCGAGGGCTTCATCTAACAAATCAAAGTCATCACGAGTAAAAGTATTGAAGATTAAGCTAACAAAGGGTTTTAACATGCTGAAGTAACCATACATATATGCTTGTCTAGTGTAATCTAATGTTGATGTTAAAAATGAAAATTGTAAAAAGCTAGTTCTATCCACAATGTAAATGATGCTATATGGAAAGCAACTAAACTATATCAAAAAAATAATGAGAGAAAAAAAAAAAAATTCGAGAGGCAATTCTGTAAACAATTATGCAAATTTTGCACTAGGACTGATTTGCCCAAGCTGGAAAATGAGTCCCAATAGGGATTTTTTTAAAAAAAATCATTTTTTTGCTATTATTTTTATGTTTTTTATGTTGTATGATGTAGCTATAAGATTCAATGTAGTTTTTCAATAAATTTTAGTGAAATTAAGTGCAAAAATGCAAGATAACTGAGCTTTCACTAATGTAGGAATTGAAACCCTAGAATGCAAATTAACTAATACAACACCTAATGCAATGTTAATGCAAGCTAAATCTAGGACGTAAATGCACTCCAAATCAGAATAATGATGTCCTAAATGGAACCTCTTAAAAAGTAAGATGGTTTGGATGTTAGGTATTCACACCTACTTTTCAAGGACACTCCACTCAAGGATAACCCTAGAGATCTCAATGCAAAGGAAATTGAGATCTTGCAATAGGGATGTCCTAGGGGTTGAATGATATGTAATGAGGGGTTCACCACCAATTTTAACTTGGAAAAGACAATGCAATGCAAGTTATAAGACATAAATCCTAGTTTAATGAAATAACCTAGAAAATACCTTAGAAATGTGAGCAAAACATAACATAATGGAAAAAGTGTGAATGGCGTGCACCTGGAAACCTTGAAGTGATTAGAAATAGCTTTGAAATTATGGAAATTTTGACTTTTTGACCAACAGGGACTCATTCGCCAAACTGTGTGAATCAATCCAAGATTCGAGTTTTTGCTTAGGAGTCTATTTCAGGAAAAAGGGTATCATAATCTACAAACTGATATGGTAAACAATTATAGTGAGATTCGTTCACCACTCTTGGCGAATCAGTCTCATTAAATGTTTTTGGGAATTGAAAGCTCTGATATGCATTTAAATAGATACCCTTTCATTCCAACTTTAATTTTGGATCTAAATCTATGAAAAACACCTACAAAACAAAATTCAACTTGATATTCTAATGGGGGATTTTCCTTGGTCAAACACCTAGTTTGGTAATTAAACCTTGATAAAAGTAATGAAATATGCATGAAAACCCTAGCCTTAAGTGTGTCTAAGACTAAGAAATCTGAAACAAGATGCAATCCTATTCTAATGTGTAAGAATATGATGCAAGAATGGAAATATAGAGATGAATGAATCACTTGTGATGATCTCTAATCACCCCAAATGAGCCCTAATTATGCATGTTCCTTCGGCAAAATGTAGAGTGATAATGGATGATAGAATCACTTTGGAAACAAGTCTTTAGGCTTGTCTTGATGGCTAGTTGCATCTCCCCAACCTAGAATCCATCATGATTCACCATAGACAAGCATGATCAACCCTTTAAAATGATAGATCTTGAATGAAAGTGAGTTTGAAGACCTGTAAAAACACTTTAATGTTGATCAAAGCTTCAACTTCACTTTCTCTTGAAACTTGAATTCTCTTGTGAAAGATTCTCAACACTTGAATCTTGAAGATGCTTAGCGATTGATAAAAATAACTTAGAAGCTTTCTTTTTATAGGCATCAACACTTAATTGATCATTATTTAGATCCCAAAGGTTGACATTCATAAAAAACTTGAATTAAACTGATGAATTTCCACTCAAATTTGAAAAAGACCCCAAATGGGACTCATTCACCACCCTTGGAGAATGGATCCCACCTAAGGGGACTCATCTTCCAAGGGTGGTGAATGAGACCCACCTTAGCTTTTTGAGGTGGTTTTTCTATTTTTTAGGGATTTGACTGGTTTTATAGGATTTTTGAGTGAAATGGGCCTCAAGATCTTAAATAATGGGCCTTAGGGGCATGTAAATGATGAGTTAAAGGATAATTAATGCAAGGGTTCCCAAGATAGGTCCAAATTAGATCAATAATTGTATTATCTCCAAGAAGGGAGTACAATTTCAATGGCCACTAATATAAATTTTAGTTGTCAAAAGATATCCATGTGATAGCACATCATGGAAGGGCTAGTTTGAGAGAGATTATGATATATTTTATGACATATTTGAGGATAAAAAATTAGGGAGAATACTGTGGATGTGAGAGCCTAATTTTAGATCGAAATCTTGCATTTTTGGGCAATAAACCTCATGAGAGGTTTCTCACATGGTTTTGTAAACTACTGATGGCTTCTTGTATAGATGGAGGTCTATAAATTGAAGGCTTGAGAAGTAGTTTGTGTGTTGATTTTGTAGGTATTGTTATGTTGTTGAATTGCTGCCAATATTCTTATAGAGTTGTTTACTAGCTATTCTCATATAAAACACATGCTCTGCAAGTGTACATAATCTTGTTATTGGATTTGAAATACAATGAGAAGGATTTGGAGTGTGCAATTTTTCACCCAAAAGGGTTTTTCCCATGTATATCTTATGTTCACTGTTTATTTTCTATTGAATGTGTTTCTAGTTTTTCTACAGCTGTTAGATTAGTTTTAAAGTTTGCATAATATATCTTCTCAAGATTGGCGTAGGAAATTGTTTCCGCTACTCTAATTTCCTTGCAATTATCCCTACATTCATCATATTGAGACCAAGGCATAAGGATTTGTTGTGAATTAGTGCCAATAAAACTTGGGAGGATGTTGGATAAATAATAAACATTGTGTGATCAATTAGTTAACAAAACGGTTATATTTAGGTGCTGGAAGTTATATGATTTAGTTTAATGAAAACCTGTATAAATATACATTTATATGAATGAGAAAGGAACAAGTTTTATTGTGGAATTTTATTTTTCTATTTTCTATTTTTTGTATTTCTTGTATCTTTTATTTGGTATCAAAATTTCAACTTATTAATAAAGACTTCAAATTGGTTGATAAAAAATTGTCCAACTCTTCTACTTTTCTATGTAACCTTTTCTTGATTATCCTTTCATTTTCAGGAGACTTTTTGAATTCCCTCCAGATGTAAGATTCTCACACCCAAATCTTCCAAGCTGCTACTAAGTTAAATAATATAGACGTATTCATAAGGGACTTACATACATTATGTTTCATACGATGATGAATCTTTTGCTATAGTTGAAGCACCAACATTGCTGATAGTATCATATGTTTGAGAGATCAATGTGTTATAGTCATAATGAGAAATTTTATGTCTATCTAAAATCCTAACAAGATGAGATAATTTCTCCTCTATTATGCAATTTACAAGTCCTCCATGTCAATGGAATAATTTCCACCCTTGTCTTCAAAGACCATCTTTTAAAGAAGCGGTCAATTTTTCCAAACTTGGATTGGTTTGCAAGAAATTGACATTTTAGTGGTTCACCATAGAGGATGAGAAATGCCCTTAGATTTAGTGGATAGGAGTCACATGTATAAATGAAATCTCTTGAATTAGTTTCCAAAAAATAAGTATATAATCTATAAGTTGAGAATCTAGATTGAATTTCATTTCCATGAACTCGAGAACTCTATATTGTCTTTTCTTCATTGTCATGTAAATACCTATGGTAGTATGAATAGTTGCACTAGTGGTCATGCCTATGGTTTTTTTCGAATAAGATCAAAATTGAAACTTTGTAGTAGGATTGCTAATGGAACTAGTGATTCTAGCTATACAATAAAATCACCTACACAGTTACATGGTCTACCATTAGAGGGTATAAAACAAAATTTTGTGTTTTTCTCATTTGGCACTAGACCATCCAAATCACACCTTTCAGGTATGAAATCATCAACCATATCACACATATTTGATGAATGATGGATGTTGCAAATAAAAATTGTAACATCATAACCAAAATCCACCTTATAACCTCAACGCACAACATCAACCTCCTGATCTTGTATAATTAAAAATTGGTAGAATATTCACATATAGGTGGGCATGGATAAAGTTATTGAACTGTAATTAAAATAGGGAAGGGGATGACTTCCTATTCTATCTAGGCCATTGAATTATGTCCTAAGAACATGAATTGGATTGACTATCAAACTCACAAGGTGATTCAATTCTTAGTTAGGAGAACCTAGGAAAGGTGGTTCTTTTAGATCTTAAGGGGTTCACCACCAAGCGAATTCTTAGAAAAAGACAAATGAACATGCAACCTACAAAACCTAGTTATGCAAGCTAAGTGAGAGATGGAAATAATGAAGAATATGCAACACTAAGTTAGGGTATGTGTACCTGGGAAGTCTAGAGATGCAATGAGGATTCTAGAAATGCAAAGAAGATGTCAAAATATGCCTTGGAGGACTAAGATGCCCATAATGGCATATTAGTCTCATTTCAATTTTTTGAGGTATATACAAAATCTTCAGATGTCGAAACCGAATCTAAAAGAATATCTGAAAGATATGCTTGGGAGGACTAAGATTCCAAGGTGGTGTATTAGTCTCAATCTAAATTTATAAAAACTTTGAATGTGGTCTTGAGCTCCAAGGTTTGCACTTGCTTCTTTTCGGATCTTCAGTTCTGAAACTCACAGATCTGACCTATAGGTGAGTTTCCATGAAGATGACAACTTTGCAATGCAACTTTGCAAATTTTACAACTTTGCACTCCAAGTCATCTTCAAGATTTCAACCTGAACCTACAAACACAAATATGCAAGAGAGGGAGAACTTGTTGATTTTTAGTGAATGGGGGTTTTCCTTGCTCAAAGACCTTGTTCGTAGTTAAACCTTGAAATAAAATGATGAAATGAAGGGAAATGGTGAATGAACAACATGCAATGCTAAAACTCACTAAACCCTTGTAAAGTCTACAATCTTCTATGAAATGGTTGCAATGGATATGGATCTTGAAATGATTGATAGATCTTGAATTGCTTGCTTGCTTGAATCAAAACCCTACATCACAAATGTTAACACAACAACACACATGATGTAAGAATAGCCTTTGACATGATTCCTCAATCTTGATGATGGCTCCAAATGCTTGAGGATTTTCTCTTGAATGCTCTTGTGAGCTCAATTTGACTACGATGAATTTTCTCACAAAAGACTTCGATTGCTTAGGATGAAAATGAATGTATGAACCTTGTATAATGAAACTTTAGCTTTTAGAGCACCCTTTTCTTTTTTGTCTCCATCTCTTCCTTTCTGTGACAGGTTATTTGCATGCAGGTGATCTTCGGGGTTTGTGAAGTTGGCTTTCACAACTTCTATAGTATTTATACTTATCTATGCTTAATATCCTGAAATTATATCACACCAAGCTGACATATGAATTTATTAAATGAAGGAGGCCTAATCCTCCCAAAAATTTAAATTAATTCCTGAAAATGACTCATGGAGGACTAAGATGCCCTAGGTGGCATCTTAGTCCCAAGTCATGAAACTTGGGGCACAAACACCAAAAAGGGGCCCAATTAAGATGCCTCAAAATTAGGGTCCCGAAACCTTAGAGGAACAAATATGCCCCAAGTGGCATTTTAGTCCCAACAAAAAATTAGGGACACATAGATCACAATCATTAGGATATCATTTATGCATTGGAAAATGTCAAGATTGGCCAGAAAAAATTTCCATTCATAGGGCTTGTGGACACAAAATAGGACCAATTAAGCCATAAAGAAGGATAAATAAAGCAAGGTGAGCTAAAAAAAGTGTGAAAATGCAAGGGTATGTATTTTAATACACTACATTTAGCCCCACTTTAGTGAGAGGATGAACTTGCTTCAAACTCACACTAAAGTAGCCAACCACACAATCAAGACAAGTTCAAATGTATAAATGTTAGCAAAATAGGATGAAAACAATCAAGAGGGATGATCAAGCCCCTAGGATCAAGATCCTATGGTAGACCAACATAGGCACAAAGGAACACACTTGTGGATGATATATGAAGCCAAAATCAGATCGCAAACATACACCATCAAAGACAAGAAAAAGGAAAAAGGAAGGAACTACAATGGATCAAGCTTCGACTAGCCATCCAACGTGGTGTACCAAGTCTAGGCTTGAAGAGGGTTTGCAAGTGGAACACACTATCCACTATGCAAATAAAATACATGCTCACGAGGGCTAGTGGGAGCTAGGTGTCCACTAGGTGAGGCCCAGGGGACCATATCAAAGCCATACCTCCATGAATTTAATAAGGTAAGAAAATGCATGGTCATAAGGGCTAGTGAAGATAATTATTCACTAGGTAAGCCCCAAGAAGTCCATATCAAAGCCATACCTCCATGACTTTAATAAGGACAAAAAGAGAAAATGCAATGCAAGAAGAAAGAGATATGTTCAAAGGGATTTTTCTTAGCTCATGCAAGGTATTAGTCTTAGGGGACATCACTCTTAACATCTCCAAGAGAGGATAGATACAAGGTCTCATCTTGCAAACATCATACCCAATGCTTCCAAGAGAGGACAAGTGTAAAAGGTCACATCTTGTTCCAAGAGAGGACAAGTGCAAGGTCTCATCCTTGGGAATGTTATATCTAATGTTTCCAAGAGAGGACAAGGAAATATCACGCTCTCAGAGGGAGTCAAACCCAAAGACATAACCAAGAGGAAAACCACATCACATAAAGAAAGAAAATCACATCAAGGAACATGAAAGGATAAACACAATCAAAATAATACCAATGTATGGCCCCACTTTAATTGAATTGCTAACACCATACTATGAGAAATTACTTTAAAGTAGCCAAAAGATGGAAAGGAAAAGAGGGTTGCACCCTAAAAACACATAAGGGATCTATGGATTCAGGGTCAGTATCTGTCTTTGGTGCAATGATATTAGAGAGATTAGAAATCTCATCATTCCCAAAAAACACACAAAATTGGAAGAATGACAAAGAGAGAGAGAAAAAAAAGAAAAATTCTTTTGGGTCAAAATGGAAGAGACATAGGGTGTCTCAATGCCTTGCATCATCTCCAAAAGGAAAACACAAGACAAAAATGAAAAGATAAGAAAAATATTTTTGGTCAACATGGAAGAGACATAGGGTGTCTCGATGCATTACGTCATGCCCAAGAGGAAAATGCAAGACAAAAATGAAAAGATAAATGGAAAGGCAAAGAGCTTACAACATAGAGAAACATGAAGGTACAAATAGAGGAATGCACAAGGAGAGAGAAATATCAAACATTACATCACAAAGGATCACGATACGCACATGCAAGCGAAAGTAGAAAGAAAATGAAAAATACTAGTAAGGCATAGGCAGGTCAATCTAAATTAAGTTATTTGCCTCCCAGTCTTAGTCTGCATAAGTGGAAGGTAGATAATGAACAGAAGGGACAATAATAAATGCCTTACTAGGACAAGGCCATCTGCTTCTTGTCCCCACTTAGTGCAAGACAAGAATGGGCCAAGGTAGGTGATGAGAAGGGCCATGTAATAGTGAGAATGTCAAGATTCTACAACTATTCCATGACAAGGGGAGAAAAGGACAAGCTACAAAATCACTGGATGGCAATCATTGCCATTGAAGTGAAAAATTTGCAATATTAACTTGAATGCACAACACTCATTAGTGATATGTCTAAGATTTTGATGGTATGTACAGTGTGGGACCTTTATATCTTTAGGATAAAGCACTAATCAATTCGTAGGTGATTATGTTATGAATCCTTTATTGAGAAGCAGTTACAGATTCACCAACTTTTGTAGTTGAAGGAAGAGAATCTAAGGTGATCCTATCATCCTTGTCATTGTTAGGAGTCAGGACATTTATATCTAAAGTCACCATACCATCACTATGAAGCTTTAGGTATTCTCTAGGTTATTTTGCATTGTGAGGGGGATCTTGATATCCTAACCCTTTTATATTTTCAGTAACTGGAACTTGCTCTGGGAGTTGATGAATTTTATGTCCGCTTGTTGTATCACATTCTTGTTTTCTCAAGATTGTGAATCCTTTACCATATATTTCTTCAAGATTGATAGGAGTGTTTGTAACTTTGTTATCATAAAATTGTTGGATGCTTACTTGTTTAGAAGAACTAGGTTCACCTATTGTAGGAAACTTAGGAACAACTTTTTCTTTTGTTTCAGGATGTAAGTAACCAAACATCTCAAGAGGTGGTATTGTAGGGGGATTTGGTTGTTTCATGGATGGGTAGAAGGATTCATTAGCTTCAAGGTTATCAAGACAATCATTTAGGAAATTAGTCATGCTATCATCATCTTCTCCAATGATTTTAACATCACAAGGAGGACATGCATTAGGAGTTGAGTGAGCATGAGTGAGTTCAATTTCATTAGGGTCATTACCAAAGGCACAATTTGAGACATCCACTAAGGATTTTAGGGACATCCAAAAATTTCTAACACACATATCCATGATGCAAGATTAAGAAAATGCACTTGAAAATGAAAGAAACTATGATAAAAATTCTGGAAACTCAAACAAAAAATTTAAAGTAGCCCACAAAAACACAGAAAATAAATTTCAGACCTTGAAAACTGGAGAGCCAATGTCAACAAGGACTAAGACGCCAATAAGGGTGTCCTGGTCCTCTTGGTGAGATTCTAAAGTTGTAGGGAGTGAAAAAGATAACAAATAGTAGAGAAAGGATTCTTGAGAAAAAACCCTAACAGGGACTGAGACGCCAGGAAGGGCGTTTTAGTCCTAGTAGAGTTTTTTTGAGAAAAATAGCAAATTCTGGTTTGCTAACAACTTTCTTAAGTTTCCTACACAGGGACTTGAGGTTTGGAAACATGAAACTGGGAAAATGGATGTAAAGAAAAGCAACTACTAACAAGCAACTGAATGCCGGATTTGAATGCATTTTTTAATTTTCAATGCAATAATAATGTTTCTAAATGCAATTAAGAGATTGAACAATGTACTTTACAGATTTTCAATGAAATTAAATGATGCAAGAAAGTAAAAGTATAACCTATATGCACTTTCACTAATACAAAAATAGGAAATCCTAAATGCAATTTAAATAATGCAAGATAGCAGAAACCCTAGATGCACTTTCACTAATGCAAAATGCAATGAATGCAATCTAGATCTAGGACTTTTAAAGGACTCCAAATTAGAAAAATAAGAATTTTCAAAGAAGTCGGGTTCGCCAAAATGAACCATAGATAAAATGCTCTTGTGAACTCAATTTTGTATAAGGATCACTTGATTTCTTGCTAGGAGAAAATGAGTCAAAGAACCTTGTATTTATACTCAATTATGCAAGAATTCTCGAAATTATATCACACCAAGTCGACATATGAATTCATTAAATGAAGGAGGCTAAATCCCTCCAAAATTTGAATTTAAATCCTGAAAATGACTCAAGGAGGACTAAGATGCTCTAGGTGGTGTCTTAGTCCCAAGTCATGAAACTTGGGGCATAGGAACCAACAACGGGCCCAATTAAGATGCCTCAAAATCAAGGTCTTGAAACCTCAAGGGGAGAAAGATGCCCTAAGTGGCGATTTAGTCCCGACCAAAAGTTAGGGACACATTGATCAAAACCATTAGGATATCATTTATGAATTGGAGAATGTCAGGATTAGCCAGAAAAATATGCCATTCATAGGGCTTGTGGACACAAAATCAGACCAATTAAGCCATAAAGAAGGATAAATAAAGAAAGGTTGGCCCAATCAAGTGTGAAAATTCAAGGGTATGGATTTTACTACACTACAGTTACATTGACTCATTTATACAATAGGTTAGATATTTCAGCTCCTTCATATTTGTAAAAGATGGATTTCTTCCTTGCAGTACTCTATCAACCTCCTCTTGTGCTTTCTTTAGTGAAGTAGGATTCTGCCATAGAGGATACGTTTTCCATCTTAAAAAAAAAACCCATTGTCTCATGTCCAACAATTAGAATTGATAAGGGATCACCTCAGAGCTAGACACTTGAGACTTCTTCCCAACTTGTCAGCAAGAAGCATAGAATACTTCAGTCTGACTCATTCGCATATTCTTCTCCATGAACTTTATCACCTTAGCTTTTAAAATTTCTTTGCATTTCACTATTAGTTCTTCAACAAATTCTCTAATAATACCAACTACTTTAAATATCAACTGTTTTAGCCCATTTGCAAACCTCTTGCAATCAAGTCCAATTGGAAGTGTTGAAGATGCAAACTAGAGTTCCCTTTTGCTGGCTATTGCTAGAATAACACCATAATTTGACAGAGCAAGTGTTGGATAACTGATGTGAGAGTTTGCTATTTGTATTGTTTTAAATAGTGTTTTGTTTTTGAAATCTCTTGAAAACTCTAGCAATCTTTAATGCATGTAAAGGAAATTAATTTATTTGCAATTTCCTTATTTTTCAATGATGACTATTGGTGTTGTTGTTGAGGTGGCATCTACATTGGTTGTTGCTGCTACTAATACTATGACTAGTTTAGGTAGAACGCCTATTATTGCTTATATGGCACCTATGGATTGTATTTCCTCCATGGCAACACCTATTGCTACTGCATCAACATCCCCTGATTCACTTGTTGCTGCTGCATATCCATCATCATTTGTTGATGCTGCATCCATATTCCAACCAACAAAACTCTTTTTTCGGTATACATACAACCCTTTTTGTAATTTTCCCAATTTTTGTGTGTCAGCGTAAAGTTAAGTAATTAATTTAAGTTGTCAAAAATAAAAATAAAAATGATAACTTAAAAAGTAACTTATGTTTTGGAAAATTAAAATAAATGAATTAAGTTACTTTTGAGGGGAATTCAAAAAAGGTAATTAAATTTTTAAGGCGGAGAAAATATGAGAAGTCAAGAAGACGAAGAGCTATTGGGAGGATTGAATAAAAGATTTCAGAGCATTTGTGTAGGCAGGCTTGGTTTTGTTTTGGTTCTTGAAGAACTGGTTTGTAGGACTTGGAGAGGAAAACCCTACAATTTCATTGATTTAGACGAAAACCCAAAGCTATTGCAGGTCGAACCATTTAGATTTCACGCTTGTTTTCATCATTTACCTATAAGAAAATCTTGGATGTCGTGTTCCCAGATTAAACTGAGAGATTGAATGATGTGGAAAACTTAATGGAACAACTGAATTCAATATTTTCGATTCTTTATTAACCTCACATCCAGTCGTACCTTACTATGTGAGGAGTTGTGTGGACTAAGTTGGATAGTTTTATATCATCTCTGCAATTGATTATACAGGGATATTTCAGTTGTAGAAGACTGGTATAAATTTATATATTCAGGAATGTGGAAACGGAGAATCCAGAAAAGTTTTGCATAGAGGGAATGTCTCAAAAATAGTTTCTAGAGATTGCAGTTATGCATACGAAGAATAGCCACATAAACTTGTGATAGAATTGTGAGAACGAAAAAGTATTTATATGATGAAGGTTGTCTGAGGTGTGGAGAGCTTGACTCTACCCAAATCGATAGCAGGTGGAACCATTCAGGTTTCACGCATGAGTTAATTGTTGCTAATTCTGAAATTTTTGAAGTCTTCCGTGAAGACAAAATTCTCTGAGGCTATGTGAATTTTATTGTAGAGTATGAAATAAGATGGTATATGTTCACTCAGTTTCTAATGTTGCAGTAAATTTAAAGAAAACTATAATATATTGACGTTGGGTTTGTTGCCATTGTAACTCCTACATCCTGTTTAAATTAGATTGCTGAAATACATTGTAGGAGAGTCGAGTGTGATAGAAATAGCCTAAACTTCATTTCTGAGTGAATGAATTAAAAGTATCATATCAAGCAACTTTAAGGGTTACTGGAATTAATCGAGGAGAATGTTTACGATAAGAGGAGTTATGCGGGGTGTCTATCCGCTGATCTTCATAAGACGAATCTGAAGCGTAACATTGAGGAATTGCGTCTTGGAAATCTAGGCCATAGATTGATGACCGATAGCTCAGATTCTCTGCCGATCGCAAACTGAAGAAGCCGTTTCATTGTGCTATGAGTTGCGGTAAACTTCAAGAAGACGACTCAATCATGTAACCGACATTTCTTTATTCGTAGTCTAGTCATATACCACATGGGGAGCAATCACGAATGGGAAAGATCGTTGCTTGCTTGAGTTTTGAAGCGGTTCATTTTCTTATTATGCCGTCAGTGGTTTGCTCCAGTAGCGGTTGTCTATGAATTTTGAAATTGACTTGTGGCCGCACTGTTTGAAAATGAGGAAATACGATGGTCTAGGGGGTCAATATTACTGAAAGAATAGCATTATTTTAATGCTTCTTGAAGCATTGTCTTCTATGCAAGAGTCGGATGGCTGTGGACGGAACCCAAGTTACAAATCACCGGGAGTGTGGTGTCAACGAAATTGCAAAACTTCTAACATAGCTCCTAAGGAAAAACGTGATTGAGTGGGATTGAAATCAAAGCTTAGCATGGCATACTCCATCAACAGTTATCATTCATTTCATTATCTTGAAGTCGTTAATTGATATAGAGGAGGTTTGATGCTTTAGAAAGCCGAAAATTAATGTAAGAGTTGTGGAATACCAAAAGGCTTTCGCAGGTTTTGGATTAATGAAGCCGCCTTCGGGAGGTGATATTGTTTCCCGATAACGTCAGGATTCTTATTTATTTCCTTCAGACTGTCGTGGATTATATGAGGAGCTGCGTTCTATAAGTAAGACTCTATGTTTTGAGGGGACCGATGTTATATCATTTATAGCTATCGTGTGAAGCAAAGTCCAGGAATCGTGAGCTTAAGTAAAGGAAGATTCAAATTCTTTAAAGAGCTAGTAATATCTATCTATAGTGGACGTGGCTGAGCCTTTTGATGTTATACTATACTTCAAGGAAGTCGCATTCACTGGAGAAGCATGCGCATGATATGTGAGAAGACCCCAAAAATGAAGTAACGGAGTCCAAAGAATCGAGTACTTCCTAATAGCCGCCTGGGCAAAGATAAGCAGCCAGATAAAGACAAGGAGTCGGGAAAAAAAAAGGTGCAAGGTTCCTGAGTTGCTGCTAAATGCTGTACATATTATAGAGGAATCCTGTGTGTATTGCTGCAGCCTGTGACGGACACGATAAGAGTGAGGTTACAGGGGTTCGTGTATTTTGTGAGAAGAGCTTATCTCCTTGTTTTCAGTAGCAAATTACAGGTCAGAATCATTGAAAACTTTGTAATTTATCCATGATATTGGTGAGGGGAAAAAACTGGAAAGTAATTATCAGAGTTTTTGTTACAATGCTTTTATCTCTACAAATTATCATCTGATACTGGCCAATATATATATATATATATATATATATAATGTTTTGTATCATTGAAATTGTGAGTAGCTTATGTGATAAATTAAAATTATCAACATTAGAAGCCTACTAGAAAGCAATTCAAGCTTAGAACACCAGCTGAACAAACTGTTTGACGAAATGCCTATAAAATTATATGCAAACAGGGGTAGAACACTACACTTATACTCTCTAATATTTTCATAACCAAGCTTGGGGGCTCGAAACTCTAGCTTATTATTATGGGCAAGGATATGAAACTTATCGTTATGCCCCGCTCTTCAGGATCTAACAATGTATGCTTATGGTGGACATTCTGGATATGGAAATTATCATCGACATGGTATGAGAGCCAGGTCAGACTACGAGTCCTACAAATTTCGCTTAAAGGAAATACTAGTAACAATAGAAATCTGTCAGTCATGTGCAGATACAAATTTTGTTTTACGAGGTACTAAGTATCCAATACGAACCTGCCCTTCAAGTAAACCAGGGCATACAAAATAAGGATTTGATGATATATCAGGAATAGCACAAAGGCCTTTAGTATTAGGTAGAGTCTTTATTCTATAGAGAAGCTCCACTTCAATTTCCACATAATTGTATACACATGTTTCTTACTCTAAAACCACCACGATATGAATTACCCAGAAGGAAATAATATCAAGTCCTATTTCAAATAGCGATGTTGGATTCTTGTTCATAGCAAGGATCTATTTGAGAATGCATAATGCATTTGTCTGGTATTACAAAGCTTGAACATGTATGCAGGTTGTAAGAGAAACCTGTTGACAATACTCGTCAAATGAACCACCAATAATCTTGCTCTGGATCAAAATGCTAGCCTATGTTATGATGTTTTTACAAAACATTCATTCTTATCATATACTTCATTGCTGCCACCTCATTTAATAGATCTTTGTTTGCACCTCTTAAGAAAATTGTGCAAGCTTCCGGATCCTTTCAGTCAATAATAAAATTAAAATATTCATCACCACTTTTTTGTATCTCAAACAATCCTGCTCTAGTTCCCACGTCACTTTCTTGCAATTCTTTTGGTCTATTTAAAATTTTTGCTCCAGAAGCTTTGGCAATTCTATTATTATCTGTTTTCCTCAACCTTCGAATTGCACTTACTCCTGCTTTGCTCAAATAGTGATCTTGCCAGATCACTGAGACCCTACTTAGTGGTTACTAAATCTGGCGTGAAGCTTAATATTTGAGAACATATCATTTCAATATATTCTTCTTCTATCTATTTGTTGCAGAGACTCATCTTGTTGTTATGTTTCAATGTACGTCCCTTCATTATCACTGGATATCTGATACAGTGCACGTTATTATAGTGCAAGCCTATTTTTTAGTTTTTTTCTTTCAACATCACCATTAGCCTCCACAATATCGCTGTTCATATTTGAAATGATAGAAATAGTTTACATTTCTCAGAACAATTTCTCTTCCAATAATCTTGGAGGTGGATTTAAATGTAGCAATCAAAGCATACTCGAAGGTTTTTAACAACTCTAATTGTTGTTCCATGGGCTACATTTAACAATCCGCATGCATTTTTTTAGGTAGGGTAAATATCTTGAATCTAGAAATATCCTGCTATCTTCATTTGCCCTGCCAAATAGACCTTATCGATTGAACCTCGCCACATTTTCTTGCTTTTACATAGTTACTTTAGAGGAGAGCATAAGTTCAACATTTTTAGGATCCAACTAGAAGAATAGTGTGACTAGAAATCCTCAGTCTATACAAGAAAACACATCTGCACAACCATTATAGATTTAACTGGCACCTTGATAAAGGAATTTAAAAAAAAAAAATTATACGTAAAATTAAGGTAAACATTAATATAGGAATAAAAATTTATAGGGTTTTCTAAGTATTTAGAAGAGTTTTTGATTTCTAACTTCCACAACAATCTAGATTTAAAGACTTAATAGTTATATTTATGATGGGTGAATGGTAAAGTAATGTGATATTAATTAGCATAGATATCTTAAATACGTTTATTTAAAAATTATTGAGAAAGATATAATTCAAAACTATTTCATATATTAAAGAGTTATTTTATTTATTTTATTATATTGTTACTTTCATTTTTATTTGAAGAATAAGAATATATCGATAAGGTCTATTTGGCAGGACAAATGAAGATATCTCAAATAATATAGACCTTAAAAAATTATAATATATATTACACTTCAAATAATATAAACCTTATAAAACTATTACACTTCATGATGCTATTTTTTCTACATGGCATGATACCCATACATCCATATAGTCATATTTTTAAAATATAACACATCTATAGTCATATATCCTATTTTCATTCATGATAATCAATATTTTGCATCTCATGTTTTCTTTACTCATACATCCCATTGGTAATTCCATACCTTATGATAATATATTTTGACCTCTTCATGTGGATGATTGTGATGTCACAAATATCTTCTAATTTATTACATGATGTCACTATGCCTGAAAAGTTACTAGAGAAAATTTAATCATAATAATGATGAAGCTACACATCTCTTATAGGTTTGTATTCACATGATGATTATAATGATCACATAGCATTTACAAATAAACCTTGATGATGCTACCACTAACTATGCCATGTATTGCATTAGTTCTCCTTCTTGAACCTTAAGTCACATCTAAACAATATAGCCTAATTTTGACATCATTCATGAAATTGATTGGTGATTGTTCTTTCCTAGTCTACATATAGTTATGTTATTTATCAATGAGGTCAATGACGATCCTACAAATTATGCTCTAATGATAAATTTACAAACGCTTCTCTATATCATGATTACAAATTTACTTAGATGTATTCTTGACTTTAGATTATACTTAAATAGTAGATATTTGTAGAAATTTCACTTTTCTTGTTTCTTTACATTTATTTCTTTATTTAAAAAATAAAATAGAAATTAAACTTAAAATTATTTTAAAAAATTATGTATTTTTTTATATTTCTTTAGTCACTAATGTTTCCCAAGTCTCTCAACGTATATCTTTTCTTTATTTTGTAAGGTGATCTTAAAAATTAGAAACCATGTAGATTTTATATTTTCTCTTATGTAGGGATTTATCAACTTGAATTTCAACATCACAAATGGACCAAATTTTGTGTTCCATTAGGCTATATAAATTCTAAGGAGAATCTATTATTTTTAGCTAATTAGTTATATTCTTAAAGAATGTCTAAATGTAATGTAGTTCCATTCCACCAATAACGAGAACTTAGACAACACCCTTGTATTATAAATTTGAGCCTCATGTATTGCAAGGTATATCATAGACTCTCTTGGTTGAGAATTACACTTCGAATAGCAAGCCATTAGTCATTCACCATCCACCTCCATTTTTAAAACTTTTACATGCCCACTTCTAAACAAAAAAAAACCCAAAAGACCCTTTGTCCATTACAACTTATCACCCTCTAATAGCTTTCTAAGAAAATGGGAATCGAAAGAAATCATAAAAATAAATTAAGAGAAACAACGTCAAATAGAACTCACACTATTCTTGGGTCTTTTGAATATCTATTACAGCTCAAAACTTCATCAATAATTTTCAAATTTAATTGTCAAACATAAAGAGAAGAAAGGTTCGAGGAAATGATTTCAAATGAACATTGAAATGACCATCTCCAAACCAAGGGCCATTCCAAAAGTCTGTTGTTTGTCACACATCGAAAACTTAGATAAGGGAATTATAACATATTATGAAGTCATCAAATGGTTCTATTCATTATGTTAGAAGAATGCTAAATTTTGGTTGAGCTTAAACAACACATTCTAAATTTTTTAGTTGTTAGGTGACTCAATTATTTTGGTTTGTCCTACTAAAAACAAGTGTGATTTCAAATGAACCACCTAAATAAATCAAATTTTAAAATGTGTTATTTAAACCAAATTGTAAATTGGGAAGGCACTCGTTAGAGCACTCGTTTTATATTACGCAAGCAAAGATCCAACCGTGTGTCAAATAATGACCCGACATGTGCTAATCTATGAAGTTAACTTTGGCTTCAGAAACCACACAATCCAGGGCATGTATAACAGTGAGACAAAAACCTTTAAAAAAGTAGCAGATATTCAAACAAAAAGTACAACGCAGGAGATTATAATAACAGACCTGGAAGACTTGCAATGCCTTATACTGGCCATCGTTGAACACCCAAGTCCTAGCCAGGTTGAGACCATGACCTAATGCTGCAAGAACAGATGAAACTCTTTTTTTCTGTGATGGATCTAATGCTAGAGACAGTAACCAGTAAGAATTAAACCCATTAACATCCACAGGATTTGAATTGACAAACAAATGTGTCTTGCGTTCTCACAAACCCATTTCCTGCAGCCAGCTGACAGCTAATAAAAATTACCAAAAAGGACACAACATCCATGAAACTCATCATTTGAGCATAACTCATTTGAGAAAATGACTCTACTGCCTTCAGAAAAACAATGAAAAAATGCAGATAAGCAAGAAAGTGATTACAGAGAATGAGTCGACATGAAGGTACCATAAGTACTTAAGACTGAGCTTCTAGGATGGGAGAGGGACTGCCTATAAATAGTAGAAATGGGTAGTTAGTGGCCTTTGCATCGGGCAGAGTTGAAACAAGGGAAGTTACTGAGTCCCCTAGAACAGCTTTCTCTTGGATTGCCACAAAAAAATCATGAATACTCAATGGGAACGTAACCTTATGATATTAGAATATCTTGAGCTGCAGATTGGCTATAATTGAATGCATTGGAGTGGTGTGCTTGTGGAAAGGAGAAGAAGAGAACAAATTTATGAAAACCTAACCTAAATTCAAAAACCAAAGTCAGTCTAAGGTTGGTATATGTCATTCCAATGCATAAAAAGAAAATGGATTACTTGAGATGATCTTACTAAAGTCAAAACACGCATTTACCAAAATATGAAGCTGTTTCCTTTTCCAATCTGATTTTGGGAATTAAGTTAAGAAAACAATCCCATTTAAGTTCTAATAATAGCTCTTTATTCTTAAGATCGAGTGATAAGTCATTGGCATTTTATACTGTAGATTTTTTTCAATTTTATTTTGAATTTGCACATTTGAGTTATACTGGAATTTTTCTAGGGAACAGGGATGAGGTACGACGAGAAATACATTTCCACAAGAAAACCATTGACCCAGCTGTGTGAAAAACTATGTCCCGGCTCACCATTGGCGTTTCAACTCTCCATCTCATCGACGACCTCGGTATTTACCAATGCTCCTCAAAACATTTGTTCTAGATGCAGAAAAGTCGAGACAATGCGTGCCGTGATTAATGGACACTCTCGAAAAGAATCGCGTGTTTGTTTTTTGTAGCCAACTGTCATTTCTCTCAAAAGCATCGGATAGTGCGATTGGAACCGATTAACGTTATCCTAAAACGCAAGAAAAATAAGAAATATTATTATATTAATAAAATCTTCAAGAACACGATTTGGAAAAAAAAAACTTATTTTATAAAAATAAAGAATAGAATTTGAACGATGGAAAGGATAGCTTAATTTAGTTTAATATTGATACAATGTTTTTGAAAAGTTAAGCAGCATTTATAGGGTGCTGAACCCTTCACAATGGACCAAGAAGGCCAAAGGAAAACATAGTTCAAACAAAACTTGAACTATAGGAACAACCAGAAACAGCTGAGACAGTTGTAAAAAACAAACAAAACAACCAGGGAATCAAGCAACCCCAGAAATAGAGGGGTCAACACTGACTCCACGAAACTTGGGCCAAAAAGCATATTGATATAATGTTAATATTCAAACACTTTTTTAATAATTGTTTTTTTTTTATAAATAAAATAAAAATGTGAGGTTATAGGGAAAAAAGGTGTTTTTTTTTTTTCTTAAAAGTTATTTGGCCTAATTGTATATTTAATTTAGAGAATTTTATGCATAAGATAGTATATTTTGGCTTTTCCATTCATTAGTTAACCTTATTACTGATCAAAGTTATTTCTCACTTAAGTTATTCTTATAGATTGGATTAGAGTACAAATGCATATATGTTTCTAACATAGAATCACACCCACAACCTTATCTTAATAATTGTTACTTAATTTGTGTGCCTATTATTTAGAATTTAGTGTATGTGACTGTGTATTTAAAGAGAAGTCATAGGGGAAAAAACTACAATCAAGTATGAGCAAGAAAGAACATGTAAAGATTACAAAATATGATTATAGCATATCAAAAAGTTCTACTTACATCTTCGCATTAGGATTTATAAATATTACACAACATCCTATATATATTTTTGTCTAGTTTGTTTTTAATAACATGAATAAAAAATGAGCTCAAATCACTATCAAAGATGATTATTGTTTCATTGTGTTTACAACCAATCTAATTTATTTTTCCTACCACCTTGTTTATTTCCATGGTAGGTGTAAGAATAGTGAAAACATTCTAAATTAGATTTCAAAAAAAGAAAATATAACACTAGGTAAGAGTGTCCATAAACTAATAACACCAAAAAAACATGTCATGTGATTTTATATAGAGCACAAGTTTAAATCTATTTTACAATTTTGATGATCATATTGGTGCAACAAAGAATATCTAAATGTAAAGAGAATTTTATGCATTCATTACCACAAAGTCTTATCAAAGAAATTGATCATATAGCAAAAATAAGACACTAACACAATGAAAGGAAAATTGATTCAAGTAAAACAATAATTTTATTAAAGTTTCAAAATTTATTAGAAATATTTTTTTCTTCTAGAGGCATTTTGCAAGGCTTCTTAGAGCCATTATATTATATTTATATGTTCATTGTCTTTTTCTTGAACTCTTTATTCTTAAGGAATTTTTCTCACCCACTTCTCTTTTCTTTGACGTCTTTTTCTTCTCTCCACTTCTCTCCCTTCTCCCTCTAGGATTTACCTAATCCATTTCTCTCTCTTGAATGTCACATCCCCCCTTCTCTCTCCAAGGGTTTTCCTCCCCTATATAACCAAATACATACATATTTATGGTCTTTCTTGTAATAGATTATTTTTAGGAAATTGAAGCAATGTAAAAAAAAATCATTTTGTTGGAAGTTTGAGAGGTTCTAGAATCATTTTCAATTTCAAGTAGTGGTTCCAAAAAAAATTTAGATATATGAAAATTTATCTTTAATAATCTAAAAAATCTCCTCCAACATCATTGCCATATCATCCTTGAAAACATTCCTTAATATTTTAAAGGTTATGAGTTTTCTTTCTCATTTCGATAAGGTTTTTATAATCTGCTTGAGTCTTAATGAGGTTTTGACAACCTTGTCAAGAGGTGAAAAAGGTTGTGGAGTTGTGACAAATCATCAAAATTCATCTTCAAAACACTTTTTTTCACTTTCATAATAAGTTAGAAACTTTCATCCATGATAGAAAAAATAGAAACCAAATTTTTATTTCAACACAAGCATTCTTCTATCATAATCAGGAGGTTGTGAAGATACCATCATTTTTCGACAAGGTTAAGGAAATCATGTTGAAGACCAATGCGAGTTTCTAAACCTTGTGAAATCTCTAAAACCTACTCTAGAATATATATTTACTTCACATATGAAAGAATAAAAAATATTCCATCTAGGGTTTTGAAAGAATAAAATAGATGGTTTTGAAAGAATAAAACCTTCTTGGAGGCCAATGGTGGGTTTTAAACCATAGTAAAACTCTAGCACCAAATTTTGAAAAGTTGTCTTTCCAAAAATTAAAAAAGTTAGACAAGTTCTTCAATAATAGAAACAAGTTATAGGGCCTAGGATAAACACTATGTAATGCCCCGCCAAGTAGCCCTAAAGGAAGTTGTAATTAACGACTTCAGTGAACCAATTTTTTTTGTATAAAGTGTAATAACATACACATTCACTTACTAATTAACAACAACCTCTAAGGCTACAAGGTTAGAATTACTTAAACTCACACATACATATTACATATAACCAAAGCATTATGAGCTTTATGAAATAAACATCATACATCATAAGAATACCACATAACATAATAAGATATTCAACCAAGATACCATCTCATAATCATTACCTTAATCCAATAGTTACAACACTCATTCCCAGAATGAGACAATAGTACATAAGATTACAATTACAGAATTCCACCTCATAAACATAAGAGGGGTAAACTAACTTATACAAATTGAAATATTACAAAGCAAGAATAACACAAGAACTTGAGCCGTCCATCTGGATGTCTCGCCACCAAGTACTGAAGATCAATGGGAACCCAACGATTTTAGTGCATGTTCCACCCGACCAATGTGGTACTCGAAGGCCCACCCCC
The DNA here is from genome assembly GCA_007115665.2 of Sequoiadendron giganteum. NCBI lineage: Eukaryota > Viridiplantae > Streptophyta > Pinopsida > Cupressales > Cupressaceae > Sequoiadendron > Sequoiadendron giganteum. Next base: position 485,287,789 of record CM021100.1, on the reverse strand, counting down.
CATGCTAGGAGATAGTAATAAGGTAACATGGACAAAGATCTACAACCACTAACCAAAGGCAGACTCATACTGACTCATACTGATATAACCAAGAAAATGAACTAACAAGTACAACTCAATCACCATACAAGTACAAATCAAGTACAACTCCAACATCACTAACATAGGTCACATTGCTTCCAGACATAATATTAATCAAGTATGTTCACCGAACCATACACATAACATAATTAACAACAGTTGTCTTAGATAGAGTGTCATCCTAATCATCTAAGTATTGTTTTAGTTATCCTTGACACCACTTCAGGTGTTGGCCCCCATTACAAACCACTCTTCTACTAGAAAACACACACACACAATCCAAACATCAATGGAACCAAGGTGCAACAAACAAGATAACACGTCTACTCCTTTCTCAAGAGGCGAAAAAGATGAACCCATCTCCAAACACTGGAGGTAACATCTATAACAGAACTGCTCCCGACTAGGAGACGTACATTACAAAAACCACTCCTTTCTCAGGAAGCAACAAGATGAAACCACATAACAAGGTCACTCCATACAAGGAGACACGGATCCCATAATCCCCTCGTACACCAAGGAGGTGTAAACATCCCCGTTCGTGAAAATCGGGTACTAACATAGACACAACCTCATGCACTATCAAGGGAATTCACAACAGGTTGACATCATAATGGTAACCCTCACAAACAACAGACCATCTGGAAGACTTATAAACTAACAGGTATTCAACCCATTCTCAAAGCATAAACACGAAAGACATAATCATTGAAGGCAATAGAAGAAACTATATTTGGATACTCTAAATCCATTTCTCAATTCATTACGTAATTCATTATATTGATAAAACTAAATTAAGAATTCATCTTTTCAGATAGGGGAGAAATTACACTAATATTTAATTCTCTAATTGCTCTTAACAAAATAAGTATTTTCAACTATAACTCAAAACATTTCGCTTTAAATTAAATAACCAATTGCCCTTGCAAATTAAATCATTATAAAATTAATCAAATTAACATTTGATCTCTTCCATAACTTATTGTGTTAAAATAAAATCAATATTTGGACTATAACCCAATATCATATATCTATTTTTCCAATTAAATCAAATTAATAATTGGACCTTTTACACATGAATTTAAATTTCACAATTAAATCTTAAATTATGCATTCTTTAAATTAGATATTATCCTCCTTCAATTAAACTTTAACATGCCATTTTAGAATAAACAATAATTTCCCCATACGTTTATAATTTTATTTCCACTAATCTAATATACAAATTTTATTTAAAATAATATAAATAAAAATAATACTTTAATATTATAAATTATAATATAAAATATTATTAAATAATATTTTAATATTATAATAACAATACATAAAATATTAATATTTATAAATATCAATTTATTACTATTTTATTATCAGAGAGCATGGGAAAATAACTTAACAACAGTCTTGTGTTTCAAGCATAACTCAAACACTACGATCTGGGTATTTGCGATTTTTTTACATAGGTATGAAAATTCCAACGTGCAGAATCCCTTTAAATTTCCTAACAACCCAGTTTGTGCAAGTGGAATTATACGCGACACAACCAGACCATTTTACCATGAAAAATATAACTACCCTACTGATTTTAAAATCCAATTTTTAATAATAAACAGAGGGTTTCATTTTCTAAAAACATTCTAAAAAAATTGCTCAATCTCTATGTTTGAATCCAAAACAAAATAATCGATTTCCTCAAAAAAATTAAATTCAACTGAGGTTTTCACAATTTTCACTCAAGAATTTTCACAAAACAAAAGCTGCAAATTTATTTGATTCTTTTCTTCTAACAACAAATTTATTTTCTAAAACAGATTTAACAAACAAATCTTTAATCACTACTATTTTAGAAACAATCAAGAACAATAAAAACACAGAAGAAAACCTGGCTCAAGAAGCTACAGGAAGAGATGAATTTCTGCTGCAAGCCTCCTCCAAAGATTTTCTGAATTTTCTTCAATCATCCAATGAATCCAATTCAAAACCCAACAAATGCAAACAATCTTTCCTCCAATCAATTCTACAATCAAACTTTCTTCAAACCCTTCCTTTGTGCAAATTTTTCCAAAATTTCTTCTCTGCTGTAAAAATGAATTTTTCTAAAAACTTTTTTGCCCTCAAATTAAAACATGTCTTCCTTATAAATCAAAAATACCTAATATAACCCTAATTCACATTACATGCAAATTAGATATTAATTTCAATTTCAATTTCAATTTCAATTTTTACAACCCTAATTCACATTGCTTGCAAATTAGATATTAATTTCAATTTCAATTTTAATTTTTCAAAAACCCACTTTTAATTTAAAATGCAATTTGAAATAATAAACTAATTTTCAAAGTTAAAACTCATTTTCCAAATAAACATTTAATTACAATTTCTAATTTAATTCCCATAAGATGAAATTAAATTCCAAAATTAATTTTAATTCTTTTATTTCCTTTTGTTTTCTTGCATCACATTTAATTAATTAATTTAATTATTTAATAACTAATTTCAACCCCCCTTGGATTAAATTTAATTAATTAAATAAATTAAATATAATTAATTAATTTAACTATAAACTTTTATCCACATTACATTATTTAAATTAAATATTCATCAACATGATTTAAATGCAATTATTCTAAATATCCATTTCCAAATCGAGAATCCTGCAGAATTAAATAACATTAAAGCAAGACCGACAATGACTCGACACACACGATTGACGACACACTAAGGCTAGGGTGTACACTTGACACATGTTACCTAGCTACTATCTCCCGTTTATCTTAACCGTTGGATCGACACGCTCAAACCTGTGAAACCAACTGGAGTCGATGTCATGTACCTGTAATCTTGCAACCAAGTAAACAACATCATACAATATATCTAGCATATAATACACACCGTGAAGAAGGAATTACGGATTTATAGGGCACTCGCAAGCGAGTGATGCGAACCCATCTTCTTCACCAATACACTCATCGAAACTGACACTTCCATCATAATTCCAATAGTCTCATAATAACATCTCATGCTAACTCTACAATATCATTAATCCATAATGCATGTGAAACAATAATTAGATCAACACATCACACAATAATAATTGTCGCTCAATAGTAGCGAATAAAACATCATAACAAAATGTATCCAGTATCAAAGTAACTGCAACCAAACATAATATAAAGCAAACCGAATAAGGAGCAAAACGGAGGGGTATTACACACTAACACAAATAGTTTCTTTCGAAGTAAGAAAGTTGTAAAGTGTCTATTAGGAGCCTATGAGATTGTGACAACCTCCTGAGAAACTAGAATGATTTAAGAAACTTCATAGTTTACCTAATGGATTTTCTCTTAGAGAAACATGAATATTTTAAAATTGATTTTATTTTTGGAAGAAGCTAGTAAAATCAAGAAGATGATAGGAAAATTGAATTAAAATTAAAAAAAAGAAGCTAAAGTATTTTTATTTGATACATGATTCTCATGGACCAAAGTTCTCGTACATTAGACATGTTGAGTAAGAATTTTTTAGTAAAGACTCATAAATTGGAGTTGAAAGATAAGATCATACTTCCACATTGTAAAAATCCTATATCAAACTGATATACTAAAATATATACATGTTGAAATACTTCTTCTTTCTCCTCTTCTAACATTCAGTTGAGACAATCTTCATCCTTCTCCATCAAAATTGCTCTTCACTCCTTCTCATGGACCCATTTTCATCAATGGGCAACCTACTTCTCCAAATGAAAATCAACTTAATATTCATCCTCATTTCTCCACTCTCAAAATATCATTTTTCAATTGTTGAAATTAATTCCCCATTGGTTTACTTCCTCCACCAAAAATATTTTATCTATTCTCCATTGTCTACTACACTTGCACTCAAATAAATATTACACATTATAAAATGGAAATAAACTTTTCTCATTACTTTCTTTGCATTTATTTATTTTTATACACTTCCAACTTCCTAATCCTCTTCTCTCATCAGTTTTAATTGAATGTAAATTCCTAATGTTATTCATTTAAAAAAATCCAATTTAGAACTTCTCGAAATAGTTAATAAATTTTAATCTACTACGGATTGAAATTTAAATGGTTATGAGAATTGGAGATGTGGAATCATGGCTTTGTGTTTGAATCCTGCAGAAAAGCATGTAGAATGTGAAGTGAATAATATGCAGAAAGATAATCACAGTTTTGTTTGAAGCACATGCATCATATCACATGAGGGAATTTGGAGTGTATTTGATGTTGCACATTGTAACAAGTTTTCTGCAGGTTTTTACAATGTTTCCTGTAGGTTTTTTGTAATCTGTTATTGTTGGAAGTTTGAATAAAAATTGGACTGTTGTTGCTTGTGGATATAGGCCAAAGAGTGAAACATGTTAAAAAAATTGTTGTTGTTGCTTGTGGATATAGTTCAAAGAGTGAAATATGTTAAAAAAATTATTATCTTGTTTCTATGAATTTCTATTTCTCTGTTTCTTTTTAATATCTATATTATAATTGATAATTTAATTCCTCATCTTTTTGAAAAAATCCATGATTTTGAAAAGTACATTAGGTATTGAAAAGGCTGTGAAAACCTTGTTGGAGGTTGGTAGTAGTTTTGAAATCATGCTAAAATTGAATGCAATCTTTCAAGAATCATTCTTTACAAATAAATTTTTAGAAAAGTTTTCCAAAAATGGAAACAAGTTCTAGAATCCAAGGTAAACCTTGACTCAAAAAAAGTTCTTTCCAAGTAAAAAGTTTATAAAGTGATTAGCGGGAGTAAATGATGTTGTAACAACCTTTTTATATGTAGATAAAAATTATGGAACCTATTATTTTTGGTAATGAATTTTCTCTTAGAGAAAGACTATCATTTTGAAACTAAAAATTCTCTAGAAACAACTTGTAAAATTTATAGGAGCACAAAAAAATTTGAATTGAAACTTTGAAAGAAAAGGTAAAATATTTTTGGTTGATAAATAATTGCTCATGGTCTTAGATGCTAATACATAAAAATGTGAGAATAAAAGGGACAAACCTTAAAGAATAAACAAATGGAAAGATGACCTAGCAAAATAAAATTAAGAAAATTACAAGAGATACAAGAATGAGAGATCAATATATTTTTTAAAGAAAAGAAATTTCCATTCATAGAGAAAACCTAAGGAAGACAACAATCATTGGAAAAATTCACGAGAATGTGAATAGTGCAAGAAAACATACATGATTGGGTAAAGAGATAATTAGAAAGGTTGAAGTTTTCTAAAACTTATCATTAAAGGCTTATTCATTTTGCATTGAAAAAAGAGAGTAATAGAGGCATTTTTATGTAATTAAGGACCATGTATGATGTAGAAATAGGATTATGTATTGTAAATTATTCCCACAATTTTATCCATTGAGTGAAATATCTTACATCTTTACATATAATATTTTACCAAAGAATATTAGACAAGAGAATATTTATATTAAATGAAAAATAGTTTTGAATAATTCATGAGATTTAATAAAAAAATGTTACAAGGAAAAATCAAAATTTGACTCTTGAAATCTATCATGATAGAATTAGAAACATGGACATGGATACAACATGTGGATGTGGAATAATAAAATATTATGATCACTACAAAATCGACTCCCATGAAAATTTAGAATGAAATAAAAAAAAAAAAAAATTATGTGTGGAAATGCATTTAAGAAAAAATGGACTTCCCTAAAACTTCCTAGAATCATGTACATATTTACACCCTCACAACTAAATATTTAAAATTGATGAGTGATTAATCAATATTTACATAGAGTCATTTGAAATTAATCCATAACTATGGAAATAATAGTTGCAAATAAGTTACTATGAGATTATAGCTATTTTTTAGAGGATTTGGCCAATCGAGTTTCATATTTCATAGAAATTTCAATATATGAGGAAAACATCCTAGAAAACTAGAATGATAAATATTCTAAGGAATTAAAAGATGATGAATAATGGATTGAACTACATAGAAAAAAGACAACAAATTAAACATTATCAATAAAAGAATTATTTAGTATCCTTCCAAAACTTTCATGTCTAATGGGAAAGGAAAAGTTCATAAAATAAACAAGTAAACAAAGGAAGAAAATTAACTATCTAGGGGTCAATCATCAATAAAGTATTATATAATATGTGCTAAGGTGGGAGAAACCTTCCTTAGAGAGTGCTTAATTTCACCTCTTGGAAAGTTAGGGGCTTAAAATTTCTAAAGAAATGGCACCTAATAAAGCACCAAATTCAAACTTTTCAAGTTGATGTTTTGATAGTATAAGAAAAAAAAATTAGACAAGAAGATTAAACATCTTTTATTTGGGATTGAAAGTGAGATGATTTTTTTTATTGAATTAATTGACACTATAAGATATAAAAAAATTATAGTTTCCTTGGTTGATGAAGGAAGAAATAATCCTATATACACACTAAAGGAGGGCAATATTATTTAAAAGTTTACAAATAAGTCTATGTCTATGAGTAGAATAAAACAAACAAGATTTTGACTTTTAATTAATTTTCCTTTTTATCTATAGTTTAAGATGTTGGAAAATAAGAAGGATCAAGTATCTTTCATTGATGCATAACAAGGTATTTATACAAAAAAAAAAGGTGCAGTGGTTGAATGAAACAGTTAAGATAGTTAACTATATACACTCGCCACTACAATGTACAATTACATATAGTTAATTGTATGCACGGTCCACCACTATAATGCAATAGAACCATATTACTATTAATACTAACATTCCCCCCCTTATTAAATTGTTTATGAAACCATAAAATCGCCTTGCAAAGGTACCCCCCTTAAGGCTAACATAACAAAACTTGCTGATTATAAAATATGTATACATTTTTCAGAAGATTTTCCTTTTGAAGAAATAAATCTTGAATCAAGTGGAACTCCTCCAAGTTGCCTCGTAACCCTTCAAAAGGTGAAGCTTTGGACTAAATTTCTAAGTTCTTCCTCCCATGAACTCTTGAATCATAGATCCTAGTTATTGGACAATAATCCTCCAAGTTGTCTCCCCAACTCTCGTAAAGGTATAACCCTTGGTCCTTGGTTGTAATTACTAGACAAATATCCTCCAAGTTGTCTCCTCATCCCTTGTAAAGGTGTAATCCTTGGTCAGAGTCTCGTGAACTCTCTGGGAAACAATTCATACATAGCTCTTCACCAAACCCTTTTAAGTGTCTACAAAAATCAAACTTCACAATACATGTATCTTCAAATCTATCAACAAAAGAAAGAAAATAAAACCAAAAACACTTCTCATACAAAGAATCATCTCAAAGAGAAAAGTTAACTTGAGATGATGGAAATTCCTCCATCCTCCGATGCCACTAGCCTCTAATGGATCTTGTTACACTTTGTCCATTTGATATCTTAGAAGATTCTTTAGAGGCCTCATTAGATGTTGCAAAGATAACCCCAATTTGAATGTCATTTATAATGTTCTTATTTCTAGTGTAACGACTCTTGATATAGAAAAAGATCAATCCCCTCTTTGAATTTGGCTTCTCCAAAAGTAATTTAAATATCATCATAAATTCACTCTCTTCACACCAAGAGTAAGAAAATAAATTTCTTTAAACTTCATGCAATGCATTTCATTTCTTAAAAAGAAAAGATCCCCTTTTCTTACTAGGTGATAATCTTTCAACAAATATGACTTTAAATAGACATCAAACGAATTCCTAGTAACACTCTTGATGGTATTGTCAATGGAAATAATATGAAGATATTTACCATATTTAATATCAAGACGTTCATGAACGGTAACCACATCTCCCATAAACATCATCAACCTACTAGTGCAAGCTTGGCATACATAAGATTGAACTTCTAATAAATGTGAGAGAAGACTCACAAAATCCCATTAGTAAAAATTTCAAAAGCAAGGAACATTACTCGACAATCAATCTTCACTTTCTTACTCTTCTCGGACAATCCTTTTGAACTTTTGATACTAAATTGATGCCATAAGCAAGCCCTTCCAACAACTTGAATAGTAGAGACTTGGCTTGTCTAATTGCATATCATATTTTCTCACACCTCCCTCAAAAATCTTCGAAAATCTTGTTCTGTCTCCCACTGAACCAAACTATTAATTTTCTTTTTCAAAAGGAAGTTAGGAAATAATGTCCCCAAAGTTGGGAAAATCTGTAAACCTCCAAAGAAAACTTATTGAACAGAGGAAATGTTTAAAAATACATGCCAAGGCTACACAAATAGTTATAGATCTATATGCCAAGTCGCCTCCTCACGCTGCAAAAAGTCCATGGCACGCCATAGTCTTCAGTCTAATGTAAAAAACTCGAAACGCCATCCTTCAGATCTTCCAAATCCAGCGCATAGGTACAAGAATCGAAAGGAGTTCTTGTAATCGACCAACTTAACACCCTTTAAAATGCTTTAATGTTTCAAGTTGTCTTCCATTCTCATGTTGCTACACCAGGAGGTCTTCATCCTATGATAGCTGAATATCAAATGCATTCTGGCTGCAAAAATAATAGTTCTTACCTCCTCAATGAACCACAAAACTAACTCATATCTCATTCATGTTGAAAAAAAGGATAAAACTTGCAATAAAAATATGCTGATAATTTTATGCATCTAAATTAACAAAGTAATAAATCATAGCTGAAACAAGATTACAAAAGATATTCAAACCATAACACAAGAATTACATGGAGAAACCCTTGTGGGAAAAAACTCCACACCCAAAGAGATCCAAGACTTGTATTAATCCTTCAAACGAGTTACATCAATACAACTTATCCCTCTGAATCACTGCAGCACTTCATGGCTTCAATAACCTGCAACTTAACATGTTTTCTCTTCAACTCAAGCACAATATATAGGCATGAGAGAAAACATAAATCAAGAATGGTTTCCAAAACCATTTTAGTCATAGATCACAAAGAAAAGAAACTTTCTCTTCCAACTTGTGATTTAATCCATTTTTTAGTAATGTGCACATGCAACTAAAAAAACTATTTTTTTTTTTCCTTTTTCAAACTCACATTTATCTTCCCCTTTTTCATGCTCTTTCTACTTTGACAATTAGAACACTTTGCAAGTTGTCATAGTTGCATTTAGCAACTTTCATGCCAACTAAAAGATAATTACAAATTGTCATTTAATAAATTAAAGAACAAAGCAAGGTTGAGACATTTTCTCAACATTCTCCCACTTGTCGAACACCTTGTAAAAAGCATAAAGGGAAAATAAATAAATCAAGCTCTCCAAACATCATGATAATAATCTTCTAATTGAAGATCCTCCATGGCCCCAATGCAATCAAAGAACTCAACACCATGATCTCCAAACCAAGAAGATACAATAATGTCAAACCATCACTATCACAAGCTCCCACTGAACGTGTAACCAAGCTATCCATGACATCGTGATAACAACCTCCTTAATGAAGATCAAACATAACCATGATCCTCAAGCCAAGAAGATACATTGGAAAACCATTATTGTCACAAGTATACAAAGGAGATAGGCTGTTCTAGAAGCTTAAAAAACATCTAAAGATCAACTCCATAGCCTCACTACATTTGAGGTTAATGAAACTGTGCCTTTCGATGCTAGGGACATAAACCAAACACCCAACATAAGCACATCAAACCATAGTCATAACAAAAAAAAATTCTCCATATGACTAAGGACCCAAACACAGGTACCCAACATGAATACTCTCTTGCACATGACCACATAATGTAAGAAAGCCACCATGCATGAGGACTATAAAATTTTGTCAAACAGGAGCTCCAGATCAATAACATATCAAATATAACCACAAGATCAACTCCATGAAACTCCATCTTTAACTTCCAAAGGTCATACCCAATACCATTGAACTTCTCAATGTCCAACCGAGATGAGCCAACCATGATCTCTTATCACATTGAATTTGAAACTACAAAAAAAATAGCACACTCCCACTACAGCAAACAATCCAATCAAACACTCCAAGAAAGGCATCCCCTCTCTAATCAAGCCAACCAGGCTCTGATACCAAATGTTGAAAAATAGGATAAAACTTGCAATAAAAATATGCTGATAATTTTATGCATCCAAATTAACAAAGTAATAAATCATAGCTAAAACAAGATTACAAAAGATATTCAAACCATAACACAAGAATTACATGGAGAAACCCTTGCAGGAAAAAACTCCACACCCAAAGAGATCCAAGACTTGTATTAATCCTTCAAACGAGTTACATCAATACAACTTATCCGTCTGAATCACTGCACCACTTCATGGCTTCAATAACCTGCAACTTAACATGTTTTCTCTTCAAATCAAGCACAATATATAGGCATGAGAGAAAACATAAATCAAGAATGGTTTCCAAAATCATTTTAGTCATAGATCACAAAGAAAAGAAACTTTCTCTTCCAACTTGTGATTTAATCCATTTTTTAGTAATGTGCACATGCAACTAAAAACTCTATTTTTTTTTTCCCTTTTTCAAACTCACATTTATCTTCCCCTTTTTCATGCTCTTTCTACTTTGACAATTACAACACTTTGCAAGTTGTCATAGTTGCATTTAGCAACTTTCATGCTAACTAAAAGATAATTACTAATTGTCATTTAATAAATTAAAGAACAAAGCAAGGTTGAGACATTTTCTCAACAATTCACAGGCATAGAAGGAAATATTGCTCTGATACCATATGTTGCAAAATAAGAAGGATTGAGTATCTTTCATTGATGCATCGCAATGTATTTATACAAACAAGAGAAGGTGGAGCGGTTGAATGAAACAGTTACAGATAGTTAATTGTATACACTCGCCATTACAATGTACAGTTACATATAGTTAACTGTATACACGGTCCACCACTACAATGTAATAGAACCATATTACTATTAATGCTAGCGTAAATCATTACCTGTTAATAATTAGAATATCCTTCAATGAAATTATATCATATGTGAATAAAAATCCCATTTACCAAGGGAAACTTAAAATACCAATTAGATTTTTTAATTTTTGTAAGAGATGATGACTACATTATACCATCCCCAAGATTGGACAACATAGATGGACTAATATAAGGATTAACTTTAATCAATTTTTTATTAGGCTTGATATGCTTCTACATAATTCTTTATGTCTAAGATATCCTTAAAATTTAGAATACATTATTATTCTAAAATATAGTTCTACTTAAACTACCCAAACTCTCTATCCATTATGGAAAATCAAGCTTTGACTCGATGCATCTTTCTATTTGAAAGGATGTAGTTTGTAATTAAATACCTTAAATTGTCAAACATGAACATAGAGAAACAATCCAAGATATTTATGGTGGCTCATAAACTAAATCATATTAAGCTACATCTCAAAGAGTGGTGTATGATTTATTTATAAAACATAATTGAGTGGAGGAGAATTTGAGTCCTTGAATGAAAGGGTCTTGAAGCATGATATTTTATAGGGGTATTTTGAAAAAACAAAAAAATTGCAAAATATCAAGAAATTATAACTAAAAGGAAAATATTTTTGAAATATAAATCTAAATAAACATGGAAAGAGGCAGGATACCTCAAAATGAACTATTTATATAATACAAAAAAGATTTAAAATGTGTAGAATAAAATTGAATCCTTGACAAATGATAAACAACTCTATTTTCTTAAAAAAAACATATGAAAACCCATTAGAAGCTTCCTAAACACGTTTATCACCATTGTTTATTACCCAAAAAAAAAATCAATACACAAGCATCTCCAAGGTAACATATCTAAATAATATTTTTACAATAGTGATCCATCCATTCTAGAGATGAAAGTATAATATGGAACTCCTCAAACAAATAAAATGAGATAACCTACTTTTTTGAAGAAATACTTTCTTGCATGAATTCTTTAGACCTTAGAAACCAAGAGATGGTCCTAGAGAATATTTATAAACTATTCAATGAGGATAATAGCTAGGTTTTGATGGGTCCCATAATATAAGAAGAGTTTGAAGTAATTTTTTTGCCATTTTTTTATAATTTAAGTACTTGGGGTTTGATGGATTTATAATTATTTCATTTGAAAAAAATTGGGCCATAGTTGGTAAATATGTTTATAAATGTATCAAATATTTAATAAAACCAAGAAAGATCCTAAAGGAATTGAATATAACCACTATTAATTTGATTTTATAAAATATTAATCATAAAATATTTTAGTGAATATCACCCTATCTCACTTGAAACATAATATACATAAAATATCACAGGTAATACAAAAAAACATAATTACTACACCTTAATGCCATTTAGATTAGAACAATATATTCACCCTATACATGTCAATCATCGATGGAATAACCATTTCACATAAAATACTCCACTCTATTATATTATATAAGAATTAATACAAGGAAATAAATTTTGATATAGTTAAATCATATGATTATATGTATTCTCAAAATTTCTAATGAAATTTCTATAATAAAAAAATGATTCAATAGGGCATGGTAGGAATGGTTTCTTAGTTGTATCTACATTGCTAATTACTCATTCCTAGTTAATTGAAGTCCCTTGCATGATTATTTGAGGAAAATAGAGGCCTCCATCAAGTCGATCTAGTCTCACATTTTATCTTTTCCACAATGATAGAGGATTGAGAAAGACCAATCAAGGAAATTTACAAGAGGTTCAAAACCTTTGATAAAATAGAAATTCATAGATGACACTAGACTATATGGGGATACAAACATAAAAGTAACAAGAATGATCAAATCAACTTTTTATGGGAACATACCTACATTAGGGAAGACCATTAGCCAAGAAATACAAAATCTCTTCTTTATCACAATATTAGTTGTTCAAATGTAAATATCTATGCCATTGTGCTCTAGCATTTGGAAATTTCCTTGGAAATACCTCGAGTTATCATTATGCAAGGGAGTAGTAAGGATAGTTCTATGAGATGGAGTTGTCAATTCATCTAGAAAAAAAGTGTTGTTATTGTTAGACTAAAACTTTATTAGGTAATAATTAATTAAAATTTAATTGATTACTATGCTAATTTAACTTCCTGCACTTAACCTAAAATTAGGAGTGCTTTTCTTTTTTATTAAATTAGGATATTAATATATCATTATGTCTGATCACATAGGATGATGATACCTATCATGATATAATCCATTTGTTATTTAGGGTTTCCTCTTATAAGAACTCTCCTTCATTGAATTATTTCATTTTGTAAGTTATTTCTTTCCGAGGAAATAGAAAATCACTATTTTCAACTCTCATGTGTGGAAGGTGTTATAATTTTTTGTTTAATCTTGATTTTTGCATGTTTTTCATAAATCTAACATGGTATCAAAAAGTGGATTAAAAAAACCCCTTCTCCATTTTGAAAGGTTTTTTCTCCACTAGGGTTACAAAAGTAAAATTAGGGATCTTCATGTTTTTTTTTCTAGATTTTAAGGCTGTAATCTTTTTGGTGCATTTTAGAGCTAAAAGGACCTCATCATTGTGCTTAGGATGCTGAAAAGATGAATTTTGATATAAATTTTTCCCAATTTTGGTGTCAGGATTCAAGGAGGCAATTCTTTTCCATAGACCACTGTACAATCCATGTACATTTTTAAAAAATAAATAAATATAAAATCACCTAATTATTTGGCACTCATAGATTTGAGTGCATAGTCTAACACTCTACCTATAGAGCAAGGACCCATCTAGGGTGACACACAAGAGGTAGTGATTGAGCACCAAAATCCACATATAGTTCCACCTTGATAACCACTATTTGCAATGCCCAAAGTCTTCTCACACAACCTATGTAGCCCATATGAGGGACTAGGCCTATTACACTTAGCTCTGACAAGCTCCATAGTACCTTTGCACAGTCACACAAATCACTATAGGCCCAACTTCAACCCCTGCTCCCTCAAAACTGATCACCCATGTAACTAGGGGCATAAAAGTTTTAGCCCCCAAGTTGGCCTATAGGGAAAATTGGACAACTTTCATAAAATTAAGTATAATGTTTTCCTCCCCTATTAATTTTTTGTAGAGAAAATGTCATAAAAAAGCTAGTTTTGATCTCATTCTTGTGGTGCAACCATTCATTCTAGATTTTTCTCCAAAAAAAATCTATAATTTAGATCTTCTAGTTTGTGCTTTTGAGGTCATAATTTGGGCACATGAAATCCTTTTCTTGCAAATGAATAGGATCTTGAAAGGTGTTTCAAGGCTCTACACAGAAATGGGGTCTAATTTTCAAGTAAAATCACTAGGTACATAGAGAATTATCTAATGTGATTTTTATTGTTTAAGATTTTTTCTCTCAAAGTTGCATTAGGATTTGGTTTTTCTTTTTTTGGGGGAATATTTCTCATTTTCAGTATCTATATACATTAGAGAACAAAAAATATTGCCCATGCATTATTTTGAAAACCTCAACCATCATGATAGATAACTCTCCAATTGAATATACTTTCAGTCGCATGCACAGGCATGCAACAATCAACCGATAGAGGTGCACTGCAAATGGCTATTTAGTGGGCAAGAAGCAGGAATATTTTATTTTTGAATGCAATGTGAAATACAAAAATCGATAATATTTACAATTATTTGATTGAGTCAAGAAACGAAAAGTGTGTTAATTAGTCAATAGGAATTAATGTGAGATTAGTTCATATCTCATTGGCTATGGTCAGGAGATTATGAACCTTTTCGACAATGATGACAAATTGATTTGTGCATCTCCACATAAAAAACTACTAGTTCAAAATTGATTAATTAAAATGTAAAATAAAACCGTAGGCCATTTTGAATAAATTTAATTAGTTACAATATATCCATTAATTTTAATTTTAAGCAAGTGATCATCAATAACTTCTTTTATTAATATGTAATGTTTAATAATTTTAGTTACAATAGTTATTAAAAATTGATTTTACTTAATAATGTTAGGAATATAGTAAATTAATTCTCAACAAATACAATTTTTTAATAAATTTATTCTTTAAAAATGATAGTTGAGAAATATAAATTAAATTTAAATTTTTAAATAATTGTTTTATTTTAACAACAGTAGTTTCACGCCAAAATTTAAGGTATGAGATAATTTATCTCTATTTTAGTTTTATATTTATTAGTTCTAGATGCACATGTATATTTTAGTTTTTTGTCTGGGTTATTCAATGAATTAATTCATTATTATTTAATTATGTTAAGATACATATTCATACAAAAATAGGGCTGATTTTTTAAAGAGCTATTACCCATGCCTTTAATTACTAATATTGCATTAAAAAATATTGTTTAACAAAGGTAGTCGATAACTTTGGGTATCACATATTTTTGAAGAAAGAAAGATGCTTAATATTGGATGCTTTTTAAAATCTATTTAGTGCATAATTTTGTAAATTAAAGTTTTAGTATGCATGTGTTTTTTCAGTTAGTAGTAGTAAAATAAAATGGAGACACGTATAAATGATTCAAAAGTAGTCAATTAGAAGGAAATTGGGAATAAAAATATCAATTTGTAATGAATTAATTCATAGTGAAATTGAAGACTTAGTGACACCATCTTTGATTAGAAACAAATAAACAGACCTCACAAGAAGAAGGGTGCGATGATGCAATACATATTTTTTTGGATTGTTAGAATAACTAAATAGAAGATATGCTTTTCTTTGAGGTGACATGACGAAAGTCTCAAGTGATTCCTTACCACTCCCTATGACATAAGAAACATGTTATAAACTATGTTTTCTGAAGCCAAGGTACCTGGATCAATGACATGATTGCAGTTTCTAGCAGTTTGCAAATTTTTTGAATTTTTAAGAGCTAAACCATGGCAATATACACTTTGTTACAGGGAGTTTGAAATATATGAGGTAAAAAATATATAATGAAACATATTGATACAAGACAAACAATCTATGTGAGAGTTGACTTCTCAATTCTAAATTCAAACTACATTATTTGGCAGTAAACGCTATAGAAAAATAGGTGAATTGTATAAGAGGTATTAGAGTGACTAATTTATTGTTCATGTTGTTCACTCTCTACTTATTATTCCTTGTTATATGTTTGTATCTTTGGCGTTATACCCATTTTCGAAACTTCAAAGAGATTATGCCTCTGTATGGATGGAGAAATTATAGTTAAATCTTCTTTCCTTCTTTAAAAAATATTGTTAGGGTTAGTAATTTTTTTCCCTTCATTTATTGTTTGTAGTTATCTTTGTGCACCTTTGGTGTTATACCCATTAACATAGGAGCAATTGGAGATTAACATAGGAGTAATTGGATATATATATGCAGAGGGTTAGAATGAAAGCATAAAAATTTTGGAGATAAAAATAGTTTAGTGGATGTTAAGTGTTATTCTAATAGCTCTTTTATAATTTCTCTATTCTCCTATAATATTTATGATAGGGAGGTTGGAGGAATCAATCATTGATTCCTGCTCTAGGTCTTACCTGGAAGACCTCTATGGTGTCTCACTCCACCACCTTAACCTATAGGACCTTCTTCATGTTTAGGATCCCCTGGTTCTCCTTGCCAACCCAACTACCACTCCAACTCTACCTACCAAGTCAACCTTGGTGCAAGTGTTGCAAATCTTCCCTTAGCCCTTAATCCACCCTAAAGGCTAACCTTCTCCAAAATATAGAATTTGTCAATGCAGGGGTGTGGAGGTGTTCCTAATAGTTTCAATCCATCTCACTATGGTTCTTGAGGGTCCACCCAACTCCTTTGTCTGATTGCTTCCACCAAAACCCTCATTTAGGGTTTTAAGGCTACTAGTCCTATGAGCCCCAATTAGGCCTCCTTCTCTGAGAAATCATGTAAGTTCTCCAAAGTTTACGAAAGAAATCACAATATTACCTTGGGGTTCCTGGTCCATATGCCCACTACTCAAAGATTTTAGGGGTCTTAACTCTCAACTGTCCATACACAGGCGTAACCACAATTTGGCAAACTTAGGCCTTTTTAAGCCTTTTTCTTGACCTTCCTGCAACTGTTAGAGATTTCTAGCATCAGACGGATTGATGGAGCTTCCTCCTCCATTCTATGCCTTGGCAAGGCTCATACCGACCCTTTCCACACTGTGATTTGTTAGGAAATGGACACCCCTGCAAATCAAGTGCTCTGCACTTCTTGTCTTCCCTAGTCGGACACTTCTTGTCTCGCCTAGAAGAAGATTCCCATGGTATTTCCATTGCTACCAAAGACTCCTAACTCTACCATATTTACAGTCACAAAGTCTAGTCACAATTCCCAAAGGGCCATACAATATGTACAGTGGGAATGTGATCTAAACCTCCATTCTTCACAAACAGTTTGTTAGATCAGCAACTGAAAGACAACCAACTATCTACAAACAGTAATTGAAACTATTCTAAGAAGCTATTTTCTACCACACAAAGCTTGAATAACACTCACACTACATTGTACACCACCTACAATCTCATATTCAATCCATTAAAGCTCTAATTATAAACAAAAATATGAAACTTTCACATTAGCATAACTATTCTCACTTGAATTTCAAAATTTCAAACAATCCAAAAGCTTCCAACCTTGCTCTCATCTCGAAAGCACCCTTAAATAGGGTCTCTAAATTAGTTACCTTTCGTTAGGTCACTCCTAGGCCGCTTGTAGCTTCATTAAGCTTTTATTTTCAAAACTTAAGAAAAGAAACACCTAAAAGGGTCTAAAAGGCCCTCAACCTTGATCGAGTAAAAACCCTTGACCCTATGCTATGGCAACATGACCTTCAACAATTCAACACCTGCTCACAAATTCCACTATGGAAAAAACATAAAGGAACATGAGAAGTTTGCTAGGTTAGTCCTAAACAAATTGCCAAGTCAGGAGTTTTTAGGCAACCTAAGGTAACTTATGGGTGCTCCTGCATCAATTTAGTTGCAAGTAATGTATCTTGAATTTTTAATTAAGTTTGTGGTGTTATACCCATTTTGTACAGGGTATTGGAGCCCATTGGATTTACCACTTCTATTTAATGTGGGTTAACTGCCAAAGAATGTAGCTCAAAGTTTCAATTGACAACTCAACTCTTACATAAACTGGTTATCTTGTATTAATATGTTTAATGTGGTTTTTTGATCATGTGCCATTTACCTGTGATTCTTAAGTTTTTTTCTAATAGTTCCTTTACAATTCCTCTATTTTATCTAG
This sequence comes from Sequoiadendron giganteum, assembly GCA_007115665.2. Taxonomy (NCBI): domain Eukaryota; kingdom Viridiplantae; phylum Streptophyta; class Pinopsida; order Cupressales; family Cupressaceae; genus Sequoiadendron; species Sequoiadendron giganteum. The sequence goes on along the minus strand of CM021100.1, from coordinate 485,269,502 downwards.
AATATTTAGTGCCAAATAATCTATCTTGAATTTTGAATTGAGGATCCGACTGTTACATAGATTGGTTGTGTTGTATCAATATCCACTTTCCCATAAAAAAATGTTCATTACTGTAGGTGTAAGAGCCTGCCTCGTATGTACTTAATACAATCATAATATGTTAAATGTTTTTCTTTAATTGATGATTAAATAAATTGTGGATAATAAATAAGGTGATATTTTGGAAATATTCTTGCATATCATTTTGATATTATGTTTTATTTTTACTACCATGAAGGTGGAATGCACTCGTATAATATGGAAAATAATTGAAATTTTAAATGGATTCTTATATAGTTAAAGTTAGAATATTCAACTAACAGATTAAAGGTGATATACAATTGTTACTTATGATTGTGTTCATAATGTGCAGGAAGGTTACAGCGTTAGCATGGGAAGAGAGAACCATTGAGAGCGAATCAAAGAGATCTTTTCTTGAAGATATAAATTTGACCCCATTTGGGGCCCAAAAACAAGTAAAGTTAATTTATTAGAAGACTAAGGTTGTGAGGGTTGTTTTTAAATGGCTAATTTATTTAAGGTAGGTGGGGAAATTTAATTGGGATTGTTGTGAGGTGTAAGTGGGTTGATTATGTCTTGGGAACTCCTAGCTAAGTTGGGAACTCGGATGGACCCTTGAATGGGCATTTAAAGAGAGTTGTTGGTCAGTTTTTTTGGTTTGAGTGCAAAATAGACCCCCTAGGGTCTATACCTTTGAAGTAGGGACCAAATGGGCAAGATATAGTACCCCTAGGACATGATTTAACCCATGAAAAGTCCTCATGATGGGGGGTGACGAGTTGGAAGGGAAGGATAGAGTTTGAAATGGAGGATTCTATATATTTGGAGGAGGAGAATGAGTGGGTGTTACCCACTTCTCCTTTTGGAGAAATTTAGTAAAAATGGTAGGAAGAATGAGAAGATGGGAGGAGGAGTCTTGTTGGGGAGAAAGAGATAAGATAGCTTGGTTGGAGAGGAAAGAAGGATAAAAGAGTTAAAGTCCAACACCCAAAGAAAAGAGATAAGTTCGCTATTTCCATCTTCCCTTGCATATTTGTTGTATGATATGTTGTGTGGAACATGGTTGAATATGGAGAGTGGAGAGTCTATATATATATGTAATATGGTTGCTGTGTTGTTTTCATCCCTTTCGTATAAATTTGTGGAGACTCCATTCATCCTCTTGGGGTCAAAATATTTCTTGCTCGGGGGTATGGCTAGAGTCGACGAGGCTCCAGGACGCCATTATGGTAGGGTGGAGAGCAAGCCTTTGTTATCTGTGTGTTATTCTTGTATTTCGAAACACTGGTTGCTATATGGAATAGAAAGTACTTGTTGTCACATGGATATGTATTCTTTGTAAATTTTAGGGGAAATTTAATAGAGGAAATGTAATTATATTGAACCTGGTTACTCCATTTGTTTTATGAAAATAGGCATATAATGACTGATTCTACATTTGGATTCTTATGTAATCCCTTTATGAATACTGATGAAAGAACAGGGTATTTCTCTTAGTAGACTCCTACATCCTTTTGCTTCTACTAGAGGATTTTTATGTTCTGTTTATCTTTAAAAGAGGCATATTTGCATTGAATCTATTCATACTACTTGGTGTGTAAGTCTATGAAATTATTGTTAAAAAAAAAAGAATGCATTTAGAATACGATACTCAGAGTTTGCATATTTAAGAATAGATAGAATATCCTCACTGTTGGTGTATCGGGAACTTTGGCTCATTTGGTTAGTCATTCCTGCAGTAAATTACCATGGACATAGTGGCTTGCATAACACTGGTAGCTTTCTTTCATTATCCACTCAGGCCTTTGCTTCAAGAAGTTTCTGTAAATAATAATAATAATAAATTTATACAGATTGTTCTGGTAAAGGGAGAGAAGATAAAAGGAAAGAAAAAATAGATAGGCTGTGTCAGGATAAAATAAATCGAACAGGAGTCTTGTAAAAATATATGTATATATATATAATTATATGGGAATGAAAGCTTAGAACTCCCTGATCAAATCAAACAATAGAAAATGTATTCCATGGTCTAAGAAAATAGTTTGATGGCACATCATTCTCTCAGAAACTACAAGAACAACCGTAGCATAGCCGGCCACACCAGCCCTTCCTCCTGCACACCTGAACAACTAAGTGTTTTGTTAGCCTTTGAACACTTCGAATACCTCTGGTGCAAATAATACTAGCCAAGGTCGATTAATTTGGGCTTGTGCAGGCTGAGTGAAATTGTTGCATTCAGTGGGACCTTCCATTTTTAGTGGGATTTCTTGTGCCTTCTGAACTTATAGTTTGACCTTGGATACCGTCCCAACCCTTGCCTTGTGCAACCAGAGGAAATGGGGTCTGGAATGTCCTGGTGTAGTAGAAAGGTAAAACAAGCAAGCAAGGTCGAGCTCTCTATCCAACAGAGACTTAAATGTTTTAGCAACTTAACCTTAATCATCTTGAAACATAAGCGTACCTCCTGCTTATACTGCTAAGTAGAACACGAAAAGGAAATGTGGTTGTTATTACTGAATTTATAACATGCGTGTGGTACTGTCATCGGTTTATTTTTGTAGCAAATAAAATATTTGAAATACAATGAATCACATTTAATGCGAGTGTTATACAACGCCTTGGAGGTTGGAGGGTAAGAATTAATTCACTAATAGACAGGGCAGGAAAGGCATGACATTGAAGTAAGATTATCAGCCCATATGTATGCCATAGGATTTTGGTCTTCTGCAGAGGGAAGGTGATTAGTTGGTTGCCATTACGAACATCTCACTCCATGCTAGCACATTAAATAATGAAGAATACCACAGCCTCATCGATAGATTAAGTCTGGCAGAAGGGGGATGGATCGACGGACTTTATACAGCTGATTTTGTTCTTCTATAAGCCGTCACTTCATCAACTTCAAAGGCGCATAAGAATTACGCCATCATGGCTTGTCAATATCCATCCAATCGATTTATCCTGGGCTAGAGTATCTTGCATACTGATCGGTGGTGACGTGAACCCCTCATATTGCCAGTCACTCGAACTCGATGTCTCCATTGAATGCACATCCTCTAATTGGGATGCTATTCTCCAGTGCAAGCGATGCGTTACCATTATGTTTCCAATCCGTGGATATAAATGTAAGACCAAAGTAGCTAATGTATTTATTATCTTAAAACAAACTTCGTAATGGTGTCATTGCAATGTAATATTATTGAAGCCAAAGAAAAATACAGCTATGTTAACCTCTATCTCTTCACTAAAATAGTATTGTCCCCTGCGCACCTGCAAAAATCAAGTGAGTTAAACCCGCACCCTATGCTGGAGGGTGAATGACGTTTATAGTATAAATTTTGAAATTTGACATTGTATTTTCTATCGGCAGTGAAAAGTAAAACGAAAATAAGCTTAGCAGTTCATAATCGCTTAATGATATATGCATTAAGTTATATAGCAGTAGATAGAAATACAAATATGATCAGGAATGCAGTAAATATATCACGAAAATGCCTAGAATAGGGACATACTGTATTTATGTGTAATGACATTATCATGGGAAATCGTATGGTGGGAGACGTCTCGCAATGATAAAATAAAATAAGGATATCATTGATCTTGTAGTTTAAGAGATTAATAATATATATAAAGGATAACACTGTTGTTGTTTATTAACTGATTAAATGTTATCACTAAGATTTTTACCCGGATTATGTTGATTAAGAATTATATTTTTTTGACAATTAAATATAATGTCATTGATAGAATTTATTGATGCTAATAATGGCATTATTCAATATAAAAATAATAATAATATTGAGATTATTGATGTTAATATAATATTTGAAAACACATATATATATAGTAATATTAATATGAGTCTTAATATTAGCTATTATTCATCGTTTCATGATAATAGTAATAATATTATTAAATTGAGATTTAGTAATAATACACATATTGAAGTTAACTTGGTATTTGATAATAATATTGTCTCACCTAGTTAAATATAAGTAATATTAATGATGCCAAATTGGGGGAAAGTTAGAATATCTTTCGAGTGATTAAATTTCATTAAGCATTTCAGTATCATGGGGCCAGTATTATCTATTGATTAGCTCATAATAATATGGCTCAAAATTTTAATCAACTATCAATATGACCTTTTTACTAATGTTCAAGTTGACATTAATTAGCGAGTGAGCTATTAAATGAAACATTATAGTTAGCGTTCTAACGTAGATTCAACAACAAATATTATTAAGGACTAGAAGATTGACAAAGTAATAACACTATCAACATTAAGGAATAATTATAGCATAAAAAGAGAGGTTATTATTTGAGGACATTAATGTTACCATGGGAAAATTAAATCAATATCTATAATGCATAGAATCACTAAAGTTACCCTTTTAAATTAGAAAAAATAATACCATACCAAAATCACGATGGGCGTTACTATGGAGTTCTTTTTAGGGTGCATCCTATAATAAGATATTACTGATATTTATATTAATGAAAGGATAATGGAATTCCTTACTAGCAATAAGGTTATGGTTTATATAAGGGGTCATCTATCTAATTAAAAGGATCATGATTCACTAATTAAAATTAGGAGCTTCGCTAAAGTTACCATATTAGTAGAATTGACATATAGAAAGCACTTATTATTCATTATAATGTACAGGGGATTACTCAAACAAGGGTAGCGAAATTGCTTCAGATGGGAGGTGGGTGTAATAGTTGACAAACTAATAATCTCCTAGTGATGGTTAAGAAGGGGGTTCAATTATAAAGCTATGTCGAGATAATTTGATAGAGTAATTTTAACAAGTGATATTTGAGTATTCTAGATCCTAAACCCTAACTCACATGAATGAAAAGTCAATTATATTATTGATAACTAATCTCTAATTAAGTTGGTTCAACCAAGCTAGGATAATATATGCATCGTATTGGTCAAGGCGAGGACAAAGATATAATATTTATGATATGATATGGAAAGTGAGGTTTATAATCATGTTACCTCCACAAGACAATCACTATACCAACGAGCTAATGCTTATTTAATTTATAAAAAAAAAAATGTTGGGATTTTTCTAGCAATAATTATGGGCATGACACTTGGTATCAGAGCCAGGTTGCAACTCTGGGTACTTTGGAAATAAGATGGGTCTTAGCTAATGTATATGTGGTCATCAAGCGAATCTCATTGCAACAATTGAGTCCAAAATGTCTCCAAGCTAATAAGTTTTGAGGGTCTATCTTGGGTGGAAACATTGTGATCTAATTTCAATTAATAATCTTTATTAAAATTCGTGAAGGTATGTGTTATCCAAAATTTAACCATTTTAAGTATTAATTAATGATAAGTAACTCGGAAGAACTTAAGCTTCCAAAGGTAAAACCCTCAAGAATATTATGATTAGGCAAGTGATGTGCATGTAAAAAGAATAAAAATATGTTAGTCCATCTAAAAAGTGTTATCTAACCTACCACCTTTTGACACTTCATCTCCTTGAACTTTAAGAGGGTAGATGATTATTGTTAAATATGGTTATTAGGGATTTTAATGAGTTAGTGAAATAATATGAATCACCTTTATGTTGCGATTAAAGGAACCTAAATTTTTCCACTTGAAAATAATTTAGTGATGTCAAAAGAAGCTAAATTATTGTGCGTAGTAAAGTATAACCTTGAATAATTAAATAAATTATTGCCAATTATATAGTTCAACTTTAGAGAAGTAATCATTATTTCAAACTTAGAAAATATAAGAGAGTGTTTTGAGACTATTTATTGATTCATCCTAGTGAACCCTAAGGCAGGTTTAAATTGAAAATCATAGTTAAGTATAATCGAAAAATATGAAGATGGGGTTAATGTCTAAATTAGAGGCAACATGATTAAGAAATATTAGCTCAAACCAAGAAGGTTGTATTGAAATTTTCTAAATTTTCTCGAGTAAACTTAAAAGGAAGGACTGATCCACCCTTAAATATGCTTAGCATGTTGTAAACCTTAGTTGTTAAGAGTAAATTTTTTGTACATTTCACCTACGAATAAACTTTATATTCAAAAAGTGTACCACATTAGAAAACCTCATAACTCTCATGCATCGGAAACACCTATATTGCTAATTAAGGATGGATAAGGAGAATACTGTAGATATAACTTTGGAAGTACATAACCCTTGGTTCTATGTAATGATATCTAAGTGCAACTTAAGGATGTGTTAGGATCAATCTTATTCCCTTACCTCAGACATCAGTAACACGTAAGCCTCTTAAAACTTTTTTTTAAATCATGATTGAACATAAGAAAGAGTCCCTCTATTGAATGTTTGAGATTCTAAGGTGAGTCAACTTACGGTTGGTACATAAGATTGCATGATTAAGAACATTATTATCTAATGTTTGAAATCTTACATTGCATAGTAAACCCTATTTAGAAAAAAGGGTCAAAATTGGATGTTACCTAGAATTGAAGGGTGGAACTTTAAAGTTATTTAAACACCTTTGCAAAGAAATGGTGACCTGGTAAACTTAGTAGACATCTAGGATCAACCAAACCCTTATGTTTTTTTTTTGTTAAGAGATTAAATAGCAAACAAATTTTAGTAGTAAGATTCAAGGCAAAGGTGAATGTGTAGAAGGGTTAAATTAAGGTATATTGTAGGGTTCAATAGATATGACATTTAAATTATTTTCTTATAGTAATAATACATAAAAACTTTGGGAAGGGACCTTGTCAAAACATGAAAATTGGAGTTAAAATATTATCTAGGACGTGTTATTTCTACTCTTCTTGTACCTTTCTATAGACTAAAGAACTTGATAGAGAAGAAATATGAAAGGATAAACATTAGATAGGAATTAACAACCTATGCGAGAAGTTGTTGTCCTTAAATGATAAGGACGATTAATGTATTTTTTATTTTAAATTTTATAATGAGTTATGTGTGATGATAGGTAAATTAAGTGGTTGGGGAATTAACACGGACAAGACTAAATAAATAAAAGCAACTACTGTTGTGTGTTGGTTAGTATGGAGAAAACATAAAGGTAGTCAAAACTTCTAAGAATTTGTTTTACTCATTGTGTACCTTTACGAGGATAGATGAAACTAAGATTGTAAAAAAAATGATGATTACAACATGTGATTAAATGGTTCGCTCTTACATAGTGAAATGCAATATTTGTAAAATAACATTAACAAATTGTGAGAATTACGCTTCCATTATCTTTCATGTGTTTTATGCATTGAGTATGATTTATTCTCTCATATTGTGATGCTTAAAATGAAAATGGTTAACTATCTTCCTTATTAAGTAGGGAAATCTTCTTTAGCATATTGTGAAAAAAAAAAGAGAGTGGAATTAATTGCATTGATATATTGTGAATATAGAAAGCATAGTTGAATAAAAGAGGAAGGATGGTATGGACAAATATAGAAAAAAAAAATCTTGATCATAAATGTGATACCAATAAGATGATAAGTGTGATGTACCATGTATTATTGATTGTAATAAAATTGAGTATTACCTAGATTACAAATGTGAATTATATGGCAATTTATATTACAAGTAAGCAAGGGATAGATGTTAACAAAAGAATAAATAAAGTGAAAATTGTGTAAAGAAAATAAAGTATGTATGTACTAATAGTGTGGTGAACTATGTAATGTTAAGCTACAGTTACACATATTCTAGTGGTTTCTTGTATTTATGCAAAGTTAGTAGATGTTTCTAAAATTGAGACGAGAAGTGAATACTATTTAAAGAAAATAGAATGTTTTTAAGTATATTTCCCTTGTTCTATAATATGGAGAATATCGTAAAGTGTATTGTGTTATGACATGTGAAGTGAAAAACCAATAAATGTGTTGTGCCCCAAGTATAAGATACCAGGTATCTGACTTGGGATAAGGGTGAAGGACATCAAGTACGATCCCTTATGTGTACCCTTTGTGATGTTCCATTGTGTGAGTCAATTAATTGTGAAATAATGTAAACATGATATATGTAGATGTGTGTCTACTAAATGAAATGTGAAGTAATTCTTCGTGTAAGTTGTGTTCATATGTTAAATGTGTACCCCTAGTGTACAGCTCCCCTATGGGATTGAGATGCCTGCTAGTGTAAATAGGGGTTGAGGGGTGAGAGAACCCCAAGTGGGAACTTCATGGTTTCCCTTGGACATGTTCCTAACCTACTCCCCCACATATGAGAACCACACTTGTTAGTTCATAGTGCAAACCTACTCCTTATAACCCATGGGTAGAGGATGGAATTACTTGGGCCATATTGATCACAAATTTTGGATACTTCAACAATGCAGGGAATTGATACTATGTGGAAGAGTCCACCATGATATTACACGTTATCATATTTATGTGGTTAGCGACCACCAGTTATTGCATGCTATTATACTTATGTGGTTAGAGAACCACCATACCCCTCCTCCCCTTAGGCGGCTTTATCAAAGTCACATGGTGCTCGTGATGTGAAATTTTTATTGTTGAGATATGAATTATTGATAATTTCTTAATTGATGTTTTTGTTATATTGTATGCCAGCAGAGTTAGATTTTACATTCTTTTACTAGGGCTATTTAGCCACTTGAAGGTTGTTATAGTCTATTGCCTCAAGGACTTCTTTAATTTCTATTTTTGAATTAAGATTGGAATGTTTATATGCAGCTGCAATTGATCCTTATTTGGTTTCCTCTTGGTTTATAAATTTTTGTTTATTAAAATGTGGATTATAATTTTATGTTTCTCAATTTGAGGCTTTTTATTATTTGCTAACTGCTGGCAAGTGTGGTGTAATGTGATGTTTGTAAAACTGCCATATTTTGGGAGGGTTGCCTGGCAGGTTGTATAGGGGAGTAGATGCATTGGGGAATTATGAGTTATTTGAAAGGGGTTGCAAATGGGACTGGTATGGGACGGTCATTAATCCATTCTTCCCCTTGTTCTATGATTATTCTTTTTGTACCTTCCTTTTGGAGGCTAACCCCCTTACACAAACAAGGGAAGGTACCTAGGAGATGTATGGTAGGGTCCTTAGAGAAGGGCCTTGAGACCATCTTTCCCAATGGCTATGGTATCCAAGAATCTCCATCCTTGTAAACCCCATTGAGCCTTGTGATGTGAATCATGTTTAATTGTTGTGATGTATCGGGAAATTTGTAAATAAATTACATGTGAAAATACTTGAATGTCATGTGAGAAAGAAAGTGTCCAATAAAATTGAGACTAATACCTTGAGACATGAATTGATATTAGAACGAAAATATTTCCTAACATCATGAGTGATGTTTATGATGCAAAAGATAACCTTGAAGGGTATTCAAGGATATTACTGTGTTGGATATATGTTGATATCAAGAATATTAACTACATAGATGACTACCAACATTTGTTATAATGTGACTATATTGGATAAATGTTTTAGGGTGGAAAATTATGTTCTAAGCATTTAGATGTTTGATTCATGAAAGTGATTTAATTAATGTGTGCTTAATGGTTGACTGCTATGATTTCTTCATCAAGAAATTAAATTAATTCATATTCTAATAGATTTATGCGCATTGCTATATTGAAATTTATTTCCTGACCTTAACAACTTCCAGGAGGAAGTCTAAGCTAAGGGGAGGGGGATGTAAGAGCCTGCCTCGTATGTACTTAATACAATCATAATATGTTATATGTTTTTCTTGAATTGATGATTAAATAAATTGTGGATAATAAATAAGGTGATCTTTTGGAAATATTCTTGCATATCATTTTGATATTATGTTTTATTTTTACTACCATGAAGGTGGAATGCACTCATATAATATGGAAAATAATTGAAATTTTAAATGGATTCTTATATAGTTAAAGTTAGAATATTCAACTAACAGATTAAAGGTGATATACAATTGTTACTTATGATTGTGTTCATAATGTGCAGGAAGGTTACAGCGTTAGCATGGGAAGGGAGAACCATTGAGAGCGAATCAAAGAGATCTTTTCTTGAAGATATAAATTTGACCCCATTTGGGGCCCAAAAACAAGTAAAGTTAATTTATTAGAAGACTAAGGTTGTGAGTGTTGTTTTTAAATGGCTAATTTATTTAAGGTAGGTGGGGAAATTTAATTGGGATTGTTGTGAGGTGTAAGTGGGTTGATTATGTCTTGGGAACTCCTAGCTAAGTTGGGAACTCGGATGGACCCTTGAATGGGTATTTAAAGAGAGTTGTTGGTCAGTTTTTTTGGTTTGAGTGCAAAATAGACCCCTTAGGGTCTATAGCTTTGAAGTAGGGACCAAATGGGCAAGATATAGTACCCCTAGGACATGATTTAACCCATGAAAAGTCCTCATGATGGGGGGTGACGAGTTGGAAGGCAAGGATAGAGTTTGAAATGGAGGATCCTATATATTTGGAGGAGGAGAATGAGTGGGTGTTACCCACTTCTCCTTTCGGAGAAATTTAGTAAAAATGGTAGGAAGAATGAGAAGATGGGAGGAGGAGTCTTGTTGGGGAGAAAGAGATAAGATAGCTTGGTTGGAGAGGAAAGAAGGATAAAAGAGTTAAAGTCCAACACCCAAAGAAAAGAGATAAGTTCGCTATTTCCATCTTCCCTTGCATATTTGTTGTATGATATGTTGTGTGGAACATGGTTGACTATGGAGAGTGGAGAGTCTATATATATATATGTAATATGGTTGCTGTGTTGTTTTCATCCCTTTCGTATAAATTTGTGGAGACTCCATTCATCCTCTTGGGGTCAAAATATTTCTTGCTCGGGGGTATGGCTAGAGTCGACGAGGCTCCAAGACGCCATTATGGTAGGGTGGAGAGCAAGCCTTTGTTATTTGTGTGTTATTCTTGTATTTCGAAACACTGGTTGCTATATGGAATAGAAAGTACTTGTTGTCACATGGATATGTATTCTTTGTAAATTTTAGGGGAAATTTAATAGAGGAAATGTAATTATATTGAACCTGGTTACTCCATTTGTTTTATGAAAATAGGCATATAATGACTGATTCTACATTTGGATTCTTATGTAATCCCTTTATGAATACTGATGAAAGAACAGGGTATTTCTCTTAGTAGACTCCTACATCCTTTTGCTTCTACTAGAGGATTTTTATGTTCTGTTTATCTTTAAAAGAGGCATATTTGCATTGAATCTATTCATACTACTTGGTGTGTAAGTCTATGAAATTATTGTTAAAAAAGAAAGAATGCATTTAGAATACGATACTCAGAGTTTGCATATTTAAGAATAGATAGAATATCCTCACTGTTGGTGTATCGGGAACTTTGGCTCATTTGGTTAGTCATTCCTGCAGTAAATTACCATGGACATAGTGGCTTGCATAACACTGGTAGCTTTCTTTCATTATCCACTCAGGCCTTTGCTTCAAGAAGTTTCTGTAAATAATAATAATAATAAATTTACACAGATTGTTCTGGTAAAGGGAGAGAAGATAAAAGGAAAGAAAAAATAGATAGGCTGTGTCTGGATAAAATAAATCGAACAGGAGTCTTGTAAAAATATATATATATATAATTATATGGGAATGAAAGCTTAGAACTCCCTGATCAAATCAAACAACAAAAAATGTATTCCATGGTCAAAAAAAATAATTAGATGGCACATTATTCTCTCAGAAACTACAAGAACAACCGTAGCATAGCCGGCCACACCAGCCCTTGCTCCTGCACACCTGAACAACTAAGTGTTTTGTTAGCCTTTGAACACTTCGAATACCTCTGGTGCAAATAATACTAGCCGAGGTCGATTAATTTGGGCTTGTGCAGGCTGAGTGAAATTGTTGCATTCAATGGGACCTTCCGTTTTTAGTGGGATTTCTTGTGCCTTGTGAACTTATAGTTTGACCTTGGATACCGTCCCAACCCTTGCCTTGTGCAACCAGAGGAAATGGGGTCTGGAATGTCTTGGTGTAGTAGCAAGGTCGAGCTCTCTATCCAATAGAGACTTAAATGTTTTAGCAACTTAACCTTAATCATATTAAAACATAAGCGTACCTCCTGCTTATACTGCTAAGTAGAACACGAAAAGGAAATGTGGTTGTTATTACTGAATTTATAACATGCGTGTGGTACTGTCATCGGTTTATTTTTGTAGCAAATAAAATATTTGAAATACAATGAATCACATTTAATGCGAGTGTTATACAACGCCTTGGAGGTTGGAGGGTAAGAATTAATTCACTTATAGACAGGGTAGGAAAGGCGTGACATTGAAGTAAGATTATCAGCCCATACATATGCCATAGGATTTTGGTCTTCTGCAGAGGGAAGGTGATTAGTTAGTTGCCATTATGAACATCTCACTCCATGCTAGCACATTAAATAATGAAGAATACCACAGCCTCATCGATAGATTAAGTCTGGCAGAAGGGGGATGGATCAGCGTACTTTATACAGCTGATTTTGTTCTTCTATAAGCTGTCACTTCATCAACTTCAAAGGCGCATAAGAATTACGCCATCATGGCTTGTCAATATCCATCCAATCGATTTTTGCTGGGCTAGAGTATCTTGCGTACTGATCAGTGGTGACGTGAACCCCTCATATTGCCAGTCACTCAAACTCGATGTCTCCATTGAATGCACCATCTTTAATTGGGAGGCTATTCTCCAGTGCAAGCGATGCGTTACCATTATGTTTCCAATCCGTGGATATAAATGCAAGACAAAAGTAGATAATGTATTTATTATCTTAAAACAATCTTCGTAATGGTGTCATTGCAATGTAATATTACTGAAGCCAAAGAAAAATACAAGTATGTTAAGCTCTATCTCTTCACTAAAATAGTATTGTCCCCTGCGTACCTGCAAAAATCAAGTGAGTTAAACCCGCACCCTATGTTGGAGGGTGAATGACGTTTATAGTATAAATTTTGAAATTTGACATTGTATTTTCTACCAGCAGTGAAAAGTAAAACGAAAATAAGCTTAGCAGTTCATAATCGCTTAATGATATATGCATTAAGTTATATAGCAGTAGATAGAAATACAAATATGATCAGGAATGTACTAAATATATCACGAAAATGCCTAGAATAGGGACATAATGTATTTATGTGTAATGACGTTATCATGGGAAATCGTATGGTGGGAGACGTCTCGCAATGATAAAATAAAATAAGGATATCATTGATCTTGTAGTTTAAGAGATTAATAATATATATAAAGGATAATATTGTTGTTGTTTATTAACTGATTAAATGTTATCACTAAGGTTTTTACCCGGATTATGTTGATTAAGAATTATATTTTTTGACTAATAAATATAATGTCATTGATAGAATTTATTGATGCTAATAATGGCATTATTCAATATAAAAATAATAATAATATTGAGATTATTGATGTTAATATAATATTTGAAAACACATATATATAGTAATATTAATATGAGTCTTAATATTAGCTATTATTCATCGTTTCATGATAATAGTAATAATATTATTAAATTGAGATTTAGTAATAATACACATATTGAAGTTAACTTGGTATTTGATAATAATATTGTCTCACCTAGTTAAATATAAGTAATATTAATGATGCCAAATTGGGGGAAAGTTTGAATATCTTTCGAGTGATTAAATTTCATTAAGCATTTTAGTATCATGGGGCCAGTATTATCTATTGATTAGCTCATAATAATATGGCTCAAAATTTTAATCAACTATCAATATGACCTTGTTACTAATGTTCAAGTTGACATTAATTAGCGAGTGAGCTATTAAATGAAACACTATAGTTAGCGTTCTAACGTAGATTCAACAACAAAAAATATTAAGGACTAGAAGATTGACAAAGTAATAACACTATCAACATTAAGGAATAATTATAGCATAAAAAGAGAGGTTATTATTTGAGGACATTAATGTTACCATGGGCAAATTAAATCAATATCTATAATGCATAGAATCACTAAAGTTACCCTTTTAAATTAGAAAAAATAATACCATACCAAAATCACGATGGGCGTTACTATGGAGTTCTTTTTTGGGTGCATCCTATAATAAGATATTACTGATATTTATATTAATGAAAGGATAATGGAATTGCTGACTAGCAATAAGGTTATGGTTTATATAAGGGGTCATCTATCTAATTAAAAGGATCATGATTCACTAATTAAAATTAGGAGCTTTGTTAAAGTTACCATATTAGTAGAATTGACATAAAGAAAGCACTTATTATTCATTATAATGTACAGGGGATTACTCAAACAAGGGTAGCGAAATTGCTTCAGATGGGAGGTGGGTGTAATAGTTGACAAACTAATAATCTCCTAGTGATGGTTAAGAAGGGGGTTCAATTATAAAGCTATGTCGAGATAATTTGATAGAGTAATTTTAACAAGTGATACTTGAGTATTCTAAATCCTAAACCCTAACTCACATGAATGAAAAGCCAATTATATTAGGGCTAACTAATCTCTAATTAAGTTGGTTCAACCAAGCTAGGATAATATATGTATCATATTGGTCAAGGCGAGGACAAAGATATAATCTTTATGATATGATATGGAAAGTGAGGTTTGTAATCATGTTACCTCCACAAGACAATCACTATACCAATGAGCTAATGCTTATTTAATTTATTAAAAAAAAAAATGTTGGGATTTTTCTAGCAAAAATTATGGGCATGACAGTAGGTCACTTGTTCTATTCTCCATGGTGTTAAGGTCTATTTAATGTGGGTTTCCCACCATCTTTCCTTTTACTATGATTATTAAGTGTCTTTACACTTATATAATAGGTACTATCATGACACTTATCTGGTGTTAAATATTATATAGAAAAACCACATTAAATAGAATTTTAAAATATGCAACATAGAAGAGGAAAACTATGAGAATGAACAGTTTGTTATGGGGATCTGGAAAGAAGAGTACCATGAAGAAAATTTTGTCATGGGGAACTTCAAAAAGATGAGGAAAATAAATATCATGGAACATATTGATAGAACACATATAACATGTTCCATCCAAACAAAATAACCATGAGAATTAATAGTTTTTTATAAGGAGCTTGAAACAGATGAGGGAAAAATAGTATCTTGAAACACATTGGTACAAGACAAGCAGTCCATGTAACAATTGCAAGATGTATTACAATAACACTTTAGAATCGCATGTAAATGGGATATCAATAGGAACCATTCACCTTTTTTCATTTTTTTTGGCCTATGTATGTTTTTCTACCACTCTTAAGCTTGTGTTTATGTGGGTTTTTTTACCATTTGTCATTTACCTGTGATTATCAAGTGTTTTTATAATAGTTTTTTTAGAATCTATCAAATGGAAGATCATCTAAAATAGATTTTAAATGGAAGTTTAACATATGGAGAGTAAAAGCTGTAAACCATAGATATGGAGACTTTCTTATACATAGCTTATGTTGTACAAAATGCATATGGCACTAAGGATGAACAAAGATAACACCAAACAATAGATGCAGGCCAGGGAGCATACATGGGCCAAAAAAATAGAAACCAGTCAAAAGGTATAGTTCAATATTATGTTTGATGAAGAATAGAACAAGTAAACTATGACAATAAAGACCTTGTTATAGGAAGATTCAAAGAGATGAGAGAGAGAATATCATGAAACATATTAATACAAAATGAGCAATCTATGTAACAATTGGCATTTACCTATCAACTATTTATTTGAAATTTCCACCGGGGTTTCCATCAAAGCAATCGTGGCTAGAATTTCTCAGCACCTCTAGATATTTTTTCTATTAGCTGAAAAGGAAACTATAGGAACATGGAAAAATGTAGTGTATACAATAGACTATATTTATTGTAGTCAAGTGCATGTAAGAATCCCTGCATGAATTCATATATATAGCAACAAATATATGGAGGCTATCTAGCCATGGAGGAAGAAAAGGGTTGAATGTTTAACTCGGGAAAATATTAATCAATAAAACAAACCTTGTTTACACTTACAAATATGGTCATCTTTCAGGTATCAATTGTCTGACACATGGGCTTCATATCTTGTTCTTCATCTATGTTTGCATTGAGCCCAACATGATATTACTGCAAAGCAACATTTTATTTGAATATAGTAAAATATATGTCTCTGGTTAGATGCGTATGGAACAACAAAAAGGCATTGCAAAATGAATTAAAGAAACAATAGAAGCCAAAACACTATAGATTGCGGACCGTAACATTTGGGAGGCTCTCCAATCTGGTATCTAATGTAGGTGGATGGCAGCTTTGTTCAGTAGCCTGCTATGAAACCAAAACAATGGTGCATCATTTCACAATGAAAACAAAACAATAGACATCCTCATATTAGAACAATGAATATTACATGTACTCCCTTCTATCACATCACACAACAATGCAAGGATGTATCAACCCCCACGGGAATGAAAAGCTACCATTTTATTTATGTTGAACAAGGCAACCAGTTCCACAACTGCCAAACCACATGATCAACAAACTTCATCAACGTTGTAAATAGGCCTGAGCAACCTGTCACATATTGCATGGATTTTTACCATATATGAGAAAAAAAAATGAATGTACACAAGACTATATATTTCTGAATGCAATATACACGAAGAGTGAAACGGTGAAATGATGAAAAAGAGAATTTTGTAGATCAACATTTCCAGCTATTTGAATCGAATAAAAATAATAGAAAAGCTAACAAGAAGACATAAGAATTTGTGGAAACAAAGAATGAAGGAAAAATATCAAAACTCAAGGTATATAGGCAGAGAAAATAGAAATCATAACATGCTTGCAAAATTTTAAACTTATAAGTCAAATGGAACACATTTTTTTTGAGAATGTTTCTACAGTATGTGCATATATAGTCTAATATACTAGAATGTTCAAAAAATGTTATTCACTTATAGAAATTTTGGGCTCTACTTATTGTTGGTTGCAATCTCTATGCATCTTTGACACTTGAAGTTATTTGTAGCTGCATATGTATTAATTTGTAATAGCTGTAACTGTATGTTTAGAGTATTGCATGTTAAAATATGCTGAAAGAGAATTGTAGGTATGTTGATAAAGAATTGACATCATGAAATTCAAAAAAACTTGGAAACCATGGAAAGATGGAATATACAGAGGAGTGTATTCTTTTGAATGCCATATACAAAAAAGTATGACAAAAAAAAATGTTGAAATGAGAAGTCAACAGATTAATATTTATGGGTGCATATTTGCATACTGAATTTAGCAAAAACTATATTACTGAAGGAACTGAAGATAGTAAATATGAAGAAAATTATCTTTAATTTGTAAAGCTAAAGAGGATGCAAAGTATTGAACAAATGGGAGAAATTTAACGTGACAGTCAAAAATAGAGTATATAGGCATAGAAAATGGGAAACAAAGCATAGGTGCATAATTTAAAACCAATTAGTGAAATAGAACAAAATATTGTTGAAAAAGTTTGTAGAATAGTTAAATATATACTTTAATAGAATAAAACAATCAAAACATGCCACTGGCTTGTAAAATTTTTGTCCTCTAATTTTTGTTTCCTAGTATCTCTATCCATCTTTGGCATTATACCCATTTTGCATAGATTTCTATATGGTATGCTTCTGTAAAATTTAACTTAGAAATCCTTGAAAAGAGGATGGTATACAGTCTAGACTAAATGTGAGAATAATTGTTTTGGAGCACTTTTTATAATCACAAGTATGAGCTAGCGGAAAAATAATTTTCCAGGGGTTGGAGTTGTTCCAAACACATCTCTTCATTGGGATGTTGAGTAGTGTATTTGTTGTTGCTAAGTCTGGAGTATCTCACAAATGAGAATGTTGGATCAATGCGGAGTCTTTCAATTGATTTAACACAAGAGATAGTTGTAAAATTCAACCTTTTCCTCTCTTTGCTACCTATGTTTATCATTTCTCTATCTAATGTTAAGCCTTGTTCTTTATGTATTGTGATTCCCCATGCCATGGTGAGTGGAATTTGTGTTTGAATACCTTGACTTATACCTGGGATGGGGATGTATCTTGGGTTTTCTAGGTCCCATGATGGACCAATGTAATTTTGGAAGTAGACAAAAGCATAGTCAAGTGGATATGGTGGTTTACAATATGCATTGTACACAATAGTTGTAACAAGACCAAGGGATCCATTGACTAGGCCAACTTGAATCCAATTTTTTTTGTTAGCATCACCTATTCACCAACATAAAGTAGTAGTTCTGGGAGAAGTTGGTCATCATCTCCATGATTATATATTTATTGTTGCACTACTTGAGCAATGCTAATGGATATGGGCAGGTTTAACTGTTTGATCAATTTTTTTGTTGTGGAATATGACTAAGTCATTTGCGGAAAACAAATGTGTAGCAACATGAAATTGTTCTCTTTCTATGGTTGAGAGCATTTTATTTATTAGTTTCATAAGCTCTTCCCAGTCATCATGGAGAGCCTCACCATTTCTTATATGGAGAAGGATTGCTTGAAACTTTTATTGGGAAGGGCTATCTCCTTTTTGATAGAAAATAGTGTTGAATGTGACCAAGACTATGAAAGTATGCCATAAGGCTACAAACGATGAGTGTGAAGCATAAATAGGGGTATCCAGGATAGGTGGCAACTCGGAAAGATCACCAAAAAGGATGATAAAAACACTCTTGAATGGCTCCCTCTGGTTATTAGGGAATTTGCTTGGCATAATCGACTATCCATTTTCAGAAGCAACTTCGATCCTAGAAAACTCATTTCATCTATCAAAATGTATTGAGTATATTTAAATATTTCTTGGAATATTGTCAATGTCCGACCTTGCAAAGGATTCATATCCTTTATGGGAATTTAGAGGGATGTATGGATTGTGGAGGCACATATGTTGTACGTAGCAACACCTGTGGAGGCCAATGTGAGAAATGAGCTATTGGATCTAGTATTAGATGTGTTTATTTTTTGTCTAATATAATTAATCAAAAACCGTTTTCTAGTGCGAGTTGTACCTTGAATGATCAAGTAGAGAGGGCCTTTGGGGGAAGGCTGCATGTGATGGGACTAGATGATTTGAAGATCCAATTGTTTTTTCGGTGAAAGCTAATGGGATGATGTATTTATAGGCAAAAAATGTATCATAGCTTGCTCATGTTGTGCCATGGCTAATGAGATGAACTGAAAAGCAATATTATGAAGTTTTTCATGCACATGGTTTGTATTCCATGAATGGTTCATATCAAAGTCTCGCCTACCCAACAACTAGAGCTGATTTATACTGAAGTTAGTAGTTGCACCAAGTCGAGAGAAAACTTCCCATTCATATTCATTCAGAGAAGGTCAATGGTTCAAATCATTAGTATCACTTTCATGTTCTTCTTCAATCATGGATACAATTGGAAGTCTACTAACATGCCAAGGATGATAACCAGCTATTTTTAAAACTTTCAAAAAAATTATGATCTCTTGTTTGGCAAGACCTATATTTGTTTGTATGTTTCAAAAAGGTTTATATAAAATAAGGTTAGTCCAACAAAATGTCTCAAATATTTATGTATCTTCAATGGGAATAGTCTTGAACAACGAGTACACAAGGACAATTGCAAGTTGGTGTCTTGGTTTCAATTTGGCCTTTTTTCACTGCTTTGAATGTGTATATAAGTGGAACGAGTCAATTAGGGATACACCACCTAGCTTTGGAGGCCTTTGCATATAGCAGTGAATATAATTTTATGGTAGTCCTTCATCAGCATAATCTTTATTTATACGAAACCATGATTTTTTTCCAACATTCAAACAAACATATTATCGGCTTGAAGTGAGAAGAGGCAATTTATGTAACATATGGCATGTCTCTTGTGCAGAGATGTTACACTCCACAAGAATATTCATCATGGATTTTTGATATGCAAGCAGTGGTTTATCCTAAACAATATTTGTATTTGCAAGTCTTTTCAACATATCAAGATAATTTTCTAATTTCTTCTCAGATTTAGATACATATTTAGAAATATAGTTTAAAAAAATTGCCTAGAAACAACTGCATGGAATTCAACATTGGCACACCAGATTAAAAGCATGGGTGGGCTATGAATATTTAGGTGATCATCATTTCTTTTTGGCTTGTATGATTTGTTAGAATCAACATCAGATGTCAATGTAGAGATAAGTTGTTGCTGCCAAGGTGCTTTATAAGTTACCGACATTGTAATCACTCTCCTTTTTTCCTTAAACAAGTATATTCAGAGCATTTTGTGTGCCTTTGAACTGTATTTAGCAGCTCTTTATAATTTATGATTGGATCATTGGAAAGAAAGCACAAATTTTCTCAAAACAATGATACATTCTGAGCAATCTCTGTGCAGGGCAACGTGGATTCTAAGATGAAACATATCTATCAAAAAAGTGCCTTTCCATGGTAACATCATGGGGATTGGACCAATCAAGAGTGTCCATGTTGGGGGCATATGGAAGCCATAAAAAACCATGCACATGTGCAAAGCCATGATGTTGCCATTCATATCTATACTAATAATCTTTTGCATGAAAAATATTTTCAATTACCTCATCATGAAAAATTGAGAGTCTATGATGCAGATATAAAGACATTATATGTGGATTTTGAACAACACTATCTATTAGTGTCTTTTTTGAAGGCTCCATCACCAAATGAGCCATTTAAGAGAAAACATTTTGTATATCAACCCTTTTTTGTTTGCACAACTCAAAGTGAAAATAGGATAGGTATGCCAAGTTGTTCAATCATTGCAGATAGCTAGGCCTGACAATAGGTCCAAAAAGAATGATTCCCACACAATGATGCACCAAAACACATCAACTGCTCAACCATCTATCCATCAGGAGAAACTTGAAGATGTTCATGCAATGCAGACAATGACTTGGATATTTTGTCTTCCAGATCTGCTCTAAAAAAGACAAAAATAGTTTGTTGGCTGTGATGTGTCATTATCAAATTGTAGAGGAAATACTTAAACTGGACATGTTTACCAAATATGTGGTCAAAATATCTCATTAAGTGGAGGGAATATTCATGCAAGTGAATTTGAGCACTCCTCAATTGGAGGGGAAGTGTTGCTCCAGTGGGAAACAATGTTTGAAAGGACATTGTAAATAAACCTTCAGTGTTGTATTTATTCATAGGAGAAGAGCTAATTTCAGGCCAAGACAAAATATTTTGCTCTTTTCTTTCAATTTGTAATACCCTTTTGATTGCTTGGAGCTCTCGTCTAGAATTTGGCAAGGCAGAGATAAATGAAGAAAAGTTTGAAGAGCCATTTTCATCTTGAGAAACATTTGTTGAGCTAGTTGATGGCATTAGCTCTTCATTGGAAACTTGCTTTATTGTATGCAATAAATTGGAGACATCAACAACATTAGGTAACATATTAAGAGCCTCAACATCAATCTCAACATCATTATAGTATTTGTCATATTGAATTTTGTATGTCAATTCATCCATGACATGGTGTTTATTAACATACCAATCTTAATTACCACCTTCAATTGAGGTTTGTCGTACAATCACAACCTCAAGGTCTTGTAGTCAGCACAAAAACAAAATTCTACACTCAAGATATCTTGAGGAAAGCTTATCATGTGACCATTGTATTTAAATTGACCTACTTTAGCATGGGACACTTGTAAAAATGGAGCCACCCTAGTAATAAGCATTTCTTCAACCTGTGTTAGATTTTTTAGCAACAATGGTTATGGGCCTGGGTCCATGCCGTTTGCAGAGCTGAAGTGGTGGGTGCCATTTTTAGAATAGCATCTTACACATGTCATTGCTGACCCTGACATATGAGTGCATATCCCTATGTAGCTTTCCCTACATATTTTACAAACATAAAGGTTTGAAAGTGCATCTATGCAGTGCTGGAACCGCTTGACCGTAGAAAGGTAGTAATTATTGAATATTTCTTTCAGGTGTTGTTGTGCTGGTGCAGCAGGGGGATTGTTTTGAGATTATATGGCATCTACCATTGCCAATGGGTAATGTGAGGGAAGATTGTCAGTAGGAAGACCTGCACTTGTGCTTGATGCAGTTACCCTCTATTGCATGTATTTTGTACGGTGCTTCACACAAATTTCCTCTCTATGTTGGATATAGTACAAATGGTTTTGTTCCTATTTTCTAGCCTTTTAAAATTCAATAATTAATCAGGTTGTGGAACTTGAATGTACTTGCACATCCGAGGAGTATACATACAAGCTCAACCATATTAGCATATATGAATATACATGTATAACCGTAGATATATTTAAATTAGTAATTACACATAAACATGTAACAAAATATATATGTATATCCATGTGTATATAAATGTATATCTATGGATGATCACAAAATGAATAGAATATAGTTTTAACATTAGAATATATAATAATATATATAGAGGGATTTTACATATTTTTGTGTTAACCATTTCCAATATTTTAGTATTGTTATATCCCTCGTTTCTAGAACAATACAATATTGGATGCACACAACTAGTTGAAATTTATGTTTGTGGAAACCAAGTGTATATAAGAATTTGTGTAGGCATCTATCTATGCAAGAAAAATATATGGAATTAAAACCAAAATAACACAACCCACGCTCGGTATCCTCCCCACCATTTTTTTTTGCATCGTGGAGGCTCGCAGACTCTAGAAAAACCTCTGACCAAGAACATTATGAAATGTCGACGCAGAATTTCTTGGAGTTGCATAAAAAATCACATAATAGAAAAGTAGGGGTAAATTTGTTGTCTTCATATCTGATCTATCATATTGTACTCTTTCGACAATACAACTTAATCAAAGTATACTTTCCAAAACTGCAACATTGAATATTGCATTTACTTCGACTGCCACCATAGTACAATAATGACAGGATGCATTAACCCTCGCATGAGAAAACACTTACCATTCAGCTTCCGCATATACATATGCATATACATACACATACATGTACATATACATATACATATACATATGCATATACATATAAATACATATACAAATACATATACATATACATATACATATACATACACACATACAACAACGATAGGATGTATTAATCCTTGCGTGAGAAAACACTTACCATTTAGCTTTTATATATTTCTAGCAAGTCCTTTCACCCTTTCTTATGGAAACAATAGGCTATACAACAATAATAATGGAAATGATTAAGTACATATATGCATTGAATTTCCCCTTTATAAAAAAATTTAAAAACACACACATATAACTAGATATATATATCCATATGCACACATGTATATATATATTTATATACACACTGCTATATCTAAATAGATGTGTATACCATACTTTTTCCTCACTATGTAACTCCTCCCCTTGAAATTTATGAAGAGAGAAAAAATATGAATTCAATATTCCATCAATTGATTGGTTAAGAACGGTACAAATTCAAAAAATTTGTTTCCTATAGGATATTGTCTACTCTAAAGTAAGGCATTAGTATAGGGAAAAAAAGGTTTGAATTTGTAGCCTTCTCAACTAGTCAATTGAGGGAAAATCCAGTCTAGATGTTTCTTGTCTTCCTAAATTTGAAGGGGAGGAGTTATTAATTTGCAATTTCTCCCATGTTAATGGATATAATGCCAAAGATGCACATAATGGGCATTATGTGAGAGTTGCATAAAGTTTAAAGTGAAAAGCAAGCAAAGGGAAAAAGTTATGCAAACCAATAACATGTTTTTAACTTTAGAGCTTATTAAAATATATCTGCCACAGGGGGAATCCTGGCCACCTTTGAGCACAAAAGTGGAATGGGAAATGGTTGCTCGTAGTGCTAAACAATGGAAATCAAGATGGCGGGTCCATGCAAATGCAATCTACACTATTTTCATTGCGTTTCAATGTATTTAGTTTCAATAGGGATATTCACTTCCAAAGTGCAATCAAATTTACAAATTTCTTATGAACATGTTAAACATACTCCACCATTAAATTCTTTGTTATTAACAACATCTCAATGCTATATTATTTAATGCTATGGTTGTATTGTAGCAATTTTCTTAGAAGATAAATACTACTTACATATGCTATTTTTAACTCTTTTTAAATGAAAGTCTACCTAAATACAAATAAATATAGCATACACAATTGTCTAGATATACATGTGCATCTATAAATTGTTGTTGCATTCTCAACTGAGCCACACTGGTCTTGGTTTGTATATATGGATATATATTTATGCCTATATTTATTTTTTAAAATATAAAATGGAGAAAAGGCTGAAATATTTTTTTGGTGAATGAGCTCTGCTAGGGTTTTGTGTTTTCTGAGGTCATCCTTGGCCCCTCCTACATCATACTATGCTTCCTGCATAGGAAATTGTTTCCTTCATTGAGTACAACCGCATTTACTGCGGTTTTAGGGGTTTATTATGCCTTCAACCGGTACAAGCCCAACAATTCATGTTGGTGTTAGCGGATCATCGACGCAGTTTAATGGCTCCCCCATTGAACAAACATCCTCAAAAATTTGTTCTGAAATTATTTCATGAGGTAGGCATTTTGATGCCCCTGCTGATGTAGTTTTACCTCTACTTGATTTTGATTCTACATGCCAATGGCTCAAAAAACACACCCTTGTGGGTTATTTTGTTGGGAGGACTCCCCTCGAAAGTGTGCTAAGAGAATGGGTCAGCAAGGTCTGGGTCCCTCATGGGGTCCGCCTTGATATGGTCCACAATTTGACCAAAGGCTTTTTTTTGTTCCGCTTTGTGGAAGTTAGTCATGTCCAAAATATTTTGGGTCATGGGCCTTGGTATGTTAGGTCCTCCTTGTTGGTTTTCTAGGCATAGACCTAGGATTTTGTTCTCTCAGACGACACCAAAATACATGTCCCAATCTGGATTGAGTTTCTTAGGTTAACTCTACCATGCGTGCCCTTCCTGAACCATATTGCTTCCTCTTTGGGGAGGGTTGTTTGTATCAAACCGGATAGGTTCTTCCAAGCCTAACCAGAGAAGAGGGTTTGTGTGGAAGTTTATTTATCCAAGGATTTGAAGGAGTCTATAGACATTCAAATTGGTGTTATTAGGCACACCCAGAAAGTCACATATTTCAATCTACCCAACAAGTGCTATCGGTGCCAATCAGCCAACCATAAGATCAAGTACTTCCCTTTGATAGTTCCTCGTACACCTTCACCATCTTGGGATGTTGAAAAGCCTCAACAGCCAGAGCCTTTTGCTAAGGCTGAAACAAAGTGGACTACAGTTTCAAATTGGAAAAATAAGTCATCTGGTTCTGGATTGGTTCCCAGGGCCCCTAAACCAACCAAAATGGTTTCAAACCCTGCAGAGAAGGGGACAACTACTCCCTTAGAAGCTACTGTTGTTTCTATACAACCCAGGTCAAATGCCACAGCTCAGTCTGGGGCTATTTTGTGTACTCAACCGGCCATTCCTTCTGCAATGGGAGCTCAACGGCGGTCCCAGAACCCGTCTCCACCGCTAGAAGAAGGAGAATATGTGCCTGAAAAATGGTGGTTTTCTCCTCCTATTCAGATTGGTTCCGTTCCATAAGAGGTTTTGAATAATAGCTTCTCTTCCCTGGTTGAAGAGGACCTGGATTCTAAAAGTATGGAAGATTTTCATCCATGAATTTTATTTCATGGAATGTTTGAGGTCTAACTGACCTCTCCAAGAAATATTTTGTTCAGAATACTTTTCAGAAGTACTCATGGATTGAAGTGCTTTGTCTCCAAGAAGTTAAAATTTCAAGTTTTTTTCTTTGTTCGGCTTGTCACTCTATTTGGCCAGCTAGTACTCTGTTTTGCACTTTTCTTGAAGTTGGTCATGGTGGAGTTGCCACTCTTTTGGCCCCATGATTGCATTCTTGCATGGTGGACCATGGGGTTGACCCTTCCCAGCGGGTAGTCTGGGTTCTTCTCAATATTGAGAATCATTTCTTCGGGATTATTAATGTTTATGCCTCTAATGATGTCATAGAGCGCTGCCTACTTTGGCACTAGATTATTGATTCTCTGCCAATTGCCACCTAGTTGCTCTATGGGAATTTTAACATGGTGGAGATGGCATATGACAAGGATGGTACCTTGCCTTCCAATTGGGCTACGGGAGAAAGGGAGGCGTGGTTTTACATGTGCAATAAATTGGGGCTTTTTGATCCCAATATGGGTTGCCACCATTCTCATTCTCTCTGGCACACTTGGTGTAACTATAGGGCTAGTTCTGATAGAGTCTTTAAACGCCTTTATCATGCCATGATCTTGGCTCAATATTTTTATTCCTTTGCTAGTTATGCTTTGTCAGTGAAGCCGTTAGTGGATGCGACTCTTTCTGATCACTTTCCAATTCATTTTTGCATTGAATGCGCATATCGTCAACCCCGCACATTTAAGACCCAATTATTTTTTAACACGTCTTTGCTTTGTCACAAGCCCACCCTAGCCCACATTCATCGGGTGTGGAATTCGGAGTGCAGATCAGTTGGCCAAACAGGCTAGATTGTTTGGTGGAATGATGCCATCATTTGTACTATGCGTTTCTTGCGCATTTAGGGGTGCCAATTGGCTATCTTTTGTTGGTGATCTTATGAGGCCACCACTGTCGATTTGCGTGCTGCTATGGAGGCTTTGGTGGCCAGTCCTTTTGTCCCCATCACATCAAGTTAGGGTAGTGGAATTAAGGCAGCAAAAGCAAGTGGCTGATAATTATACTACTAGTGGTGCTCAAATCAAATTTCAACTTCATTGGCTTAAAATCGGTGAATGTGCCTCCAAAGATATTTTTTTGGCCCTTCATACCAGACACTCATCCCTAGGCATCAAAAAACTAAAAGATGGTAACCAGGTGCTCTCTGAGCTACCAAAAATTCTCTAGGCCTTTATGTGCCATTATGAATAGGTTTTCACTGCTCAAGACTCTACGCTTGCGTGCCAGCAAGCCCTTCCGAACTACCTTGCTGTTGTGCCACATAGGCTCTCTTCAACCCAGATTAATTTTTGTGATCAATTGTTAACAATTGATAATCTCAACGAAGTCATTCCCTCTATGGTCGATGACAAGGCTCTTGGGATTGATGGCTTCCCTTCTGAATTTTACAAAGCTCTTTGGGACTATGTTGGGAGCGATTTGCATCATGTTTATCTTGAAGCCTTTCAAACCAACCCTCTAGGAAATTTAATAAATAAAGGCAATATAAGCTTCATACTTAAGCCTGGGGATTCAAAGGATATTTGCAACTAGGGGTCCATCACGCTTCTCAATGTTTCCTACAAAATCATTGCCAAAGCCCTGACTCTGAAAATTCACCACCTCTTGCCTCAGGTTGTGCGCCTTGAGTAGAGTGGTTTCATAAAATCCAAGTTTATTCTAGATAATATCATTGTTGTTTGGGAAGGCATGGAGTGGGCCCGACGCTCCAACTAGAAAGCGGTGTTCATTAAAATTGACTTTGCCAAAGCTTATGATCACATTGAATGGCTTTTCATTCTTGCGATGTTGCAAGCCTTAGGGTTTGGATCCAACTTCATTCAGTCTGTTCATATGCTTTTTTTTTAATGCTTCAGATTGCATTACCATTAATGGCCACCAGTCTTCTCCTTTTGGTCATTTTCGTTCAATTCGCCAAGGGTGCCCTTTTGCACCTTCTTTGTATGTGCTGGCTGCTGAAGGATTTGGCTATCTTTTAACCTATGTTGTCTCTCAGTAGCATGTTAAAGAGATATCTCTCCCAAAATCCCAGGAGCAACTTGTCAATGGCCACTTTGTAGATGATTCCTTTCTCACTCTCTTGGAAGAAGAAGAATCTATCACTATTGCCCTTGATTGTCTTAATAATTTTTTGTCTTGCCTCTGGCTCTATAATTCAATGGCACAAAACCTTATGCTACATACAATCAGTGCTCCCCACTCTTGCGTGGCTCCAAACTTATAACTAGAGGTGGATTCGACAGGGAGAAATATTTGATTTTCTAGGAATCCCCTTCACCTTTCAGGCTTCCTCTTGAGAGCTATGGTAAGCCGTGCTCTCCAGGGTTGAGCAGAAGCTGGCCTATTGGATTACTAAGCCTCTCTTGTTGGCTGGTAAATTCTAGGTTTGCTCTAAAATCTTGGCAGCCACTCATGTTTACTACTCTTCCTGTTGGACTCCTTCCAAATCTTCCTACAATAGGCTTGAAAAGCTGCTTCGAGATTTTTTATGGGATTCCTCTGAAACCCAAAAAGGTTTTCATCAAGTCGCTTGGGAGTATTGTTGTCTCCCTAAGGACTCTGGAGGGTTTGGGCTACTCTCCACTCAATGACAAGGGACTGCTCTCTGCATCAAATGGAGTATCCAGGCTCTCACCAGAGATGAAGCTTGGAAAATTCTCCTCAAGAATTGTATTTAGTCTAGTTTTCTTGTTCATAGACTCGCCTAGAAAGGAATTGGTCTCCAAACCCTCCTGGTTATGAGGGATCTGGTTCAAATTGTTGGCTCCTTTATGGCCAAGAGCATTTGGCGCTCTTGGGAAGCTGTTAAGCCATGGCTCCGTTGGCTTGAGGCTAGATTTCATGATGGGATTTCCATCAACCAATAAAACTTATGGTGGTCTCCCCTTCTAGTTCTGAATGCTCAACCCCTGGCCAAGTCACCTTGGCTCAAGGCCCTTAGATTTCACAAAAACGACATTCAAACCTTGCATCAACTCTTTCACTGACACACTATGCGTATTTTGTAGTGGGATGTTTTTAAAGCCTAGTACAGTCTTCAAAACTAGGATTGTGCTACTTTCGACGGGTTAGTGAGAACTATTCTGGTGGACATGCTTCAAAAAGTTTCCATTTGTGGGCACAAACCTTGGTGGAAAGATTGGAAATGGTTTCCATAAATTTCTCTCAGGAGCTACAAATCGTGACTTGGTTACAGGTGGCTTTCACCCCATTTTCTTATGATCAATACTTTGAACCAGAGGTGGCTTCTTAATTCTTCTGCCCATGCCTAGCATATGAGGTTTGATGCCACTTGGTCTGTAATTGTTAATCCGAAGCTGGTCCACTCTGCTTGGTGTATTAATTTCCAAGGCTTGCCTATGGGTTCTCGACTTATTCGTTTGGGGGTGGGCAGTCTGAAAGCTTTAAGAATATTTTTTGGTTTTTTCCTAGAGCTTAATAGCTTTGGACTTGGATTCATGATTTATTTTGGCATTTCCAGTCGGAACCCTTCTCTTGGCATATGGTTCTACTGGGGGACTCGCTTGGGATCCTGGCTAAGTTCACCTAGCTTTGGCACACTTTCAGGGTGGAAATCCTCTTCAATATCTGGAAAGACAAAATTGCTTGCATATTTTCTCAT
Organism: Sequoiadendron giganteum; assembly: GCA_007115665.2. Classification (NCBI taxonomy): domain Eukaryota; kingdom Viridiplantae; phylum Streptophyta; class Pinopsida; order Cupressales; family Cupressaceae; genus Sequoiadendron; species Sequoiadendron giganteum. The sequence continues at coordinate 485,240,124 of CM021100.1, read as the reverse complement.
TCTCATTTGGATATTAATGTCTCTCTTTATGCTAAAGCAATTATTTATTCTAATGTTCTCCTACAAGTACAGGTGCAAGCTAACAAAGTTTCACTAGAGGTGGCTCACTTGTAGGTCCTCTTGGCCCACTGGAGCAATGCCCCTTGTACTATGGCTTGAATTCCCAATTCACCCTCCTCCTCCCGTGGCCGGTCACCCTTTCGGGGCCGGAAGTAGAGTGACTCCACGCATCCCCACTCCCAGCCTCCTACTCAAAGGGATTCCCACCCTCCCAGGTGGGCTCACTCTCCTCCACCAAACTATTTATTTCTCCACACTTATACATATATCTTTTCAACTTTTGAAATCAATTATTTAAATCTAGTTCTTTATGATGATACCTATTTTATTTAGGCCATGACAACAATTATTTTATGCAAAAATATTTGCAAAATATGTATAATTCCACATGCTTAATTGTAAATTTGAGCTACATTGCTTAGAATTAAAGATTATAGACAAATCATTTATGAAAAATATCCATGTTAAACGACTTGTCGAAAATAATTATTATTGTAACACCTCTTATATAATTTCTCTATTTCTCTTCAATATTCATTAACAAAGAACATAGCTTGAATCATGTATCAATATGTTTCATGATATTCTTTTTTTCCTGATCTGCTTGAAGCTCGCTGAAAAAAAATGACTGGGTCTTTTTATGTAAGGGGTGGAGCTTGCTAATTACGCGGGATGGCAGTGTCTTATATCAATATGTTTCATTATATTATTTGTTCCTCATCTATTTGAACTTCCCCACAGAAAATTGTTCTTCACAAAATTATTTTGTTTCAGTTCCCCATAACAATATTGTAGTTTACCTCTTATGCTCTCGATATTTTAAACTTCTATTTAATTTGGGTTTTAGAATATGTGTCATTTTCTTGTGATTCTTAAGTGTTTTCCTAATAGCTCTTTTCAAATTTTGCTTGTTGTCTTGTACCAATATGTTTCATCATATTCTTTTTTTCTCAAATAAAAAATATAAAGTTGAACAGATAAAAGAGCTATTAGAATAACACTTAAAAGCCACCAAATTATTTGTTTCTCCATGCTTATACAAATATCTTTTCAATTTTCCAAATCAATTATTTAAACCCAGTTCTTAATGGTGATACCTATTTTCTTTAGGCTATGACAACAATTATATGATGCAACAATCCCTAGAAAATGTGTATAACACCATAGGATTAATTATAAATTTGAGATACATTGATTGGCATTAAATATTATAGACAAATCATTTATGCAAAATACCCATGTAAGATGATTTGCAGCAAATAATTGTTATTCTAACACCTCTTATACAATTTCTTTATTTTTCATCAATATTTATCAACAAACAACATAGCTTGAATCTTGTATCAATATGTTTCATTATATTTCATTTTGTTGATCTGCTTGAACCTACCTAGAACAAATTGCCCAAGTCTGTTTATGTAAGGGGTGGAGCTTGCTAATTATGTGGGATGACAGTGTCTTAAATCAATATGTTTCATTATATTCTTTCTTCCTCATTTCTTTCAAGTTCACCACAACAAACTATTCTTCATGATATTATTTATTTTAGAACCCCCATAACAAACTATTCATTATCATAGTTTTCCTCTTCTATTCTCCATATTTTAAAGTTCTATTTAATGTGGGTTTTAGAGCATATGTCATTTTCTTGTGATTCTTAAATTTTTTCTTAATAGCTCTTTTCCAATTTCACTTTTTGTCTTATACCAATATGTTTCATGATATTATTTTTTCTCAACTGTTTGAACTTCCCCATAAAAAAATGTTCTTCATGATATTTTTTTTTCCTATTCCCATACCAAACTATTCATTATCGTAGTTTACCTATTCTATTCTCCATATTTTAAAGTTCTATTTAATGTGGGTTTTCCAACATTTGTCATTTTCCTGTGATTATTAAGTATTTTTCTAATAGGTCTTTTCCAACTTCCCTTGACCAAAAATTTTTAGATATGGACATCTATGTATTTGAAATCACTTACAAAGAATATTCAAACTGAAGAATCTAGTTCATGTCAAATGCATGTATAGATTTGAGTTTGCAGCATATTCCTTCTTACCTAAAATTCTATCACTATGTAGACAAGGTGTAACAACAAATTCTATGTAACAGTTGGATTCTCAATTCAAAATTCAAGCTACATAATTTTCCACTAAATATTATAGATAAAATAGGGAAATCGTAAAAAAACTAGTAGAAAAACACTTAAGAATCATACGTAAATCACAGATGATCGAAAAACCACACTAAACATATTCATCATAGATGAATATTTAATATTTATGAGCAAAAAACATAGCTCAAATCTTGTATCAATATGCTTCATGATTTTATTTTTTTCCTAATCTACTTGAAGCTCCCTGGAACAAACTGCCCAGATCTATTTATGTAAGGGGTGGATATTTCTAATTACATGGGATGGTAGTGTCTTATATCAATATTTTTCATTATATTATTTCTTCCTTATCTGTTTCAACTTTCCCACAACAAAATATTCTTCATGATATTCTTTTTTTTCAGTTCCCTATAACAAACTGCTCATTATCATAGTTTTCATCTTCTATTCTCCATATTTTAAAGTTCTATTTAATGCGGGTTTTAGAGCATCTGTCATTTTCTTGTGATTCTTAAGTTTTTTCCTAATAGATCTTTTCTAATTTCACTTTTTGTCTTATACCAATATATTTCATGATATTCTCTTTTTCTCAAGTATTTGAACTTCCCCATAACAAACTATTCTTCATGATATTCTTTTTTCCAATTCCCCATACCAAACTGTCCATTATCATAGTTTTTCTGTTCTATTCTCCATATTTTAAAGTTCTATTTAATGTGGGTTTTCCAACATTTGTCATTTTCCTATGATTGTTAAATTTTTTCTAATAGGTCTTTTCCAACTTCCCTTGACCAAAAACTTTTAGATATGGACATCTATGTATGTGAAATTACTTACAAAGAATATTCAAATTCAAGAACCCAATTCAAGTCAAATGCATGTATAGATTTCAGTTTGTAGCATATTCCTACTTACCTAAAATTCTATCACTATCTAGAAAAGGTGTAACAAAAAATTCTATGTAACAGTTGGATTCTCAATTCAAAATTCAAGCTACATAATTTTCCACTAAATATTATAGAAAAAATAGGGAAATTGTAAAAGAACTATTAGAAAAACACTTAAGAATCATACGTAAACCACAGATGATTGAAAATCCAAACTAAAAATATTAATAGATGATCGAAAACTCACACTAAACATATTCATACAAGACAAGTAATATGTGTAAGAGTTGGATTGTTAATTCAAAATTTGAGCTACATTCTTTGGCACCCAACCCACATTAAATAAAACTCGTAAATCCAATGAGTATCAATAACATGTACAAAATGCCTATAACACCATAGACTTAATCGATAAAATTCGAGCTACATTGCCTCGCACTAGATATTCTAGACAAATAGAGAAATTGTAAAAGAGCTATTACACAAAAAATCCTATTCATGGTTGGCTTGACGAAAATCCCATCAAAAACTTCAAGCAAATAAATTGAACAAATAAAAGAGATATTAGAAAGAATAAAACTTAACACCCACAAAAATAATTTTATCTCCAACATGTTTCTTCTTTCATACTAACCCTCTGCATATATATATGCAATCACTCCTATGTTAATCTGCAATTGGTCCTATGTTAATGGGTGTAACAACAAAGATGCACAAAGATAACTAAAACAAAAAATAGAGGGGGATAAAATTACTAACCCTAATCATATTTTTTGATGAAAGAAACAAGATTTAACTACAATTGCTCCTATGGTAACAGGTATAAGGTGAAAGATGCATAAAGATAAATACAAACAATAAATGAGGGACAAAAAAATTACTAACCCTAACCATATTTTTTGATGAAAGAAGGAAGATTTAACTACAATTTCTCCGTCCATACAAAACCATAACACCAAACACCTATGTAAAATGACTTACAAATTCCGAACAACAATAGTTTTATCATAAAGAATAAATAAATAATTTATGAAAAACACCCATGTAAAATGACTTACATATTACAAAGAACAACACTTTTAAAACCCTCCAATCTGCTATAAAATGGATCCAAAGCCGTCAATTTTTACAATATCCTCCTATCAAATGAACCATAGAACCGAAGCTGACAATTTTTAGAATACTCTGCTATCAAACCACCATCAAATGGCTCTTTTGACAATGCAGCTTAATCAATATATTTTTTGGCACATTTCAGACTATAATTTCCCACACTGCAACACTCATGTAAAATGACTTATAGATTCCAGAGAAATTTTTTTTAACATAAACAATAAATAAATCATTTATGCAAAAGAACCATGTAAAACAACCTACAGATTGCAGAGAACAACAGTTTTAAAACCCTCTAATCTTCTATGAAACCGGATTACATATTTTTGACAATACAACATAATCAAAGTATACTTTCCCACACTACAACACTCAATATTGCATTTACTTCATCTGTCCGCATTTATTTCATCTGCCACCATCATACAACAATGAAATAATGCATTAACACTCCCACAAGAAAAAAATTACCATTCATCTTCCATGTATCGAGGAAACCAACTCCACCACTGCCAACCCATCTAATTACAAAGATCAACGTCACCACAAAAAACTTGGTCAAGTCGTTGCCGGCCAAGACATCTTTGACGCTGGAAAATCCAATTCACGACTGGGTTGACAAAAAATCCTGGTGGAAACTTCAAAAAAAAAACCTATCAACTAATTACACCACACAACTATAATATTTGGAAAGCTCATATGACCATATTGCTCATGCAAAAGGGTTTATGTTCCAATTTTGATGAAGTGAAACCAACATCAACTCATCAATTTGAGATATTTTAGTATAGGAATAAGTTTGAAGTGGAGGCTATGGGATTGATTTCACTACACATTTCAAATAGTCTCTTATTTCATATTGAGTCTTGAAATTATCTTAGGGATATGTGGGAGAAGTTCAAAAGACCTTTTTGGCACCATTAGTAAGTTTCGAGCTCTACAAATTGAGGAAAATTTTACTTCACTTGTATTTGAATGTTTCCCCTCATTGTAAACTTCTTGTATAAGTTAAATTCACTCAAATATCTTTTCATGGGTTCTAGGAAGAATAAAACTAATGAAGAATGCATTTTACTAATATTTTCCAAGCTTTGAGAAAAATTTCAAGCCTTCTCTTCTACTTTATACTCTACTATGGATGTGTTGGGTGTTGTATTTACCATGTCATCTTTTGATGGTTTTCTAAGTGAGTCTTCCTCTAGGATGAAGAAGAAATCAGATGAACCTTGTATTTTTTGTAACCTAAGGAGGGACATCTAATCACTAGAGTTTGGGAGAGATTAGAGGCTTTAAAAGACTCTGTGCACAAACATATCATCTCAAACCCTAAGTATTCTTCCTCATTTATAGGTAAATTTTATTCTCTTTATGCAAAAGCCTTACCTTCTACAACTCCATTGATACTTCATTTTGGCATGAAAAATAACATGAATTACTCTGAAGATTTGGTCTCATATTGGTTAGATTGGATCACTAATTTGATTGCAATAGGGGATTCTAAATGAATTTTAGTTTTAGGCTTAGGTAATATTATACTTGAGACTAGTTTGCTTTAGGATGTTCTTATTATTCCTAATATCTCCACCAACCTTGTTTTACTATATCAAATTTTCCAATATGGAATCGATAGGATAGTCAAGTTTACCCCATATGATGTAGGTATTTATGAATTTTATAATTTTAATATTATTCTGGGTACTAGGAGTGTTGATTCATCCTCTTGTTTATATCGATTTGGTGGTTTTGAGAGTTTAGCTAGTTCATTTCATATTTCATAGAACATGTAGACACTATGGTTAAGATTTGGCTATGATAATTTTGGTCATATAAATTACAAATATCTAGAGTAGATGAGTACCAAGGAATTAGTGTTGTATTTTCTTCCACTTTTACTACTCCTTCAATAGATGCTATATTATATAGGCAGTTGGTTGGAAGTCTTTTTTGACACATTCACATCCTAATATTACTATTGTGGTTGGTCTTGTCTCTCAGTTCTCACATGAGCCAAATGAGAGTCATTGGAGAGCATAAAAATGTATTTTGAGATATATTATGGGCACCTCAAATTATGGTATTTATTAGACACATGAAAATTGAGAGGGGGTGAATTTATTGTGCATTAAAACATTTGAACCATCATTAACCTTCAAACCCTTATTATGCATCAAAATGAATGTAAACTAATGGAAAATAAACAAATTCATAGTCATACACCATAGAACACAAAATTTAAATGGAAAAACCCAATTAGGGAAAAACCATAGTGAGGATTAACTCACATATAAATGAATAAGATTGATTACAATAGGCTCAATCTTAGACTGGATCACTGCCAAGAAGAAAAGAATGGCTCACTACCCAAAGGAGAATAATATTACAAGGAGGTTCACTACCTTAAAGAAATAGGAAGATCCACTACAAAAATTCTACACCATCCACAACCTTCAGCTCACTACCTCCAACAACTTCAAGTACACACTAAAAATGTAGACACCTTCTCCTCATTGCTTTTGGTAGCCTTGGGAATTTAAGCTAACACTCAAATCAGAAAACTTGATTACATACACATCATACACCACACCATAATATACCACTCTAGATAACCTTGCTTATATATCCTCCATGACCTCAAAAAATTTCTCCATGTTGGTGTCTATGAAATGTATGCACCTCAAACATGAGACCAGCAAATATGTCAACGCAAAATACCTCCACAATGGAAATAAGTGAAGGAGAACAACAATAAGGGTTAACTATGACCCAAATCTACACTAACATTCTACACCATGCTTCCACAAACAACAAACCATGTCTTCGATCAACACTCATGCTAGGTCAGCCAAAACTACATTAGCACTAACAAGCAACCAAATTCACACTTCACCAGGTCTGAAAACACCCTACAAACCATGATATAACATCACATAAAATCCTAGAATATTCCAAAACCATCAGAATATTTACTAATATTGTAACAACCAATTACAATAGAGAATACTATCATCTTATGCACCTTGCCACACTACCATAGAAATACAACTCACTAACCAACATTATGTAACAACTAAATAATCAACTCTCTAAGAGAAGGTAGATAAAGACAATATAAGCATGTTCCAAAATATTCAAGGCAAAAAAATTCAATGCAGAGAGATGCAAAGCAATTCCATTTCTCTAAGACAATATTATTCACAAGCAAAACACTATCGAACACAACTTCCACTATCACACAATCTAGAACCTGAAACTCTAGATAAAACACCTTTGAACACCTCCAATCATCACATCCAAAAATAGAAGCATATCTTCAAGCATAAAATAGAACACAAATCTATCACCTTGTACATTATTAATTCAAATTTTATTGAAAATATTTGGAAACCAAGTGAATAGGTTGCATCTGCAACACCTGCTCAACACCACATCTCCTTCTCAACATGACCACACTAGAGGCTAACATATATGATCAAACTAATGAAATCATAGTGCAACAATCTCCCCCTTTGTCATTGATGGAAACATATTCTCTCAAAAACCATCATGAACAAAAGAAACTATGTATCTCCAACACTCAAAAAGTTATCCCCCTTACTTGTACATTCTTACATTTCAGAAAAGTATCTTTATCATCCTCTGTTATGGTTTTTAGACTTAAATCTCCCCCTATATTTTTTTACATCACTTTTCCCCCCTTTGAAATCAATGGAAAAGGGAAACACTTGCACACTTCACTTCAAGCAACACCTAGAAACTACTTTCTGTCCTATTTACTTACTCTCCACTTGTCTCTCTCTCTCCAATTATCTCTCTCCAATACTCTCTCTCCACTACTCTCTTCCGCTTAGGGGCACAAGATATTCTCCCCATGATGACAAAAACCAAAGACTGCACTGCCTACTCCTCCTAAGAGGTAGCCTTCCTCAGTCTAGGACCAATAATTTATCTTGGATACCTCCCCTAGATAGATGCACTAACTTATGCACCTAGTTGAAAGAAGGATGGGCAATAACCCCTAGATTCTATATGAGATACTCAAATTTATCTTTTCGAAGAGCCTTTGTGAAAATTATTGCTACTTTATCCTTTGTAGGCACATAATCCAACTTTAATTCATTCTCTATAACTTAATCTCTTAGAAAGTGGTACTAGATAGAGATATGCTTTGTCCTTGAATGCATTACCAGTTTTTTTGAAATATTGATAACACTTGTATTATCACTGTAATAATGGAAAAATTAGCCTCTTCCTTGCTTGGTTTGATAATTGAGATTAAAGCTGAACTAATGATGTCTTGGAGTGGTGTTGTAATCTGTTGTATAAATTCACACTATTCTAGAACCTTTGTTTAACTAAAACATGCCTTAATTGATCCTTTGCAAAGGTGTTGTAAAGTGTTCTAACACACTTTCAAACTTTTCTAGGATGTATTTTCTTAATTAAGCCTAATGTACCCCTTTATAGATAAAATTTACATAATGTGTACCTTGTTTAAGTATTGTAAAGTGACATGAAGTAATTTGACACTTATCTAGGTGGTATTAATTAATTGTGGTTAACTGGAGTTATTAACCTCCTTTTTAATTCAAATTTAGGCTTTAATTTTGACAGCTCTCGAAGATCTATCCCCACAATCATGATTTAATTAGAAAATCATTTCATTGGGAAAAGTTTGGTCCTAGTAAGCTGAGTCAGGACCCATTCACCCTTAATGGTGAATGGGTCCTCTCTTAATAGGAACCCCCTTTCTCAATTGATCTAGAATGGGTTTTTGGCTTTCTTTCAATCTCCCGAAGCTTGGTATTGGAAACTTAGCCATGACCCATTCACCTTGAATGGTGAATGGGTCCTCCCTTAATGAGACCCCAATTTTTGAATTTTATTTTGGTGGGAATTTAATTATGTTTCTTTGTAGATCTAGTGTTGACCTTAATTCTTTGAATTTCGGGGTTAATTTCCTAATGAGTATAAATAAGGGGTTAATTCACATTGTTTCATCCTAAGAATTTCAATAATTCAAGCATTCAAGTGATCAAGAATTATAAGTAATTTCAAGGAAGATTTCAAGTGTTTATTAAAACAATTCAAGATCATTTCATCATTTTAAGTGTTTAATGCATGGATGTCTGTTGAGATAAGAAGCTAATGTTGCATTGAGGATCTATTTAAAAGAATAATTTTACATCCAAGATCTACATTCTTCATGGCCACTACATGTTAGTTTTCATATTTCATTCACAAGACAAAATCCAAGGCAATACCATTTACATATTTCATGTTTCATGCTTCATTTCATTAATTTCATCAATTAATTTAATTACCTACAAGGGGTTTTATTGAGGAAAACCCACATTCACTAAAAAATCAACAAGTTTGCTACCCTTGAGTGTGTGATTGCAAGTTTACAGGTTGAAGATCAAGTTGAGAAAGTTTGGAGAAAATTTTTCAAGGTTGCAAAGTTGCTAAAGTTGTCATTCAAAGTGATAGATCATGGAAAGAGCTCTAAAAAGTTTCATACAACCTTATAGAACTTGAAAATAGGGCATTCAAGAGTGTAAACATCAAGGAAAAGGATCCCGAAATTAGTTTTTTGAAACCCTAAAAGGACCCATTCACCAATAAAGGAGAATGAGTCCTCCATATCTCAAAAACAACAACTTTCTAGCTATGTACAAAATTTTTTATGCTCTTAAAATATCCCTCATAGTTTCTATAACAGTTAGGTCAAACATTTAGAATAGTTATTTGCATCATATTTTACATATAACTGAGTGAAATACCTCTTAGAAAAATAGTGATTCATCATCTTGTTTTGATGCAATCCATTTGTCATGAAAATTTAGTTTGTTTCTCTCCTAAAAACTCCCCCACTAAGAAAAAACTCATGATGCAAGTAAATGAGAACATTGACACATGTCTTTCAAACAATACTGATGTTACTGAACCTTAGACGAGGATGATGATGCAACAATAGACTCCCGTTTGCTAAGAGATCATAAAAGTAAGGAAAATTATGTTGAGGTTATGAACATTAGAACTCCTTAGAGTCCTATAATTATCAAACCACCTAAGCCATAACTTATCATTCATCAATCGTCCTAAAAACCATAAGAACAAAATAAACCCGTGCTCATCTTAGAACCACGTAAAAGGAAACTTGATGATGATAATGTTTCGTAGCAACCAAGTTCCAATGAAATTACACAGATATATAACAAGGTGTACATAATCAAGACTAATCCTAAACTCCAAATATGTTTGCATTTCACAAAGGAAAAATAAAAGCTTATTGAAGAGGTCAGAAAATTATTAGAAGATGCTTCAAGTTCCTTTTATTTTATACCTACATCCATTAGAGAGTACAAGATCATAACAATAGAGTCTACAAAGGGAAATGGAAAAGCGGTAATATCAATACAAAATTCAAAAGAATCCACTTCAACCACTCTAGAAGAAAAGACAACATACACAATTCTTTTTGATGAAGTTAATTATGAACAATCACCGAATCCTAAAGCAATGAAAAATATTTATGGAAAAAGTTATGAACTTATGAGGAAACTTGGTTATAATGGAAAAGGATGTGGAGCTAGACAACAATGTATTCATGTCCTCATAGAGCCTAACAAAGAAAAAATGACTTGTGCTCTTAGTTATTGTCCTTTGATAAAAATTGAACCATCAAAAAAACCTTCACTTAATATTAACAACCTTACAAAAGATTCTTCCAAGACAACTTTAACTTTGGTGCATCCTGAACTGGTAGATACTACATGTGGGAACATTTCATTAGACAAGCATAATCAATAACATTAGTTGTTTCTCCTTGCCATGCAATAGCTGTACGATCATAGGATACTCACTATTGCATGTTTACATCAATTTAAAATCATTTCCTTTTTGCGAGGAGAAGCATACCATCATCACTCACCTTGGCTCATCATTGTCTAGCACTAAGTGGGGGAAAGCATTTGATAGAATTTTCCTAGTAATGCATTTGTAGTTGTCCCTTTGGCTAGTTTCCCACCTTTTGTTTATACCGATTAAGATTGGGAGGCGAATGACCTACTTTAGGTTGAATCGTATGTTCCTTGCTAGTCTTTTTCCATTTTCCTTTTATTTTTGTGATTGCATGTGCATAATGTGATCCCCCATGCCATTTTATTTGATGTTCCTCTCTCTTTTGTGCATTTCTCTATATGTACCTTCATTCCTCTCTATGTCATAATTAATTTTCATTTGTCTTGTGTTTTCCTTTAGGGGATGAAACAAGGCATCGACACATTTATGTCTCTTCCATGTTGACCCAAAATCTTTTTCTTTATCTTTTTCAATTTTTCTTGTGTTTTCCTTTTGGGGATGGTGCAAGGCGTCAAGACAGTCATGTTTCTTCCATGTTGACCCAAAATATTTTTCTCTTTTCTTCACTCCCTTTGTGTCATTCTTCTAGTTTTGTGAGTATTTGGGGAATGATGATAGTTCCATGCTCTATGAAAAAATTGTAGCAGATACATACTGACCCCAAATCCATATATCCCTTATGTATTTTTGGGGGCAACCCTTTCCCTCCTTTTTCATGATGCAACTTATTTTAGAAACATATGAAATGACATAGGGTTTTCTGAGGAAAGCTCTCGTGTCTTAGGACAAAAAATATTGGCTACTTTAGAGAAATTTTTCATAGTAATGTTGTACCAATCCCTTTAAAGTGGGGGCATACATCAATGACATATTTTGGAAAATTTCATGGCATGATTTTACTTTCTTCTTGTGATGTGTCCTCTTCTTGGTGGTGTCATTAGGTTTGATGTCATCCAAGACTATACGATCTACTGACATGGAATGATGATAATGAGGCATCCCATGGGTGACGATCTAAAAGTTTTGAATTGTACCCTATTGGAGACATTAGGCACAATTCTCCCTAAGAGGAAGACCATTACATGAACAAAGCAAAATCCCCTTTAAGAAATATTTTTACATGACATTCAAAAGAATTTACAAAAGCATTACATTATGGTGCCTTATTGAAGTTGTCAAGAGGATAAGTTCGGTATGGTATGAGAGGCTAATATGATTCTCTCATTTTCTACCTCATCGGGATAACTCACCTAGTGGGCAGATTGAGGTTCCACTACCCTAGAGTGAGCAACATGTGTTCTGGAAAAACAACCACCACCTCACACCATGTTGAATTGGTTTTGCTTGATCCTTTTTTTTGTTTATTTTCTTGGCCTTTGATAGGTTATGATCATGTATCTTTGTTATTAATGTATACTTAAGTGTCTTGAATGTCTAATTTAGTGCAATTTTGACATTGGGTCATACTCTCACTAAAGTGGGGGCAAAATGTAGCAACAGAAAAAGTAGCCTTTTTCTTGCTTGGTTTGATAACTGACATTAAAGCTGAACTAATGATGTCTTGGAGTGGTGTTGTAATGTGTTGTACATGTGCACACTAGTCTAGGACATTTATTTAACTAAAATGTTCCTTAATTGATCCTTTTTCAAAGGTGTTGTAAAGTGTTGTAACACACTTTCACACTTTTCTAGGATGTATTTGTTTAATTAAGCCTAATGGGCCCCTTTTTGAATAAAATGTACATAATGTTTACCTTGTTTAAGTACATTGTAAATTGTCATAAAGTAATTTCCTACTTATCTACATGGTCTTAATTAATTTTGGTTAATTGGAGTTATTAACCTCCTTTTTAATTTAAATTTACGCCTTAATTTTGACACCTCCTGAAGATCTATCTTGGCAATCATGATTTAATTAGAAAATTATTTCATTGCAAAAAAATTGGTCTTGGTAAGCTTAGCCAGGATCCATTCACCCTTAATGGAAAATGGCTCCTCTATTAACATGACCCCCCTTTCTAAGTTGATCTAGAATGGGTTTTTTTCCTTCTTTTAGTCTCCCAAAGCTTGGTCCTAGAAACTGAGCCAGGGCCCATTGACCCTTAATGGTGAATTAGTCCTCCCTTCATGAGACCCCAAGTTTTGAATTTCATTCTAGTGGGAATTTAATTATGTTTCTTCCCATATCTGGTTTCGGCCTTAATTCTTTGAATTTCAGGGTTAATCTCCTAATTTAGTATAAATAAGGGGTTAATTAACATTGTTTCATCCTAAGACTTTCAAGAATTCAAGAATTCAAGTGATCAAGCATTATAGGGAATTTCAAGAGCATTAATAAGGAATTTCAAGGTATATTTCAAGTGTTTATTGTAGCAATTCAAGATCATATCATCATTTCAAGGGTTTAATGCATGCATCTGTGTTGAGCTAAGAAGCTAATTTTTCATTGAGGATATATTTTCAAGCATCATTTTACATCCAAGATCTACACTTTTCATGGCCACTACATCTTAGTTTGCAGATTTGATTCAGAAAACAAAATCCAAGGTAATATCATTTACATATTTCATGTTTCATGCTTCATTTCATTCATTTCTTCATTTGGTTTAATTACCTACAAGGGGTTTGACTTAGGAAAGCCCCCATTCAGTAAAAAATCAACAAGTTTTTTTCCCTTGAGTGTGTGATTGTAGATTTACAGGTTGAAGATCAAGTTGATCAAGTTGTGATAAAAATTGTCAAAGTTGCAAAGTTGCTAAAGTTGTCATTCAAAGTGTAAGATCATGGATAGAGATATAAAAAATTGCATACAACCTTCCAAAACTTAACAAAAGGGAATTCAAGAGTGCAGACATCAAGGAATAAGATCTTGAAATTAGTTTTTTGAAACCGTAAAAGGACCCATTTTCCATTGAAGGTGAATGGAGTCCTCCATAGCTCAAAAACAACAACATTTTGGCTAGGTACACAACTTTTTTATGCTCGAAAAACATCCCTCATAGTTTCTATAACAGTTAGGTTGCATTTTTTATTGTTATTTGCATCATATTTTACACATAATTGAGTGAAATACCTCTTAGAAAAATATCGACTCATCATCTTGTTTTGATGCAATCCATTTTTTGGTATTTCAATCAGACAAGATAAAAATAATTTCATCATATCACTCTTTGATATCTTTTAACATTTTCTTCATCCACAACACTTGTGTATAGCATGATGATGCAACAATATATTTTTCCTCTACCGTAGATAATGAAACTGAATCCTACTTCTTGCTTAACCAAGAAACTAATATGTTTCCAAGAAAGAAATCACTTCCACTTTTACTTCGTCTTTCATCTGTACCCAATTTGCATCTATATTTAAGCACTTAAAGAGAAATAATTATCCCTACAATACCATAGACCATAGTTCAAAGTTCCCTTCAAATATTTGAATATCCTTTTGATTTATGCCACATGTGATTCTCTAGGATCTTCTTGAAATCTTTACACAAGACAAACTACATGCATAATAAATGGTCTAGTAGGAGTCAGATATAGTAGTCCACTAATCATTGATCTATACTTGCTCTGATCTGTCTTATGAGATTCATCATTTTTTCTCAACTCACAGTCAGTAACCATGGGAGACATATTGATTTAGAATCCTCCATTCCAAACTTATTTAACATTTCCTTAACATACTTTGATTTTAAAATGAATATTCCTTTTTGTGATTGACTAATTTGTAACCCAATGAAGAAATTCATCTCTCCAAACATTGATATCTCAAATTCATTTTGTATCTCCTTTGCAGACCTCTTACACATCCCTTAATTTCCTACAAATATAATGTCATCAACACACACAATCACAATCAAGATTTGATTTCTCCCAGATTTAATATAAATATTTCTATCTGCAATAACCTTTTTACATCCCTACTACAAGAAATACTTGTCCAATCTTGCATACCATGCTCTAGGAGCATATTTGAGCCCATATACATATTTCTTCAACCTACAAACCATATCCATATTATTTGAGAACTAAAATCCTTCCAGTTGTTCAATGTAAACCATTTCTACGCTCTCACCATTTAGAAATGTAGACTTAACATTCATCTAATATACTTTGAAGTTTTTATATGCTAAAAAGGCAAAAAACATCCTAATGGATTCCATTATTTCTACTAGATAGAAATTATCTTCAAAATATATTCCTTCCACTTGTGAGTATCCCTTACACATAGGCCTATCCTTGTTTCTAACAACCTTTCCATCATCATTCAATTTGTTCTTGAAAACCCATTTAGTTCCTGCCACATTCTTGTATGCTGGTCTTGAGACCAGTTCCTATGTCTGATTCTTCTCAATCTTCTTCAATTCTTCTTCCATAGCTTTGATCCAAATATCATCCTTGCATGATTTAGTTACTATTTTATGTTTTCCCTCAGAAAGTATACAAAATTTTACTTGTTCATTTTCCATAATAGCTCTTCTTCTTAAGAGTATATATTTTCTCTTATCTCCAATTATTTAATCTTTAGAATGATTCTTCTACACATACATAAGAGTCTTAGGATAATTTTTCAGAGCTTCTTCTTCTTCCACTATCATCTCTTTTTCTTTCTTTTCTTCTTTTTTACTACAAGAGGGTTCATCAGATTTGTAGTCTTCTATTAGCACTAAAAATTGACGTGGTTCTTCATCCACTTTGACACTCGCACTTTCAACTATCTTATTTAACCTTTTTTTTTATAGCATTTGTATTCCTTTCTATTTTTAGAATATACAAGGAAAATTACTTCATCTGATCTTCCATCAAACTTTTCTAAATTTTCTTCATCTCTCTTGATATAACACTTGCTTCCAAACACTCTAAAATGATTCACAATAGGAGATTTTCCATACCATAATTCATAGGATGTCTTTGAAATTTTCACTCTTGCTTGTCCTCTATTAATAATGTACATTGTGGTATGAATAGATTCTCTCCAATAGACATTTGGTAGATTTTCTTCCTTCATCATGGTTCTTGCTCTCTCTTGAACAGTTCTATTCTTCCTTTCCACAACTCCATTATGATGTGGAGTCATAGGAGCTAATAAATGTCTTTTTATCCCATGACCTTCAATAAAACTATTAAAATCATTAGAGGTGAACTCACCACCTCTATCAAACCTCAAAAACATAATTTTAAAATCCATTTCATTCTCAACCATAGATTTAAATTCTTTAAACTTATCTAGAGATTCTATTTTTCTTTGAGAAATGTCACCCAAGTCATTCTAGAGTAATCATCTATTGGCAATATGAAATACCTATTACCTTGAGAGCTTATTGTTCTTGTAGGTACACATAAGTCTGTATGCACCAACTCCAAAGGACCTATGACAAAATATTCCTTAGTCTTGAACCTTTTCTTTGTCTACTTTCCAAACTGACACTCCTTGCAAGTTGCATTGATAGGATTTGTATTTTTTGCCAGAATTCTCACAACATTAGTAGAACTAATCTTCACTAGGCTATCAAAATTGATGTGACCCATCCTTCTCTCCAATAGCCAACTTTATTTGATTTGTGAAATAATGCACTTAACACCACCTTCTTTGAGATAAACATTTCCTTTTGTTCTTGTTCCTACTACAGCTAGTCAATATTCAGGATCTTCTTTTTCTAATTTTATAACCATCATCTTGAAACACCAAATTGTATCCTTTTCTACACATTTCTCATACACTAATAATATTATGTAGAAGAACCTTGATGAAGAGAACACCATCTATCTTATGCTTTCCATCAAAACTAATTGACCTTTTCCATAGATCTTAGCAAATGTATCATCACCAAACTTAACAAGACCACCATTATACTTTTCAAGATTTAAAACATTTACTTTTATTACTTGTCATATGATTTTAGCATCCACTATCAATTATCTAGTAGTTTCTCTCCTCTCCTGCATGAAAGGAAGTCAAAATAGTTCCTTCAATATTATGACCTATTTCTAGATCATTTTCCTTCATACATCTTTTCAAGATTAGTAGAATTAGTTCCGATATTTAAATCCATTAATAATCATTTATCACTTTCATCATTCAGATAGTATGATTCCTCATCATCAAATACACCACTATCTTCATTAGCATAATAAATATTCTTGAAATATTTACCGTTATGATCTTTATATTTGTCATTTAGAACTTTGATTGGACATTTAGATGCATAATGACATATCTTTCCATAATTGAAACACTTAAAGGGTAACTTACCTCTATATTTTCCAATTCTAGTTTTTAATTTTCTTACAAAATTTTATTCCACCTCATCATGATCATCTTTATCAGATTCATCATTATTCTCCTTTCTTCCTGACATTAAAAGCAGTTTCTTTGTTTGTAGAATCTTTGTCAAACTATCTTAGTTAAAATGTAGTTAAAGAACCAAATACTTGATCTCTAGTATATTGATCCAAATTCAGAGCTTCCTTAATTGTAGAAGCTTTAGCACTATAATATTTAGGAATATTTCTCAATATCATTTTCATAACTTCGCTTTCCTTTAGTTTTCCCCTAAGGCCATTGATGCAATTGAAAATTTCATTCACTTTGAGCATGCAGCCATCAATATCTTCATATTCTGACATCCTTAGGGTTTCAAATTCGACATTGAAATTTTGTATCTTTTATTGCTTGACCTTATTATCTCCTTCATAAATTCTTTGCAACTTTATCTAGAGCCCTTTAGAAGTTTTGAGGCTTATCACATTCACAAGTTCTAAATAAAAAAGTCCACTCAAGATAGTATTCCATGCTTTACCATAATTTTCATAATCCTTGATCTCATTATCACTTGTCAAAAGAGTAGCATGCATTGTATATCCATTTTCAATTCATTTCTAGACAACAAACCATAAAGAGATAAGAAAGGCTTCCATTTTGGCTTTCTGAAAAGCATAAATTATTCCATCAAACATAGGGACTTTGACACCATTTCGATACACCATCTGGATCTACCTCAAGCAGTTAAGATTCTTCCAAGGAACCATAGCTCTACTTAAAAATATTAAACACACATGAAACCTAAGAGGGGGGGTGAGTTAGTTGTACTTTAAAACATTCAAACCCTTATTATACATCAACATGAATGTAAACTAATGAAACATAAATACAATCATAACCATGCACCATAGAACACTAGATTTACATAGAAAACCCTAATTAGGGATAAACCATAGTGAGGATTAACTCACTTTTATAAGAATATTTTTTATTATTACAATAGGATCACTACCAGAAGGGATCAATGCCCAAAAGAAAATAATGGCTCATTGTCAAGGGCTCACTACCCAAAGGACTCATTTTCTAGAATAGAAGAGAATAGAATAATAGTGTTACAAGGAGGTTCACTACCTCAGAGAAACATCAATATCTAGCACAACAAATCTACACCATTCACAACCTTTAGCTCACTGCCTCCAACAACTTTAGGTACACTAAAAATATAGACAACTTTTTCTCACTACGTCTGGTAGCCTTAGGCATTTAAGTTCGGACTCAAATCACAAAAATTGATTGCATACACATCATACACCACACCACAAAACACCACTATAAATAAGATTTCTTATATATCCTTTGTGACCTCAAAACCTTCTCTAGGTCAACCTCAATGAAACATATGTACCTCAAATGTGAAACCACCAAAAAGGTCATTACCAAAAACTTATATGGTTGAAATAGGTGAAGGAAGACCACACTAAGGGTTAATTAGGACCCAAATCTACCCTAAAATGACACACCATGCTTTGATAAGCAACAAACCATCTCTACAATTAGCACTAACATGCTAGGCTAGCCAAACCTACATTAGCACTAAAAAGAAAGCAACTTCATACTTCACCAGGGCTAGAACGACCTTGTGGAACATGAAGCAACATCACAAAAAATCCCAAAATATTCCAACACCATCAAAATATTCAGAAATACTACTGCAACCATTTGCAATGGAGAATACTATCATCTTGTGTAACCAACCACATTTCCACATACACACAACTCACTAACCAAGCTTGTCGAATAAATAAACACTCAACTCTCCAAGGGAAGGTAAATAAAGATAATATTAGAAAATTCCCAAATCCGTAAGACAAGAAACATTAATGTGGAGAAATTTAGAGAAATTCCATTTCTCCCAAACAACCTTCTTTATGGGAAAATCGCTGTCAAGCACAACTTCTATTACCGCATGATCCAAAACTTGAAACTCTAGATATAAAACCTTTGAACACCTACGATAATCACATCCAAACCATACAAGAATATATTCAAGCATAAATAAATGTGGATCATAATAGAAAACACACCTCTTTCACCCTTTACATTCTTTATTCATTTTTTGTCAAAAGCACTTGGAAACCAAGTGAACGTGCTACATATGCAACACCTGCTCGACACCACAACTCATTCTTAACACAACCACACTATATGTTGACATCAATGACAACACTAATGAAAATATAGTGCAACAATCTCCAACAATATTCATTATATGTGAGGAGATTCTCAGATAGTTGGCTTCATGGACTTAGATTGGGCCAGTGACGTCAATGATAGGAGGTCCATTTCTAGCTTTATATTTTTCCTTAGTTTTGGCCCCATTACATGGACTTATAAAAAAATATATTCTATTGAATTATCATCTATGGAGGCTAATTATCATATAGTGGTTTTGGCTAGCTCAGAGTTTTTATGGCTTCATCAGTCCTTGATTGAGTTCAATTTTTCTATTGATAGTCCCAATATTATTTGGTGTGAAAATTAGTGTCATTCAAGTTTCTCACAACATAGTGGAGCATCAAAATAATAAGCATAGAGATCCATATGCACTTCATTTAGTAGTTGATTCAAGATGTTTTTTGTTGAAAGATGGTTAGCATTCCCCTGAAGATTTGTGACATGGACTAACCACCTCTTTTGGATCTGTTAACTCTAGTGGTTGTATTAGTCATTTATAGGTCGATATTTTGGTGCAATGAAAATCATGGGGCCAATAATTGGTATCAGATCCAAAGGTGCCAGGTTCAAATCCCCTCAAGTAACACTAAGGGGGATATTGTTGACAGATGGTCAGCGCTCCCCTCAAGATTCGTGACATGGACTAACCACCTCCCAAGGAATTGTTAACTTTGGTGGTTGTATCGGGAATTAATAGGTTAATATTTTGGTGCAATGGAAACCATGGGGCCAACATTTTTCTCATCTTAGAGTATATTCCTATAGAGGATTAGGTTGCAAACAACTTCATGAAACCTTTAATGTCACCTCATTACCTATAATTGCAATCAATTCTTGAGGTGAAGGAAGTTGTCCATGGGGGGTCTTCATTGGGTTTCATTCCTTCATTTTTTAATGTATGTTTTTATCTCTCTTTAGGAAAAGATCTTTTCCCATGATCTTTTCTCTTTTTCCCCAGTTAAGAGAGTTTTCTTTGATTATATATGGGTACCTTATTATTCCTTGTTGTAGGGACCCATTCATTCTTTATTTTCTTTTTATGCATTTTATTTTTATAGTCTTTAATCTAAACCCTATGTTACACATAGGGGGTGTTAGATTAATCATTTATTAGCTAATAATTAGCTTATCTTTAATTGATTATTAGGATAATTTCTCTTCATGCAACTTAAGTTAAACTGAGGAGTGTTTTTTTATTTTATTAGAGTGAGCTATTATTAGATCATTATATCTCATCACAAGGATGATGACACTTTTCATGATCTAATATTTTAGCATTTAGGGTTTTCTCTTATAATAATTCTCCTTTATTGTATTATTTCATTCTATAATTTATTTCTTCTTGAGGAAATAGCAAATAATCATTTGCAACTCTCATACATAAAAGAAGTTAGCATTTTCTATTTGATCTTTCTTTGTGTGTGTTTTTCATAAATCTAATAGTTTTAAAATGGAGAATGTCTTATAGTAGTATGAAAAAATATTTTGATCAAAATAGAGAATTCATCCATCTAAAACTATGTTATTCCTTCTATATATCACGAGGAAAGAAATAATAGTTTTGAAAGAATCATTAGAGAAATACTATGAAAATTTCCTATTCTTTATAGAATAATTATATTTATTGGTTTAAAGAACACTACCAGTAATGATAAATATTCTAAAGATGTGAAGATCTTAAATAAAAAAAGGTAAAACTCAATTATTGCATCTAAATTAATATGAACAATATATGAAATTATAACATATAGCTGGATATAATTATTACAACAAAATTACATAGAATTTAAAGGATCCTACATGAATACTAAATATATAAAATCCATGGGTGGATAAAATATTTGGATTTTTATGCTACAATGCATGTTGGAAATAAGTAATCAACTATCATAGGTAATTAACAATTGAAAATTTCTATATTCTAGGATGAATCCTAGAATAGATACTCTTATGTATTGATATCCCAAATTTAAGTGATTTCAAGGAAATACAAGATAAAAAATGTGTTAGAATTTTTTTTGTCAACCTTATAATTATAAAAGGTTTATATTTATGGTAATTTTATATTTGGCAATAGATAGTCCCAAAACTTTCTACAAAGTTATGAATTGAGGGATAAAATTTCTAGTAATATTTTGACCCAAGATCATTTATGGATTCTCTATGGTGTTTTTTTTGATACATCATACAAAATATTTGAATTGAGATATACTAAGCACCATTTTTTTACAACTTAATCTATTGTATCTCCTATACATTGTTAGTGTTATCAAACAAGATCATAACAAAAAAAACCTTGTGGTTCAACAAAAATAACACTTACACACAATGACTAGCCTAATTCACATTAGAGTTAATTTAAATGTAGAATGTGGCATTGCATATATAGGAAAGAAAGAGGAAATCCACCTATCATGTTGATTGATAAGTTCCCATGAAGTGGCACAAATGAGTAGATAAGTGTCCTACATGTGTGAACCTTAGGATCACTCGGAATGTGCAAATGAACAACCTATTTGCTAAAGTCATGAACCTTGATGCCAAGTGTTGAGTGACCTTTGAGGTGAGATAGAAAGTCTTCCATCGTAAAAAATTTAGCACATGATCTTTACCAAATAACTTGGTAACCTCTAGAGGTCTAAAATTTTGCACATTCAAGTAGACAAGATGTTTTATAACCTCATCAACCAAAGTACACTTAAGTATAGTGAATATATATATATTTTTCACTCTAACAACCCCCTTTAAATTATACTTGGGCAGATCAAAAAAGTACAAATAGATAGAAATGGGTCCCATCTATGATTCCATGATAGGTACCCATTGAAAGATGGATTTTATTTTTTTCTAGGGTTTATAACCTATAATGACAATCTTCACTCTCTCAAATTTAAGAACATACCCTAGAGATCTGAATGCAAAGGAGAATGATATATTGCAATAGGTTTTCCTAGGGACTGAATGTATACTAATGAGGGGTTCACTACCGAGTGAAGACTTGGAAAGAGAAATGAAATACAAGATGTAATGAAATATGCAATCCTAAACCCTAATATGATGCAATGCTTCACTAAATGACCCAAAACTGTAAATGAAACAAAACAGAAAGCTACATGATGAATTGTGTGCACCAAGAAATTTGAAGATGACTAGAAGGAGCTCTAAAATCCTTGAAATTATGACTTTAATTTTGATTGTGACTCATACACTAGGCTGGGTGAATCAGACCCAGATCCAGGTTTTTATGCAAGAATAAGAATCTGGCAAATGGATCTATAAAAATCTAAATTTTGACCTAAACTCAGACTCATTCGCTAAAATTGGTGAATAAGTCCAATTATGTTTTTTTGAAACTTTTGGGTGTGAATTTGGTCTTCAAGGTCTACTATGTGCTTCCCAACTAATTCCTGGATCTAAAACCCTAATTTATAGCCTGTAGAATCTCTCCAAGTATCTCCAATACAAGGTGACAAATCTGACAACTTTACTTAGTTTGAAAATTTTCTCCAAACTTTCTCTTGAATGTGTATTCAATCTAAACCTACAAATCACACACTAAATAGAGGGGAATTTTTTTTTGTTAGTGGATGGGGGTTTGCCTTGGTCAAACCCCATTTTGGTAATCAAACCTTGAAATTAAATGAAATAGGAATGTAGAATGATGAATGAACAAAATATGATGTTGCAACTCACCTAAACCTAGCAATAGGAGGCGAAAAACATGTATGAGATGGCTATAATAGATATAGATCTTGAATGAAATGCTAGGTTGAATCTTTTAACCTTACATCACAATTGTTAGCTAAAAAAAAAACATGATGCATGAAGACTTTGACATGATGCTTGATTCTTGAATAATGCTCCACAATCCTTGAAAATATGCTCTTGAAGACTCTTAGTCTTGATTGCTCCTGTCAACACTTGAATGCTCTTACGAACTCAAACTTTCTATAAAAAATTCCATTTAACTTGCTAGGTCACTTGATTTCTTGTTAGGAGAAAATGAGTGAAAGAAACTTGTATTTATAATTAATTATGCAAGAATTTGTGAAATTACAAAATTACAAGCCATCAAATCTAGGAGGATAAAATATTTCCAAGAATTTTTATTAATTTTTATTTGGGCCACACGAGACACATTCACCCAAGGTGGCAAAAGAGTCCTATTAGGCATAATTTATGGGGCCATTTTTAGAAATGCCTAGAAAGGTGTGAAACTAGGGTCAAGACCCAAAAACCTAGGTGGGACCCATTCGCCCAAGGTGCTGATGAGTCCCAAATAACTAAATCTAGGCCATTCAACTTGAAACACCTGAACTATGATTGGATATTAATTTATGTCAGGATTATCCTTGAAAAAATACATTAAATGAGGCTTGTGGATACAAAATAAGGCCAAGTAAGGCATAAAGAAGCCCAATTGTTTATGAAAATCCTAGGAAAGTGTGAAAGTGTGTAACAACACTTTACAAAACCTTAAATAAGGCATTATTAAAGTATATTTTGGTTAAAAAGAGGTTTATTCGGTCTAGTTTATTGATAAAACCTTAGAAAAGTTTGAAAGTGTGTTACAACACTTCACAACACTTTTAGCAAGATACCATTTAATTTCATTAGTTCACAACATCCCAAGACCTAATGTGAGTGTGTTAAACATATTACAACACTAAGTCAAGGCATCATTAAGCTCAATTTTACAAGGAGGGCCCAAACAAGTGTGAAAATGTTATCGACAACATTTTTCGACACTACTGATGTATAATGCATTCTCTCATAAATGGAGAAAAAATTTAAAACCCAATGAGAACAAAACTGCTCTCCAAAATAGAGAAAGAGAAGGATATGATACCTTCTAAAAAATTGTCCCTTGATGATAGGAACATAATGATGAAGAACTCCCGAAGCATGAAGAATTTGTAAACTCTTCTAATGGGGTGATCCCACAATACTGGTTTACAATTTTTGGTCAAACAGGACACTGGAATATTTTTTTCTATCTAAATCTTCACTTTCAGACACCTATAGCAGCTAAATCATGAGGAATTTGAAGATGATGTAAACTAGTGATTTGTGATATTTCTTTTGTAGATTCTAAATATATTTTTTTCAAAAATTTTGGAATCAAATTGCACTTATTTTTCCATCTCCTTCAAAAACTAGTTTTTTTCAGCAAAAAACATTTTTAAGGAGTGACGCTCACCGTACACAACATAATTTTTTTTCCATGAAGGATAAAATTATAATTGTTTCGAATTTAGATTTCTAACTATGATATCTAGTGCTTCCAATTGGTTTGATACTATTTTATTGAATAATTTTTCCTTAATCAAGTTTTGAAGACAAACCAATTGCAATTCAAACATTAGCAGACCGTATACAACACAACAGTTTTTGTATGTATCGAAATTCAAAAAGTAAAATTTGGATCAAGGACTTCAAAATCTGGTGCACTCATATTTTAAAAAAATTAATTTTGATAATCTACTTATTTTCCACATTTGCAGAACAAAGAGCTTGATTTTTGGTGAAAAACCTATGTTTAATAAAACTAAAAACAAATACATAATAAAACCAAAACATATTAAAATTATATTCATTGGATAGCTCATTTTGAGGACTACCATAGTCTAGTTGGGTTTGTGAAGTCTCCTCCATTTTCATCCTCAACCCAAGCTTTGAAGGGAAAAAATTTGTAGTTTTTGAGGGCCAAAGGGTGAGAAGGTGGGAGAAGGGGGCTTCGGGCGAACCAGGGGGGTTCGAGCAAACACCCTTTCAAAAAGGTTTTTCCTTTGTTTTTTTTATGGGAATGGTGGGCCCAGGGAATTTAGTGGGTTCACTAAAACCTGGGTTCTAGTGAACCCTCTTTTGGTTCGCTCGAACCCCAAAAACCAAAATTTTTGGGTATGGGGTTGATTTTTGAAACTTCTCCTTCCTCACTCGAATTGTAAACCAATTTTGTGGGTTTACCCAATGATGAAATGTTGGTTGTCGAGATCAAAAAATCGCCAATAAATATAGATCAAGATAAGAGAAAAAAATTCATGAGTGAACATATGAACACTACTCAACCATGTATACACTGATGGATTTGAAGTTTAAAATACAAATAGTATTATTATTCTAGTGTAATGCACGAGTGGCATGTGTACACTACTAAAATGTACATTATTATGCTCTATATAGTACTAGAATCTTAGAAAATATGATCCACTAAAATAATCTCATATTCGAGAGATCAAGAGAGAAGGTTCATGAGACCTCCCAAAAAGAAGATTCCTCCACTACCTCATTGAAAGAAGCATTATCATAAGATTTTCATAGCCCCCCTTAACACCAAGAGAATAAGTAAACCAACTTAAATTGGGCACAAAAGCGTGCAAAGAATTTACACCATGATGTAGGTCTAAAATATATATAAGAAACTAAAAAAATGTGTGCATCAAGGCACACATGAATAAGGTGAGAATCACGACAAGACATTGTTGTGATGGCAAAGAAAGGAAGCACACACAATGGGTAGATAATCACAAGGATCCAAAACTAGGATGTCAAATCAAATCTCTACACAACTCCCCATTACACTTTATAATTTAGTGTAAGTAAAAATTTTTACAATTCCCTCCCTAAGGAAAACATTTATAGTTTGTGGCACTTTATATAAATTCATTTGCAAACTTATTTTCTTATTTATGAGTTCTTAATTATTTTTTCATGATGTTGATTAAGAAGGCATATGACTTTGAAACCTTAATGAAATTTTAAAAGACTTAAAATGAAAACCCTCGCTAAATTACCACCCCCACTTGTCAAATGTATTGCAAAAGGAAAAATTGACTCCTCTTTTAAAAAAAATTAGCTTTGGAAAAATATTCACCCCCCATTAAACACTTTTCCTTTGCCACATTCATTCGAAAAGAAAAAAATTGACTCCTCTTTTATAAATTTTTAACTAGGTAAAAAAAATTGCATCGCCTAAAATGTCATTTAATGTGCATACTATGTAAAAAATTAGGAGGAAACTATAGAAAATCTATCACTTACCTACATTTTTGTATATATATTGTCACTATATTTAGGAACAAATAAAATATTCAATTTTAATTCTATATGAGCTACTAGACCATTTTAGGTCTTACCCTTGAATTATAAATAATTGTTTCTAGAAATGGCTATGGAAAATATGTCCATTGATGGTGATTTATTACATTTAGAAATAAATAAACCATGTAATTATCAATAATAATGAAGTGACAGTTGACAAAGAAATATAAAATGTACTAAAATTTGGATTTGGAAAGTGGTCATGCTAAGAGAAAAAGAACCAATTCGTATGACAAAATCAATAAAAAATGAGGTTTGATAATTTTTTTCAAAATAGAAATTAATTAGGATCCTCCTCACTAATTTGGATTACTAACTAAATTTAAAGAATAACATTGAGGATAAAAATCAAATGGTTTCCACCTCCAAGGGCTATAACAAAAATATAATTTTGATTTATTCTACTAAGATAACCCAAGGGTTTCAACAAATGGTTTCATAATTTAGGATGAGAGTGGTGAATTTATTTATGTAACCTCTAAGCTATTATAACCAAGAATATATAATGAAGCTAAATTTAGTTGACTCCTAGTTTGGTTAAAAATATATCAAAATAAATAGGTAAAGTAGAAATTTGTGTGAAATGACCAATAAAAATATAAGTTTTTAACTTCAACCACTTAAAAGTAATATTTATGTTTTGAATTTTAAAGTGATGTAAACTAACCAAAAGTAGAACACTTAATCATATTTTTTAATAAATTAAGCTAAATTTTAATGACTCCTAGTTTGGTTAAAAATATATCAAAATAAATAGGTAAAGTAGAAATTTGTGTGAAATGCCCAATAAAAATATAAGTTTTTAACTTCAACCACCTAAAAGAAATATTTATGTTTTGAATTTTAAAGTGATGTAGACTAACAAAAAGTAGAACACTTAATCATATTTATGTTTATTCTTATTTTTTAATAAATTATTTATATATTAATATGTTATATTATAAAATTAAGAGAAGAGCTTTAATTGTTGTTATTTTTTCAATGTAAGGTCAATGGATGTTAGAAAAAGGGGAAAATATTTTTTTTCTTAGCCTTTTTTCTCCATATAAACTACTTGAAAATATAGTGCATGTAAATAAAAATTATTGTTTGGTTAATATTTATTTCTTAATAACTTCTTAATGTTGAACTTAATTAACACATTATATTTTTAAATAGATTTGAATTATTGTTTGATTTCTTATGATTTTAAGAAAAATTATATCCCATTGGAGAGGATTATTTGCTCTAATACACCACATATATTTTTAGACAAGTTCAATATGTTTATTTATACCTACATATTAAAAATAAAAATAATAAAAATTAAATTAAAAATTAAAAATCTAGACTTTATGCTTTACAAAAGAGTATTTTCATGTTTACATGAAAGTATCCATATTTGGAGAAATCTAGAGTTGAAGCTTACTTTTTAATAATTTTACTTCCAAAGAGAGTCTAGCTACCACATATTTAGCCGATAGACTATTATATGTGGGGGAACCCCGATGGGATCTCTTGCAGTCTGATGCCAGAAACCCCACCGGGAACCCCATGTGCATGTACCATTATGTTGCCATGTCTCTTCCAATTTGCAGATCGTAGTATCAGGGCCCAGCCAACGAATTTACTTCCCCACCAACCAATATCTTTCCAAGCTCATCAAATCTTATTGAAAGTTATGAATGTAATTGCAGTCGATTTTAGGGGTGTTGGTAAGTCCTTTTAACATAGGCATTGATACCAGTACTGTTATTGGTAATAGCAATAATGGTAATTTTAATGGCAAATATCTTCTGTGGAGTAGAAGCACAACCAGAACATTAAAGGAATCTCATTTGTTCATCCATATTTGCCACTTTTTGGTTGTTTCCTCCATTTATTCGTTGCTTTCCCTATCGCTCCTCTAGACTCCTCGCTGGTATTACCTCTCACCTCTCCAATTTTGATGAAATGCAGCCTAAAAAGAAGGTTTTGTCAAAGGGTTTAGAGTATGATTATTAAAATGAAAATTGCGGTCAGTGTCTTAATAATGAACACGTTTAGCTTTTAACATTACGAAATCCTTTATCCTACATAGATATATAATATATGATGATTATGTTCAATGTGCTTTGACTAATTTAATTAGCAGCCGAGATGCAACAGTACTGAAGGATAAAGCATGAGAACTCCAAAATTGCATATCCCTATTCGACAGTTAGTTTGGTACCATGAAACTTAGAAAAAACAATAGTATATGTAAAATAATATTAATCTTGTGGAGTTCGATGTAGGTGATAATGCTATGAATATAAAAATTTCATAGGTGTAAGTATTATAAGCATTAAGAATCTTCACAATATGGACTAAGATGTCATAGTCCTTATACCGAGAGCATTATTATTATAAACGTTAAAATCTTCTTAAAAGTGGAGTGAAGAGGGTGGGCTCCAAATTTATGTCCTTGTAAAGCCCTTTATTTTTAAATGTAGTTCCCTTAATATCCGTACAAGAAACTACTTTTTTTGGGAGAGTATTAATTTTAAATGTAAATAAAATAGATATTTAGTAATACCATATTTTAAAAAGGAAGGCATCTTCTTATTTGGGTTATTTTATCTTTTCTTAAAACTTAATAAATGTGATATATATCAATGAATACATATTTATTCATTTAATTATTGTTTTTAATAAAGATGATTTTTTAATAAATAAATATTTATATAAGAATTAAATAAATGAATTATAAATTAATAAAAATAATAATAAATAGTGATATTATTATGGAGGGTAATAATTAATTGAAGGAATAATAATATTATTGATGTTAACACTATTATTTGAGCAAAGGGAAGTCACATTGATTTGAAAAAAAATATTTATTTTGATCTTTCACACTTCTTTGATGTACCCATTGCACACTAAGATCCGGTTTCTAGTTAAACTCATCTATGCACCACCTTATGATTTGAGTTGACTAATTATCATATAAAAACCTAAAGTGTATCACCAACTACATATGCATAGGCATTTAAAATAATCAACCATAAGACCTTTTTCTTGAGTAGGTGGCAGTATTGGATAATGTTAAATGTGATGAAATCATTAATAGTGATATTTGATATAAATAAGTAAATATATATAAATCAATAATTATAAATATAAATATAAGAATAATGATAAGGTAATTAGATATGGGGAATTCAAAATTGATGATATCCTGGTTACAAAGTAGTCTCATGGTTATTAATAATAGGGGATGATTATTGATGATAATAATATGGTTATACTTTTAATCACATTAACAATATTAAGGTCACTATAGTAGTGTTATTTATAGACGTTGATAATATAAGAATATTATGACAAAAGTCTGACACTAACGGGAACCCCACAAACTTAATGGCATGGGTAAAATAATTTAGACAGTTGTTAACTGTCAGAGGGAGTCACAGGTATGGTAAGAAGAGAAGTTGAAGTCATGGTGTAAGTAGGGTTGGTAGAGTGAGGACCATGAATTCTATAGAGTGGCTGACCATTCCATGTTGGCCATTATCAGTTATCATCATCTCATTGTGCAATCAAAATCCAACATGCATAGCCATTTGTTTTAAGTAGTGGTACTACCCTAACTATTCAATTCAAGAATTTAATTTATTTTCATTTGCAGTTGCAGTCCTTTGAATTCAAGAGAAAAGAGAGTAAAAATGGAAGGAAAGGAGGAATACATTAAGCTTGGAGCAACCTCCACTCTCCAAAGGTTGGAAGACTTAGACTAATTTTTATTGGTGCCCCCATTTTGGCGTCAGTGGCAGAGAAAATAGTGTAAACTAGAACAAAGGTACCCACAATCTCAGCGCCCAAACCAACACCCTTGGTGTAGCCATGAGCCATTGAATTGGCACCGCCCTCGAGCATTTTGTAGTTTTGATGGCCCTCAAACCCCTTCACCACTCCTGCTCCACAGATGGCGCCCAAGCACTGCATATCATGTAGAAAATAGCTCATGATAGTGATGGCTTCCTCGCCAAGATCAACCCAAAATTCATAGCCAGATTGATGTGCCCACCTACCCACAAAGCCATTACATCATTACATAATACACATAAAACTATTATATCTAAACCGAGAATAGCCCTTGAGTGTACCTGAAATTCTAGTTGTGCAGTAAACAAGAGCAAAGATCATTCCTCTGAATGCACAGGTGATGCCTTGGATACCCACGGTTGAGCACATATCGTTTGATCTTTTCACACCCATGACAGTGAGGATGGTGATGTAGAGGAAGAGGAAAGTTGTCATGAACTCTGTAATCTCTTCTCTCTAGAAATACCATGACTTAAACTCTCCTGGCTCAAATAGAGGTGCAAGCCCTAATTCTGTGTAATCCTTTTCCATTGTCTGAGCATGAATAAAATAAAATAATCTATATAATAAATAAAATAACTATTTAACTACAAAATAACTTATATATACTATACAAATAAATAAATAAAAATAAAGAAATATAAATAAAATAATTTATATAATAAAAATAAATAAAAATAATAATTTATATAATAAATAAAATAAAAAATATTCTTTAGATAAAATAATATAATAAATTTTTAATAAAAATAAAATTTGTTATGTGTTATAAAATCCAAACAATAAACAAATCGAAAAATGAAAAACTAAAGATGCATAGGAAGTGTTGTTTTTTGAATGAATTGGAGAGGAGGCTAAAGAAGTAGAGAGGGAAGGATAGAGAAAGAGAGAGAGAGAGAGAGAGGAGGGAAAATAAGTAGGGAGGGAAGGATAGAGAAAGAGAGAGAGAGGAGGGTAAAGGAACAAAGGGAGGTAGAGAGGGATGAGTGAGATAAAGATAGGGAGGGAGAGAGATGGGATAGAAAGAAGTAGAGAAGGAAAGAGAGAGCCAAAGAGAGTGTGAGAGAGAGAGAGGGAGGGAGGGAGAGGTAGAAAGGGATAGGGGAGATATAGAGAATTAGAGGGGGAAGGAGAGAGAGGTAGAGAGAAATAAGTGAGAGAGGGAGAGAAGTAGAGAGGGAAGGAGAGAGTGAGAGAGAAATAGGTGGGATGGAGGGAGGGACAGGTAGAGAGGGATATGTGATATAGAGAGAAATAAAGAGGGAAGGAGAGAGCAAGAGGGAGAGAGAAGGGGGCAGGAATGGAGGGAGAGGTAGAGAGGGATAGGTGAGATAGAGAAAGAGAGAGGAGGGTAAAGAAGTAGAGAGGGAAGGATAGAGAAAGAGAGAGAGAGGAGGGAAAATAAGTAGAGAGGAAAGGATAGAGACAGAGAGAGAGAGGAGGGTAAAGGGATGGAGGGAGGTAGAGAAGGATAAGTAAGATAGAGATAGGGAGGGAGAGAGAGGTGGGATAGAAAGAAGTAGAGAAGGAAACAAAGATCTAGAGAGAGTGGGAGGGAGAGAGAGGTAGAGAGGGATAGGGGAGATATAGAGAATTAGAGGGGGAAGGAGAGAGAGGTAGAGAGGAATAAGTGAGAGAGGAAGAGAAGTAGAGAGGGAAGGAGAGAGTGAGAGAAATAGGTGAGATAGAGGGAGGGATATGTGATATAGAGAGAAATAGAGAGGGAAGGAGAGAGCAAGAGGGAGAGAGAAGGGGGAGGGACAAAGGGAGAGGTAGAGAGGGATAGGTAAGATAGATCACTTGTTTCTTCATTCCATCCACTGCTTTTCATAGCCATAAATCTGACTCAGCCTATCGGCGTAAGTATTGCACCTTATTGAGGTGCAAGTGTGTGTCTATATTTTGATAGCTTAAAATGGTGTGTGATTTCTTGACCTTCATTTCCTAGCTAGTATTGATTTTCTATTAAAAATATTAAGGTATTGTATAACATGGTACTAGATCAAAATTTGTATTCTCTATTGTGTTAAGTTTTATGGAAATAATATATCTACGAACTTTATGTTTTTTTGTCTATATAGACTTTATTTTCTATGATTTGTGCCTCACATGCATGTGCAAAGGGGTATTTATGATGCATAAGAACAATTACCTACTTTGAATCCCCCACTATATATTTAAAAATAAAAAATGTAGGTCAAGTGACATGTGTCAAGGTTGATCTAGCCTTCCAAATTTAGCAATTGAGTAAATTCTAAGCCCAAACATCCATGTAATTAAAGGTCTATTAATCTTGATTGAACATACAATTGGTTACATTTTGAGGGAAATTCATCATCTAAAATGAGATACATAGTAGGTAGGGTGTAATATTGAGGGATGCCTTAGAAATATAGTGAGATATGAGAGGTGTGTTTGAGGGTGATCAAAGGTGGAAAATTACTATGTAGAAACCAAACTTAATTCTAGCATAATAGTCAATATTTAGAGATTCCTTGAAACTAGTGACATCAACATTTACAATGAGTTTGCATTGGTAAAGGGTGGATAACCATCAATAGGTTATCCCCTAGTCGTATTATAGGGTCATATGAGGGATTAAATATTGAGCTATCTACTATTTATGCCATGTTAAATCCCATCTCCCATGTCCATTTAAAAGGCTTAATTAAAAAATATAAGTGCAAATTAAATTAATATATTGTAGAAAAATGTATCCCTCTACATTTTCACACCTTATTTGAGAATAATTAATCTTAAATTGAACCTAATGTTTCCTTGATCTAGTTTTTTAATGTGTTTTACACATTCACTATAGGTTTAGGGTCCTTTTAAGATAAAAAGACCTAATTTTTCCTTAATTTAGTGTTGTAAAGTGTATTTATTTACACCTTCACATTAAGTTTAGGGATCTTTGTAAACTAAATGGACTTAATGGTGCCTTATTTAGGGTTTTGTAAAGTGTATCCTAACAGTTTCACACTAATCTAGGATTTTATTAATTAATCAGTCTTATCTATGCCTTAATTGGCCCTATTTGGCATCCACAAGCCTTATTAAATGCATTTTTCTGGAGATAATCCTGACACATATCAAATGACCAATCATAATTCAGTGCTTTGGATAATGTGTCCTAGATTTAGTGGTTTAGGACTCATACGCCACCTTGGGTGTATGAATCCCACTCTAATCAAGACATAGATTAAATCCAATATTTGGTGGAATTTTATCTTCCTAGATCAGATGGTGGCTTGTAGTGTTGTAATTTTGAGAAATTTAGCATAAATGAATATAAATACAAGGTTATTTCACTCATTTTCACCTAAGAATTTAAAGAGAGTATTCCTAATATAAATTTTGTGATTACAAGAGTTCACAAGAGTATTCAAGGACATTTAAGAGCATCTTTAAAGCATTCAAGGGAATATTTCTCCATCGCTTTTTGTAGAAAATCAAGATCTATCATCATAATGCATTGAGCAGGTTGTTGAGCTAGTGTTGTGATGCAGTATTAAATATCCAAGATTAAACATTATTCTACATCTAATTAAAGATCAAGATCTGCATTCTACATGGACACTTCATGTTGGATTACTAATTCAGATTTGAATACATCATTCAAGATATCATTATTCATGTTTCATATTTCATGTTTCATATTCTTATTTTATTGTTTCATCATACGTTTTAATTACCTAAATGAGGTTCAACCTAGGAAAATCGCTATTTCCTAACAATCAACAAGTTTTTCTCTCTTTACACGTTTGATTGCAGATCTAGGAATCTTGGAGCTTAAAGATCCTTTGAATACAAGGATACAATATTGGAGAAAATTTGTCACATTTCCATCTACATTTCAAGATCATGGAAAGTCACCTACAAATTGCAAATTAGGGTTTTTGACTCAAAGATTTGGCAAGAAGGAAGCTACAAGAAATCACCAAAGAATATCAAAATTTTAGAAAAAACCTAATACTAGTACTAAATCACCACTTGTGGCATATGAGTTCTAGTATCTCCATTTTTTAGGTTTTAGGAGACTTGGAGCAATCCTTCATAGATTCTAGTTTTGCAACAGAAACTCTAGTCTAGGAATAAATCACCCATACTAGCGTACAAGTCCCAATGGGAATCAAATAGTAGAATTTTAGGGTTTTAGAGATTTTTTTGACCTCATCTCTCTTCCAAGTGCATCTTTGGTCATTCATAGTTTATCATTAGGTATTTTATTTTCATTTCCTAGGTCATTTAGTTATGTTTTGCATGTTACTTCCATTTCTTGTCTTTCCAAACCCTTGCTTGGTGGTGAACCCCTTTTAATATTTAATCACACCTCTAGGACAAGCTTTAGTAGATCTCTTTCCTTTATTCCATCATTGGATTGATATCTCTAGGGTTTCCTTGATTGAAACTAAGTGAAATAGGAGGTCCTAAACCCTAGTTTCGTCTCCCAAAAGATAAAAGCCCCCTATTTTCATTGTTTCATTTTGGTTAACCCAAAAGGTGGAACAACTATTTTCTTCATTTCATTTTGGTGAACCTAGCCTTCAGAACACCTTATTTTCTGATTTAGAGTGCATTAAAGTCCTAGATATTGCTTACATTAGCTTTACATTAGGTCTTGCATTAGTTAATTTTCATCTAGGGTGTCTAAATCTTGAATTTGTGAAAGTCCATATATGTTGCATTTTTACCTCTTACATAATTGAAATTCATATTACGTCTACACTTACACTTAGTCTAGACATCATACAAACTCAAAAACATAAGATTCAATCAAAATTTGTTGAAATTGGTGGAAAAACACTAATCTGGGACTCATAAACCCCTCGAGGCGATTTTGTCCCAGTACAAGTTATTTTTCCTAGTTTTTTGGTATTTTATGGTGACTATGATTGATCATTTCAATGCTTGAAAAAACCTAATTGGGACTCATATGCCCCTATGGTTGAATTAATCCCAAATTAGACATGAAAATACCATGTACGACCTTAAAAACATCATTTTTGTACTTCGATTTTTTGCTATTAGATAATTGTTTCAGTTTTATGAGTTTTTGTTACATGCATTTCATCAGACCTAGCTTAATTCGGTTCATTTCTTGAATTTGTTAATCTCAAATTTATATTTATAACATTTCATTTTCTGATTGTTTCATACTCTAATCAACAAATTACCTTGTTTAGAATCTGAAAAATTGTATTTACACATTTTATTCTAGGTCATTTCATTGCATTTTAAGTCTCTTTCCATTTTGATTTTTTATAGATTACTTTTCACAAATGTTAGTATCTATCTTTTCTAAGTTTGCAAAGAAAAAGTTAGTTAATAAGCATATTAGTCATTCATTTCCTACTTATGAGAGTCTCTTAGTGCAAGAGAGTTAAAATGTTGACACTTTCCTTAAACCTACACCCCCTCTTATCTCTCCTACCTGTGAGAATGATGTTATAGAAGAGGATACAATCATGGATAAGAATGACGATCTTAGTTTTTCTTCTCTTGACACTTCTCCTATTAGTAACAAAGGTATCTTTGTGAAAGAAGATGCAATCATTGAAAATCATGAATGTTTTGCTTGTCCTTATCGTCCTCCCCCTTGGCAAGATATTATATCACAAGAGAATGAGATCATAATTTTTTTTTCTAAAAATCACCTTACCTAGTCTCCATTCATCCCTTTTTTGTGAGAATGTTTTAGTGAAGGAGGATGAAACCATAGATAATATTGACAAGCACATTTTTTCTTCTCCTACTATCTTTCCTAGTTGTGAAGAAGATACTTTGATGTTAGAAAATATAATCGATGAAATTCATGAGACTCTTAGTTTCCCCTCTACCCCTATGGAAAACCATATTGAAAAAGACAATCCAACCATTGATAACTCCCTTACTTGCGATGAAGTCATTTTAGAAGAATCAAACATTGAATGTCATGAACATATAGTTTGTTTCTCTCCTAAAAAATCTCCTACTAGAGATGATATCATGGTGGAAGAGAATAAGACAATTGAATTTTTTTTTTCAAACAATAGTGATATGACTTCCTTAGATGATAGTGAAAACATGAAACTAGACTCACCTTTATTAGAAAGAAATCTAACCAAAATCGCCAAGGTTATGAATGCAAAAGTGTCCATTTGATAAACCCTGATTAATGGACCTCCTACATATCCTGTGGGACATCCTAAGGATCCTCTAATCCTTTACCCACCTTCACAAAAACCCCCAACTCAAAAAAATATTGAACTTATCCTTTACCCACCTAAGAATGATGTTTCACAACAGTCGAGTTATAACACCATTATACATATAATAGTAGAAACAATCTGCAACCAAGAAAAACACCTTCAACATCCCTCCCATTACCTCAACCTATCTTACTAGTTCCTCCTCATTTTCCACCACAAAGTGGAAAATAGTATTATCTTATTGAACAACTTAAGAACACTCCTGCTAAGATATCAGAACCTTATTGAAGCCTTCCCTCATTATCAAAATGTGTTTCAAAATGATTTACAACAAGTTCCTATCCATTCTAATATGCACCTATATGATATAGAATCCATGATTCAAGGAATAAATGATGACATTCTTTTCCACCAAAGTGATATCCCTCCTTTGAAAGTGCAAAAATGAAATAATGCTTTAATGATAATAGCTATCTATAATAGGTTGGGAATCAAAAGAACCCTTGTTGACAATGCATTTTCCCTTAATGTTTGTAGTGTGACCCTGTAGTGTAGGAAAATGTATACCCTTGCATTTTCACACTTTTTTCGGCCTGCCTTGTTTTATTTATCCTTATTTATGTCTTCATTGGTCATATTTTGTATCCACAAGCCTAATAAATTACATCATTAAATTTGTAATCCTGACAAAAATCAAAGGGAAGTGATAATTTAAGGATTTTGGTTGTGTTTCCTTGATTTTTGGGTCAGGAATAAGATGCCACATAGGGCATCTTTATCCCCCAAAGGTCTTGCGACATTGATTTCAAAGGCACCTTAAATGGGCCCCTTTTTTAGATTTTATGCCCCGATTTTCATGCCTTAGGACTAAGATGCCACCTAGGGCATCTTAGTCCTCCTTAATTCGTTTTTGGGATTTAAGTTCTAATCTTGGCAGGATTTAGTGTCCTTTAATTAATGAATTCTTATGTCAGCTTGGTGTGGTGTAATTTTGGGATATTAAGCATGGATAAGTATAAATACAAGGTTCCTTTAACTCATTTTAATCCAAGTATCATCCAATTATTCAAGAATTCATCCTTATAGCATAATTCATTCTAAAAGATATATCAAGAGTAGTCCATCAAGTATTTGGAGCCATCAAGGTGATCCCACAATGCTGGTTTACAATTTCTGGGAGATTTTGATTTTTGCTGAAATCACATATTTTTAGAAAATATAATGATTTAATCCTTAAAAATTTCCATTTTAAGGATTTCAATTGAAGAGGATTTGATCAAACCACCTTAAAAAAATTCCCTTGGATAGAACCCTGCTATTTTTAAACCATACCTACACTAGAGTCTCCTTTACACCTATCAAAATGTTGATAAAAAATCACTTTTGATATACCTTTTGGGGGATCAAATGAATTAATTTAAAATTTATTTGAAATGATCACAGTAATCCTCAGAATGAACTATCCAATGAATATAATTTTAATATGTTTTGGTTTAATTATGTATGTGTTCTTTTATTTTTATTAAACATAGGTTTTTCACCAAAAATTAAGCTCTTTGTTCTACACGTGTGGAAAAATAGCATATTATCAAAATAAAATTTTAAAAAATATGTTCAAGTTGGGTATTGATGTCCTTGATCCATTAAATAATAAAAAATTGAATTTTGATACATATAGAAAAAGTTATGTTGTATACAATCCACTTATGTTTCAATTATAATTGGTTTGACTTTGAAACTTGATTAAGGAAAAAAAATTTAATAAAACACTATGAAACCAAATGAAAGTGCTAGATATCATAGTTACAAATCTAAATTCAAAAAAATTATAATTTTATCCTTCATACAAAAAAAATTATGTTGTATACGGTGAGCGTCACTCCTTAAAAATGTAATTTTTGTAAAAGCTATTTATCGAAGGAGATGGAGAAAGAAGTGAAATCTGATTCCAAAATTTTTGAAGAAAATATATTTAGAATATATAGAAAAAATATCACAAATCATTAGTTTGCATCATCTTCAAATTCCTCACGGTTTAGTCACTATAGGAGTCTTAAAGTGAAGATTTAGTTAAAAAAAAATCAGTTCAGTGTCCAGTTTGCCCAAAAATTGTAAACCAGTATTGTGGGATCACCCATCATCAAGATTCAAGCATCATGTCAAATATTTTATTGCATCATGTGTTTTTTTTGTGTTTTTGAGCTAACATTTGTAATGTAGGGTTTTGATTCAAGCAAGCAATTCAAGTCAAGATCTATCAAGCAATTCAAGTCGAGATCTATCAAGCAATTCAATTCAAGATCTACATTCAAGCTGGCCATCTCACACAAGTTTTCAGTTTTCATAACAAGGGTTTGGTGAGTTGCAACATAGCTCTTTTTTCATTCATCATTTCCCTCCATTATTCTATTTCATTTCAAGATTTAATTACCAATTGGGGGTTTGACCAAGGAAAATTCCCATTTAATAAAAATCAACATAAAATTTCATCTCTTCATCTTTGTGATTGTAGATTTAGGTTGAAGAATAGAAGATCATTTGAAGTAGAAAGTTGTAAAGTCGCATTGCAAAGTTGTCATCTTCATGAAAACTCAGCTACAAGCTAGATCTGGAAGTTTCAAGACATAATCTATCTAAGAAGAAAGAATTGTAGTCATAGAACTGTAGTCATTGAGCCTCAAAATAACATTCTGAGATTTCTTCAGATCCTATTTCGACATCTAAAGATTTTGTATTTCCCCCAAGAAATAGCAGTAGGACTAAGACAATAGTAAGAGAATCTTAATCCTCCCAAGCATATTTTGATAACACTTTTGCATTTCTAGATTCCTTATCATATTTCCAAACATCCTTAGTACACACATCCTAACTTGATGCATAATTTCATCATTTACATTCATTATTTGGCATGCATTACTAGGTTTTTTGACTTTAATGTTAACATGTCTTTTCTAAGATTTTTCTTGGTGGTGAACCCCTCAAAGCTTAAAGAACCCCATCCTACATCTTCCTTGTTGATAATTGACTCACCTTTGGGGTTGAGAGTCAATCCAATTTAGGCTCCTAGGACATAATTGAGTGATCGAAGGAGAATAGTTGTATATCACCACCTCATTTTCTTTTGAGTTCAAACCCTTTTATATAGACTTGGCATGGATAAATAAAAAATTCAACCCGACTCTTTATCTATTAATGGATTTTAAAATATAGGAAAAAAATTCCTTGGTGTGATCACTCTACCCATTACAGTTGGAAAGGCCACACTAGAAATACTGATCCATGTTATGCCTCATGAACTTTGATATAACCTTCTTTTAGGTAGACCATGGATCCATGAGATGCATCCTTGATACCTTCAACTCTTCATCATAAAATGAAGTGTATCTACAAGAAAAAACTGTACACACTCAAAGCCCAACCTGAACAAAATAGTTGTTTAAATATTGATAAAGTCAAGGAGAATCCTTTGGTAACATTAACACCAGCTACACAAGTGGAACCCGTGCAACAAAAATCAAAAGAAAAACATATTGAGGAAGTCAAAAAGTTATTAGAAGACGATTAGGGTTCCTTAGATTTCACATCATTCATGGGAGAATACATGATCATAAATAAAGATTCTGACAAGGGAAAAGAAAAAGTAGTAATGTCAACACAAAATTCAAAAGACCCTTTGAAAGCATCCACCTCAACCACTTCAAAAGTGTTGCACAAGAATGAAAGTGTTGTGGAAATCTTGAACATGTTTTCATTGGTGTCAATCAAGTTAACTTATTATCAACTAGTTACTGTTGGTTGTATATGTTGAGGATATTGAGAAAATTGTAATGAAGATATGTTGCATGTGTTTAGTGGTTACTCCAAGTTTCGTTCTAGATTTCCTCTTGTAGTTGTGTGGTTCAGATATTTTTTTCATGGTTGTTAATGTTGAACTTCATTAAAATATTAGTTTTTTAATTATATTTGAATGATTATTTGATTTCTTATGTTTCCAAAAAAAAATATATTCCATTCCAGAGAGGATTCTTTTCTCTAATACACCATATAGTTTTTTAGACAAGTTCAATAAGTTTGTTTATACCCACATATTAAAACTAAAAATAAAAAAAAATTAATTTTATATATATATATATATATATATATATATGAATTTATATTTCCACAATAAAATTATTTTCATTTGCCTTAGAAAGTACCCCCTATTGGAGAGAGATCTAGAGTTGAAGCTTATTTTTTTACAATTTTACATCCAAAGAGAGTCAAGCTACCACATATTATATATTTTGATAGCTTAAAATGGTGTGTGATTTCCTGACCTTCATTTCCTAGCTAGTATTGATTTTCTATTAAAAAAATTAAGGTATTGTATAACATGGCACTAGATCCAAATTGGTATTCTCTATTGTGTTAAATTTTATGGAAATAATATATCTATGAAATTTATGTTTTTTGTCTATATAAATTTTATTTTATTTGATTTGCTCCTCACATGCATGTGCAAAGGGGTATTTATGGCACATAAGAGCCATTACTTACTTTGACTACCCCACTATATATTTAAAAATTAAAAAAATTAGGTCAAGTGACATGTGTCTAGGTTGACCTGCCCTTCTAGATTCAACAATTGAGTAAATTTTAAGCCCAATCATCCATGTAACTAAAGGTGTGTTAATCTTGATTGAGCATACAACTGGTTACATTTTGAGGGAAATTCATCATACAAATGAGATACATAGTAGGTAGGGTGTGATATGGAGGGATACTTTACAAATATAGTGAGAGATGAGAGGTGTGTTTGAGGGTGATTAGAGGTGGAAATTTACCATGTAGAAATCAAACTTAATTCTAGCATAATAGTCAATATTTAGATATTCCTTGAAACTAGTGAAATCAACATTTACAATGAGGTTACATTGGTAAAGGGTGGATAACCATTAATAGGTTATCCCCTAGTAATATGATAGGCATATATTAGGGCTTAAATATTGAGATACCTACTATTTAAATCATGTTAAATCTCATCTCCCATGTCCCTTTAAAAGGCATAATTAAAAACTATGAGTGCAAATTAAATTAATATATTGTAGAAAAATGTATCCCTCTACATTTTCACACCTAATTTGGGAAAAAATAATGTTAAATTGAACCTAATTTTACATTGATCTAGTGTTGTAATGTGTTTTTCACATTCAACTCGGGTGTAGAGACCTTCTAAAACAAATAGACCTAATTTTTCCTTAATTTAGTGTTGTAAAGTGTATTTATTTACAACTTCGCATTAATTTTAGGGATCTTTATAAAATAAATGGACTTAATGGTGTCTTATTTAGGGTGTTGTAAAGTGTATCCTAACACTTTCACACTAATCTAGGGTTTTATTAATTAATTTTTCTTATGTATGCCTTAATTGGCCCTATTTGGTATCCGCAAGCCTTATTAAATGCATTTTTCTGAAGATAATCCCAGCACATATCAAATGACCAATCGTAATTTAGTGTTTTGGATAATGTGTCCCAAATTTAGTGGTCTAGGACTCATATGCCACCTTGCGTGTATGAGTCCCACCTAGGTCTTGGGACCTAATTTTGAATTTCACCTTAAACATGACCTATCTCGGAGTGTGTGCCCCAGTTTTGAGCCATTGGGACTGATAAACCACCTTGGGCATATGAGTCCCACTCTAATTAGGACCTAATTTAAGTTTAATTTTTGGTGGGACTTTTTCTTCCTAGATTAGATGTCGGCTTGTAGTGTTGAAATTTTGAGAAATTCACCATAAATGAATATAAGTACAAGGCTATTTCACTCATTTTCACTTAAGAATTTAAAGAGTGTAGTCCTAATAGAAAGTTTTTAATTACAAGAGTTCAAAAGAGTATTGAAGGACATTCAAGTGCATATTTCAAGCATTCAAGGGAATATTTCTCCATGATTTGTTACAACAATTCAAGATCCATCATCATAACACATCAAGCATGTTGTTGAGCTAGTGTTGTGATGTAGTTTTCAAGATCCAATATTAACCATTATTATACATCTAATTCAAGATCAAGATATACATTATACATGGCCACTTCTTGTTAGATTACTAATTCACATCTCAAGACATCAGTCAATTTATCATTATTCATGTTTCATATTCTTATTCTAGTTTCATCATAAGGTTTAATTAGGTAAACAAGGTTTGACCAAGATAAAACCCTATTTCCTAACAATCAACAAGCTTTTTTCTCTCTCTCTACATGTGTGATTGCAAATCTAGGCATCTTGGAGCTTAAAGATCCTTTCAAGACAAGGTTACAAGATTGGAGAAAAATTATCAAGTTTCCATCTACATTTCAAGATCATGGGAAGTCACCTACACGTTGCAAATCATGATTTTTGACTAGAATATTTGGCAGGAAGGAAGCTACAAGAAAAATCAAAGAATATCAATATTTTAGCAAAACCCTAATACTAGTACTAAATCACCACTTGTGGCATATGAGTCCTAATATTTCCATTCTCTAGGTTTTAGGAGATTCAGAGCAGTCCTTGAGAGATTCTAGTTTTTCAAAAGAAACCCTAGAATTTGATGTAGAGAGGCTCTAGAATCCTACAAAAGTTTGTTTTGAAGCCAACAGGGACACTTACGCCAAGCTAGGTGACATAGTCCTATTTCGAGGAGATTCTACTGGAATAGGTTTCGAGAAACTGGGTATCTAAAACTATAGAAATCACTTTCCGGGCCTAATAGTGGGACTAATTCACCATTGATGGTGACTTAGTCCACCTTCAACTTTCGGGAAATTTGGAAATGCAACCAGTACATCTCGGTTTGCACTTTAGCTCTTGACAAGAATCTTGATCCGAATTTGGAGACTTTGACCTGTGGGTGATTTCCAAGCTTCTTTTAGGGGTTTGTTGAATTTGAATGACTTCTATGAAATTTTTATACCTTTTAACACATTTCTCTTTGGAAAATCTACATACAAGACCTTCAAAACCTACATGCAAAGAGGGGGAAAAGGGTTAAGGGTTAGAGAATATGGGTTTTCCTTGGTCAAACCCTGGTTTGCTAATCAAACCCTTGAAAATGAAATGAAATAGAAATATAATGATGAACAAACAAAATTCAATGCTACAACTCACCAAACCCTTTATGTAGAAATCTGAAGATATGCAAGTAGAAGCTCCAATGGATGAATGCTTGATAATGCCTAAAATTCTTTTTTTATTTATTTAATGCTTGAATGGATGCTTGAATGAATTAGCCAACTAGTTAGGGTGAAAATGAGGGGAAACACTTTATTTATATACAATTATTCCCTAATTCTTGAAAATACCTCATTACAAGTCGACCTCAAGGTCTAGAGAATAATATCCCGCCATAATTATAAAATCATTTTGATTTTTAAGATAAATGGGACTAAGTAACCCCAAGTGGTGAGTTTGTCCCACCAGAGAAATTTAAATGGGTGTCGAGAATTAAAGTGTGTTAAATGATGTTTAATGGGATTATTCTCAAAAACACTTTTAAGTATGACCTGTAAGTTCATTAAGGGCCCATTTAAACATAAGAAAGGGTCAAATTACTGATGACAAGCCTAGGAAAGTATGAAACTATGTTACAACTCTTTACAACACTTTGAAATAAGGCTTGGTAAGTGATTAAAATAGGTTATTTAAGTGAATTATAATAAAAGGGTCCTAGAAAACTGTGAAAGTGGGTTACAACACTTCACTACACTTTTACAACACATCATAAAATTATTATTGATTCATAGGGGTCCAAGACCTAATGTGAATGTGTTGACCACATTAAAACATTAAATCTAGGAAAAACTAGGAAAAAATCCATAAGAAAGTCTCAAATGAGCATAAAAATGTGCAAAGATACATTTTTTGTGACACATAAAGCATCCACCTTAACAAATTTCAAAGTGTTGCAAGAATGAAAGTGTTGTGGAAAGATTGAAGGTGTTTTCATTGATATCAACTGGTTAGCTGATTATGAACTAGTTTGTATTGGTTGTATATGTCAAGGATATTGGGAAAACTATAATGAAGATATGTTGCCAGTGTTCAATGGTTGCTCCTCCTTTCAGTCTGGGTTTTCTCTTGACATTGTACAGTGCAAGTTGTGTTCACGAGTTGTGAACTATGATTTTATGTGGTTTTGGTTAAGGTCCTAGAGAAATTTTGTTGGTCTAGATTTCTC
The DNA here is from genome assembly GCA_007115665.2 of Sequoiadendron giganteum. Classification (NCBI taxonomy): domain Eukaryota; kingdom Viridiplantae; phylum Streptophyta; class Pinopsida; order Cupressales; family Cupressaceae; genus Sequoiadendron; species Sequoiadendron giganteum. Next base: position 485,195,264 of record CM021100.1, on the reverse strand, counting down.
TTCGATGAATTCATATGACTTGTGGCTATATATTTGTGTTGCCCTGATTCCATTGAAGATAGTTTTGGTATTTGGAAGATTCGTGCTTAATGGTTCTATGTGTTTTACACGAGTTTGGATGACCTTGTGTGAAATATTAATTTCAATGATAATGAAGCATGTTTGATCTTATTGGGTCCCTTGAAGCGTATATTTAGGTCTCCCTCATTCTAATTCCACCCTAGTATGTTTTGGCATTGGCCTAGTTTAATTTTATTTGGATGGCCAACTTTGGATATGTTTGGAGGTTGAAGATGGTATAAATGCAAGATGACTTAATGGTAAAGAATGAGACAAGAAAAAAGAAGAAGATCGATAAAGAGAAAAGAGAAAGTGTAGTTTGGTGCAACATTGATTCTATTCAATATGTGTGTGATGCAAGTGTGGTAGATTAGTATGAAGCTTAATGTCGATTTTCCAGATGCAGTGAGCAGAAGGTGAACTCTATCGTTCATGCATGTGTGTGAGTAATTGTGGTGTAATTAGTTTTTGCATTGGGATTATAGTCTCTCTATAACAAGTCTTCATTGTCTTCTTTATATCTTTCTGTCATTGAGCCCTCCAGGTTGTTAGCCCTATTGGACAATGAGTCCTTGTGGTGGACAATGAGTCCTTATTTTGGAAATGATCCTTATTTCAAGTAGTGAACCTTTTGTAATAATTTTTTATATTCTTTATAGTATGAGTTAATCCTCACCATGGTTTTTCCCTTATTGGATTTTCCACGTAAATCTACTATTATTGTGTTTATGTGTTGGATTTAAGTTTTTGCATTGGCATTTGATGAATAATAATTTAAAGAGTATTAATAATTAGTTCTATTGATTGAAGTGAAGGTTTAATTTTGTGACAACTAATTCACCCCCCCTCTCACTTTTCCTATTCAACAATTAGCATTAGAGCTCGATTCCTTTGTGAAGAGCTTAACTACTTGGGGAAGGTTTGGGATGGCTAGCAAAATGGTTTATGATTATCCGAGGTTTGATGGAAATAATTATGGTATCAGGAAAGTATTGATGGAATAATATATAGAGTATTGTGGATATGATGTGGAGAAAGCTTATAAGAGTCTTTACACTCCTCCTACTAATGATCTGAATACACCTAAATAGATCAAAGCACATGAAGTGAATAATAAGGAAAAATACATCTTGAAGAATAGTTTGGTACATTTCGAGTTGATTAAGGTACAAAACTTGAAGACTTATAAGGAAGTAAGGGATGCTTTGGAAATAGAGCATGATGGTGATGAAAGAGTTAAAGAGGAAAAATTGTAGAATTTGGAGACACATTTTGATCTTCTACATATGTCTAAAGATGAGAATGTTAATGCTTATGTACAAAGATTGGATGAGATAGTGGTCGAAATGCGAGGAATTGGTGCTACTATAGGTGAAACCAGGATTTTAAAGAAGATTCTCTGAACTCTTCTTGATTCTTATAGTGAGAAGGTGAGTGTTATTGACAAGACTATATATTATAATACCTATATTGAGGATTTGATGTTAGGACTTTTGACATCTTATGAGATGAGGAAGCAAAGTCTAAGGAATGGAAGCGAGTAAGAGACTACTTTTAGAGCTACCAAAGATGAAGATTCAGATGAAGATTTTTTTTGATGAAATATAAGCTAAATTTGTAAGAAGAATAAGTAAAGGCTCTAGTAAGTATGAAGCTAAGTTTCCCTTTAAATTATTTAGTTATGGAAAAATAAGTCATTATGGTGAAAAGTGTCTCAAAAGAGCTAAAAGGAATAAACAAAGATATGAATGAAAAGAAAGGAAAGAATATTAACAAAGCTTACTATGTGAATAAGAATGCTAGTATATATCCGATGAGGATTCAAAATATGAAGATCCAAATGATAATTTGAATTCTTTTTCTTGGTGATTAAGGATGAACCTACTACTATTTCTTAAAAAATAGGTAAAGGAAAGCCCTCCGGAGAAGGAGAAAAATGAAGGTACAGTTATCTCTACCCTACATGATAAACAAGAGATAAATTATTGTGTAGTTGATAATGGTTGTTCACATTACATGACTGATGATAAAATTAAGTTTATTAAGCTTCATAAATATGATGGATGCTTTGTTATGTTTGGAGATGATACTGGTCCTAAAATCTATGGGATAGGTTTAGCAAGTTTTGATGGAAAGCAACATACTAACGATGTTTACTATTTTAAAGGTTAAAGGCATAATCTGTTGAGCATTGGTCAGATGTGTAGAAAAGGATATGATCTTGTGTTTAAGGATGGGAAATGTGAGATCCGAAAAGGATCTGAAATATTGATTGCTACAGGAAAGAAATCTAAAGGGAATTTCTATCAACATAAGGGTGTTGATGGATGATGTTTTATGACTCATATTAATGACATCTAGTTATGGCATTGGAGAATGTGTGACATGAATTTTGATAACTTAGAAAGGATCAGTGTTGTTCAGGCCGTGAGATACTTACTAAGAATTACAAAGCTTGTTAATGCTATTTGTAGAAATTACCTATTTGGAAAGAAAGCAATAAATCATTACAGATCAAAGGAACAGTTTACTCTCAAACTACTAAATTTAGTTCATACAGATCTCTATTGTCCTACAAGAGTGAGAAGTCTACTTGGTGAAAGGTACTTTGTACTTTTAATGGATGATTATTCTAGATATACATGGGTTACATTTCTTAGAGAGAAATCAGATGCATCAGATAGATTCAAGGCATTCAAATCTATGGTTGAAAATGAAGTGAACTTAAATATAAAATGCTTAATATTTGAAAAAGGTGGAGAATTCACCTCCCATGAATTTAATGTTTTTAGAAGTACATGGAATAAAGAGACAATTATCTGCTCCAAGGACTCCTCAATAGAATGAAGTTGTTGAAAGGAAAAAAATAATAGCTCAAGAAGTTGCTAGGTTAGTGATTACTAAAGTTGGTTTACCAAAATTTTATTGGAAAGAATCTATTCATACTTGTATTTATGTATTCAATCGAGTTCAAGCAAGAGAGAAATAGTACAAAGACTCCCTATGAGCTATGGCATGGAAGAATTCCTACTGTTAAATATTTCATGGTATTCAGAAAGTTTGATGCAATAAGTGATGAAGGATTTTTTCTTGGATATTCTACAAAAAGAAAGGCATACAATTTTTTCAATAAAAGACTAAGAAAGATTGTAGAAATATCAAATGCCAAGGTTGATGAGACAATGGATAATTCTATTGACATTGATGGATATGTATCGAATGAACATGATTGTGTAAGAATAGAAGAAATTATAAAAGAACAAGAGAAAGATGAGAAAGAGAAGTAGGATGAACAAAATGAAAGAGAAGATGCTTCGATGATGTCCCATAGGACACCTAGGTATGTATAGAAGAATCGTTCAAAAAATAGATTATTCGAGACAAGACAAAAGGTGTATTAACTAGAAGTAAAGTTGTTGCTAAAGTGAATTTATGTTTACTTTCTAAGATTGATTTGAAGAGTATAAGTGAATAATGTAAAGATGAACATTGGAAGGAAGCAATGAAAGAAAAACTTATGTAGATTAAGAATAATCTAACTTCGGAATTGGTCCCAAGATTGGAAAATTAAAACATCATTGGATCGAAGTGAGTATTCAAAAATAATTTGAATAAGAATGGAGAAGTTGTTAGAAACAAAGTGAAGCTTGTGTGTAAAGGTTACTCATAAGTAGAAGGCATATATTTTTAAGAAATTTTTTCTCTAGTAGCAAGAATGGAATCTATAAGGATATTTTTGGCGATTGCTACTCATAAAAACTTTAAGGTCTATCAAATAGATGTCAAGTCAGCATTTTTGAATGGTGAGTTAGAAGTAGAAATCTATATGGAACAACCAGAAGGATTTCAGTTGAAAAGTCAACCAGATATGGTGTGTAGATTGAAGAAAGATTTATATGGGTTGAACCAAGCTCCTAGAGCATGGTATGAGATGTTAGACAGGTAGTTGATTCAACAAGGTTTTAAAAAGGTATGATAGATAGTAATTTGTACTTTAAGATTGAAAATGAAAAATATTCATTGTACTAGTGTATGTTGATGATATTATCTTTTTAGGAAATGAAAATATGTGCAAGATGTTTGCAGAAGACATGCAGAAAGAATTTTAAATGTCTATGTTTGGGGAAATGAATTTCTTTCTTAGGCTATAGATTAATCAAATAGAGAAATGAATTTTTATTTCACAGTCTAAGTATGTGAGAGAGATGTTGAAGAAGTTTGGGATGGATGGTTAAAAATTGGTAGCTACCCCTATTGTGACTAGTTGCAAATTGGGTAAAGATGATAATTCACCTAAGGTTGATCAAAGAAACTACTATAGATCTATGATTGGTGGACTATTATATTTGATTGTTACTAGACCAGATATCATGCATGTTGTTTGTCTTGTGCCCAGATTTCAAGAAGATCCTAAGGAAACACATGTTTCTATTGTTAAGATAATTTTTAGATATTTGAATGGCACTCCCTATTATGGATTGTGGTATCCTAAAGATACTAACTTTGCAGTTTGTTCCTATACATGTGTAGATTTGGATGAATGTGTAGATGATAGAAAGAGTACAAGTGGTGGTGCATTTTTTCTTGGATATAGATTGGTGGCATGGTCGAGTAAGAAGCAATATTCAATCTCTTTGTCTACTGTTGAAGCTCAATATATTTTGTTGCATCTTTCTTTACAAAATTTCTATGGATGAAACAAAAATTTAAAGATATCGTAATGATATATGTCAATCCCATTTCTATTTTTTGTAATAACACAATTCCAATTAATTTTTTTCTAAGAATCTGATGATGCACTTGAGGACGAAGCATATATCTATTAGGAATGATGTAGGAGCATCTAGTGGTGTAAGGGAAATCTTCCATCACCCAAAATATCTTTACCTTTTTGTTGATGTTTATGCATTTTTGGATACCCTTTTCGTCAAAGAAGAGTTTCCAACTTTCAAAACTATTTTTTTGCTTTTTCTACTCAACTGCTATTTTTAGCAGGTTTGAATTTGAAGGCGTGAGATGACAAAAATTTATGGGAAGCTTCAGGATAGAAAGATAAGCACTTTGGCAAAAGAATTAGATCAAGATCATTCCTAGTTCAAAAGTTATTCAAGTTTCAATTTTTTCTTTTTGCCTTATGAAATCTTCAGAGCTAATTTTGAGGTACTTAGAGGCTTCGGATGGGCCTGAAAAATTGGCTAAATACCAAAGTGGTTAGCCTTTAGGCCCCACTTTCCGAAAAGGTATTATGATTGAAAATCTGATGGTTAGATCTTAAGTTAGGGCTTCCGGAAGTTGGTGCATAATTTGAATGTCGTTTTTGGCTCCAAACAAAGAAACGGGCTATTTATGGGCGAGTTACTATTTCTTTTGGGTAGTTTATGGGGGAAGAAGATGGGATACTGTGAAAAGAGGTATTTTTGTAGTTTCTTTTCTGTAATTTGCATGTAATGCACAATGTGGGGATTTGAGATCCTCTGCATGTAAGAAGTTCATCATTCTGAATATAATAAGATTCTCTGATTTATGTGTGTATTTTTTGTGTCTCAGGTTTGCACCCTCATCAAGGAATCAATTCTTGAGAGAGAACGTCATGTAGAATGAAGTAAATATTGAGTATGTTCTGACGAAGGAACATATTGCTAATAATTTAATGAAGGCTCTTCCTAAAGATAATTTTAAGTATCTCTTAGAGAAGTTAGGGTTTATTACCCCTCCTTTCTTGAACTAGATGCATATGGAGATGCATCAGTCTGGTGGATCTACGGATCTTTATTTCTTCTGGATTGATGTTTTGGTGGCTACCTCTTAGGGGGAGCACGTAGTATTAGGTGTTGTCATTGTGAGTAATTTTTTTTTCATATCAAAGGTGGAATCAATGGAAAATATTATTTTTCTTTTTCAATTGATGTCAAAGGGGGTGAAGAAGCATTTGAAAAAAAAGAAAAAAAAAGGAAGAAGCATATAAGAGATTTCTAAGGGGAGAAAATGAAAAAATATATTCAGAGCTAGTATGTCATCTTTGATGGTTTTTCACATCATGTGTTGCCATCAATGACAAAGGGGAAATTGTTGTAAGAAGGAAAGTGTTGTGGAAATATTGAAGGTGTTGTCATTGATGTCAACTAGTTAACTAGTTATCAACTAGTTTTTGTTGGTTGTATATGTCAAGGATATTGAGAAAATTGTAATGAAGATATGTTGCAAGTGTTCAGTGGTTGCTATGGGTTTTGGTCCATATTTTATCTTGTGGTTGTATGGTTTAGATATGTTGTTCATAGTTGTTAATAGATTCTATATCTAGATTTTTTCTTGTTGATTCATTGTATAGCGAAAGTTGTGTTCACCAGTTGTGAACTATGATTTTTTGCGGTTCTGGTTGAGGGTAAAAGTACAAAGTTGTGTCACACTTTTATAAAGGAAATGAACAACACTAATCTAACTTTTAAACTTGAATCACTAGAAAGTGGCATATATGTTTAGAATTTTTAAATGATGCAAACTAATAAAATATGTTTTTTTTTGCATATTTTATGTTTGTAATTTTTTGAAAAAATTAAAAAATTATTTGAATATAGTTTTTTATAAATTAATACTATAATTTAGTTGCTGATAAAATCCTAAAAAGTGACGTTACATGAGACGTCAAACTTTATATATAAAATTTTATTTTTCATACTTCAATTTTTTTGTGCATAATTATAACCTGAAACTTTAGGGCATGGAAATATTTTTTTGCAATTTTAATAAATTTATATATTTTTAAATAAATATTTAAATGTGCATGTATTAAAACATGAATGTTTTCACTCAGTGTCAACTTTTATATTAAATATTTATCTAAAATAGAAAAAAAATTATACTATCTTAATCTAGATTCTTTTATCTAGGCCATCATGTTTTTTTTTAATTTTTTTAATAAGTTTTAGTCTTTTTCTTGACATGGAAATCAACCTAATATATTTGTGATGATAACCTAATTTTAGTATAAAGTAAAAATAAAATATAAATAATAATTGAACTATTAAAATAAATATATATTTGAAAACTACACTTGTAGATCTACAAAAGGGTGTTTTTACATTTTTCAAAAAGTGTTATTTATATGAGTAGGAGTTGTTGAAACATTGCATTTTTTGAATCATTTCATTTTTTTAGTAAATTGGCCTGAAAGTGGTGCTACATATGCATTTAGTCAACAATTTTAGTTGGAAAATTTGTGGACATATTTAACTTATCCAGAATGAGTCTTACTATATCATATATTTGACCAAAATAGATTTTTAGTTATAAATACTAAAATTCACTTGTGCTGATAAGTTGGTTAAAAGTGTGACACAGCTTTGCAATTTTACCCTTGAGGTCCAAGAGAAATGTTGTTGGTGTGGATTTCTCTTTGATGATTTATTATGACTTGTAGTTCTAGAGTTAAGTTTCCCTGATTCCATTCAAGATATTATTGGCATTTGCAAGATTCGTGCTTAATAGGTCTATGTGTTTTACACTGGTTTGGCCGACCTTGTGTGAAATACTAATTTCGAGGATAATGAAGTGTCTTGGATATTTTTGGGTCCCTTGGAGCATGTGTTTAGGTCACTCTCATTCTAATTCCACTCTAGGATGTTTTGGTGTTGACCTAATTTGAATTTGATTTGGATGGTCGACTTTAGATATGTTTCAAAGTTGAAGATGGTATAAATGCAAGATGAGTTAATGGTGAAGAATGAGACAAGAGAAAAGAATAAAAGTGATAAAGAGAAAAGAGAAAGTACAATATGATGTGATATTGATTCTATTTAGTAAGTGTATGTGATGTGAGTGTGGCAGATCAGTGTGAAGCTTAATGTTGAGTTTTCAGATGCATTGAGAAAAAGTTGAACTCTATCATTCATGCATGTGTGCAAGTAATTGTAATGTAATCCTTTGTTGCATTGGGATTTTAGTCTATCTGTAACAATTTTTTCTTCTTCTTTGTATCTCTATGGTAGTGAGCCCTCTAGGTTGTTAGCCTTGTTGGACAATGAGTCCTTGTTCTAGACAATGAGTCCTTATTTTGAAAGTGAGGCTTACTTCAGGCAATGAGCCTTTTGTAATAGGTTTTGATATTCTCTATAGTGTGAGTTAATCCTCACTATGGTTTTTCCCTTATTGCATTTTCCACATAAATCTAGTGTTATTGTGTTTATGTGCTGGATTTAAGTTTCTGCATTGACATTTGATGATTTATCATTTAAACAACTATTAAGAATTAGTTTTAGTGATTGAAGTAAAGGTTTAATTTTGTCACAATTGATTCACCCCCCCTCTCAACTGTCCTTTTCAACAAAAAGAAGAAACAAATTATACAACAAACTTTGATGAAGCTAATTATGAACAACCACCGAATCCGAAAGAAATGAAAAAGATTTATGGAAAAGGTTATGAACTTATAAAACAACTTGGATATAGTAGAAAAAGATGTGGTTCTAGAGAAAAAGGTATATGTGTCACTGTAGAGCCTAACACACAAGAAAATACTAGTGGTCTTGGTTATTTCCCTTTGAAAGAAACAAGGAAGCCTTCACTCAATATTAACACTCTTACAAAAGAGTCTTCGAAGATGAATTTAGCATTAATTAGTCTATCTTGAATAGATAGACACTAGTGGCTTTTTTCATTCAAAATAAATAAAAGAAATAGGGAAAACCTCGCTTAATTTCAATTTCATCATGCAAAACACTAACAATTGGAGTTCGTTAGATTTTACACCCTCCTATAAAGGAGAGAATAAAATCTCACAATCTAAAGAGTCTTGTGTAGGTATGAAAATCTGTACAAAGCAAGAGATATAATTGTAACAAAATAAAGCAACATCTTCTACTATTGATAAAGAGAGTATCTTGTCGAGACTCCTCCAAGATCATTTGATATCCCTCCCTCTAAGGACACAAAAGAAATTTTACTACAAGAGTTCATTTTTTGCATATCACAAAGTTCATGGTAATTCTACTAATGAATGTAAGGCTTTGGGTAACACAATTTAACATCTTAAGGAGTGTGGTTCTCTTCCTTGTGTTAAAGAACTTAGCACCTTTAATTGATGCTTATTTTCATCCTATTCGACTCATCCTTGTCTTACACTAAGTGGGGGAAAGGGGTTAGGTAGCCTAGTCCTTGTATGGTATTTTTCCTTGTCTCTTTTAGCTAGTTGACCTCCTTGCATGTATATATAGGAGCAAGCTTGGGATGTGGATGACATGCCTTCAATTGGATCACATGTGATATACATATTCATGATGTAGTTTCATTCCAGAACATGTGACTTGGCATCGGGTTTTTTGAATAACCTCTCATGTCTTCTTCTACTTTGAAGAAATTTCTCACAATAATGGTATTAGCAACTACTTGAAAGTGGGGGCATACATCGACACTCATGTTTCACTACGTGGTCTTGTTTATTCTTACGATGCATCCTTTTCTTGGTGATGTCAATGGGTTTGATATCCTCTGAGAGCATGATAAATCTATGAATTGTCCTCTCTTCGAGGCATTAGGCACAATTTTCCCTAAGAAGAGACCTTACATGAACTAAGAAAAATCCCTTTGAATTTACCTTACACTATTTTTCATTTACAACAATTGTTATATGGCCACGTTTCATAATACACTTTTCTTTCCTGTGGAGCGATCCCTTTTGTTCATGAGTTTCAAGCATATGAAGTTTTTCTTACCTCATGAAGCTTGAAGCTCATTTTTGTGTGGCACCTTATCAAAGTTATCAAGAGGTATAGCTTTGGTATGGTTGTATGCATGGGAGCCAAACTTATGTGTGACTTTCCCATAGCCACTTTCTTGTGTGTGTGAGCACATACCAACAACGTGCGTACGTGTCTTATCTCTATGGGGATCACCTTGTTGGAGGGCCTGAGGTTTCACTAGACCTTGTCAGCATGAATTTGGTTTACATAGTAGACATCATTTTCCACTTGTTAGCCAACCTTTGGATACTCACCCAACATATAGCCTAAAGTTTTTCTGCCTCAAAGTGAGAGTGCATTTTTGGAAAAATATCTTAGATCTGATCCACAACATGTAGAACAAATGATCGAGGCTTGATCCACCTCTTTTTGTTTTTTCTTGTTTTTTTTAATTTCTTTAAGTTATTGACATTACATGTTTTCATATCATTTTTTTGCATATCATAATCCTTATGTGTGTTTCCCTTTCTCCTTACGTTGGTTTGACATAGGATCTTGGATCCTGGGGCCTTTACCACCCCCTTGATCTTTTCCATCCTAGACCATCCATGTCAGTATACAGAGACCCCTATTGAATGTCTACTTTAGTGTGAGTTTGAAGCAAGTTCCTCCTCTCACTAAAGTGGCAGCTAAATGTAGTGTAGAAAAATGTATCCTTTTATATTTTCACACCTAATTTGGGAATAATTGATCTTAAATTTAACCTAATGTTTTTTACACATTGTCATTAGGTTTATTGCCCTTTTAAGATATATGGGCCTAATTTTTCCCTAATTTATTGTTGGAAAGTGCATTTATTTACACCTTCACACTACGTTTAGGGCCCTTTATAAACTAAATGGAATTAATGGTGCCTTATTTAGGATGTTGTAAAGTGTATCCTAATACTTCATTAATCTATGATTTTATTAATTAATTGGGCTTATCGATGCCTTAATTGGTCCTATTTGGCATCGAAAAGCCTTATTAAATGCATTTTTTGGAGATAATTTTGACACATATCAAATGACCAATCATAATCGAGTGTTTTGAATTATGTGTCCCAGATTTAGTGGTTTAGAACTCATACAACACCTTGGGAGTATGAGTCCCACCTAGGTCTTGGGACCTGATTTTTAATTTCAACTTAAATAGGACCTATCTTGGACTATGTGCCCCAATTTTGAGCCACTAGGACTCATACATCACCTTGGGCATATGAGTCCCACTCTAATCAGGACCTAATTTAAATTCAAGTTTTGGTGAGATTTTATGTTCCTAGATCTGATGTAGGCTTATAGTGTTATAATTTCAAGAAATTCAGAATAAATAAGTATAAATTTACAAATTTATTTCACTCATTTTCACCTAAGACTTTCAAGAGAGCATTCCTAATAGCAAGTTTGTGATTACAAGAGTTCACAAGAGTATTCAAGGACATTCAAGAGCATATTTAAAGAATTCAAGGGAAGATTTATCCATCATTTGTTGTAGCAATTCAAGATCCATCATCATAATGCATCAAACACATTGTTGAGCTAGTGTTGTGATGTAGTATTGAAGATCCAAGATTAAACATTTTTCTACATCCAATTCAAGATCAAGATCTACATTCTACATGACCACTTCATGTTAGATTGTTGATTCACATCTCAAGAGATCATTCAAGGTATCATTATTCATGTTTCATATTTCTTATTTCATATTCTTATTTCATTTTTTCATCATAAATTTTAATTACCTAAACGGGGTTTGACCAAGCTAAACCCCTATTGCCTAACAATCAACAAGTTTTCTCTCTCTCTCTCTCTCTCTACATATGTGATTGCGGATCTAGGCATCTTGGAGCTTAAATATCCTTTGAAGAAAAGGTTACAAGATTGGAGAAAATTTGCCAAGTTACCATCTACATTACAAGATCACAGAAAGTCACCTTCAGGTTACAAGTTAGGTTTTTCGACTTGAAAATTTTGTAGGAAGGAAGCTATAGGAAATCACTAGAGAATACCCAAATTTTAGCCAAACTCTAGTATTGGGACTGAATCACCACTTGTGGTGTATGAGTCCCAGTACTGCCATTTTTTAAGGTTTCAAGAGATTCATAACAGTCCTTGACAGATTCTAATTTAGGCATAGAAACCCTAATCTATGACTAAATTGCCTAGATTGGTGTATGATTCCAAGTGGGCATCAAAAAATAGAATTTCAAGCTTTTGGATTTTTTATTTATTTCATCTCTCTTCCAAGTGCATCTCTGTTCATTCTCAATTTGTCATTTTGTATTTTTGTTTCATTTCCTAGAACATTTAGTTAAGTTTTGCATGTTACTTCCATTTCTTGTCTTTCCAAGCCCTTACTTGGTGGTGAACCCCTTTCAATCTATAATCACACCTCTAGGAAAACCTTTAGCAGATATATTTCCTTCATTCCATCATTGTATTGATATCTCTAGGGTTTCCTTGAGTGAAACTGAGTGAAATTTAGGAGATCCTAAACCCTAGTTCCATCTCCCAAAAGATTAAAGCCCTTTATTTCCCTTGTTTCAATAAATAACATTGGAAAATTAAAAAAGTTTTCTAAATTTTGATAAGAAACTTAGATTTTGGTATCATTTTGAAAAATTCATTTATGAATTCCCTATCCATTGATAAATTTATAACAATAATATTATAAAGCACCATATTTTCCATCTCACTAAAAATATATATGCACTAAACATATAAAGTGCCAAAAATTTGGAGGACACTAACTATTGAATCAAGGGGGCTATTTTGTGTCATTTGTTCTGCACTTCAATATTTGATTCCACATTTCATTTATATACTTCATTTATGTAACTTTTCTAACTCTGATACTTCTATTAAAACTAGATTGTCACAACATTAACACCCTTTAATTATCCTAAGTGGAAACTAAAGGTACAACTTGAACTAAAATATGGTTGTATATGGTAGCAAGGAGCACTAAGAAAGAACATAATATTAAGGAAGCTAAATAAAAATTATCTAAAAATTATTATCAAGCATTTGGATTACTATGTCTTAATGTGTCCTTTCATGTAGAAGCATTAAAAAAACTTGGTGAAGTTTTCCTTTCTTTAGAAAAGACTTTGGAAAGATGGATGAAATGAAAATTCATAATCATCTAATTTTGAGAATAATCTCATAAGTTTGAGCTTCAATTTCTTTGAAACTCTATACTAATTCGTCATTAAATTTAAATCAATAATGTTAAAGTTGAAAGAATGTGGGATACAGAAAAAAGGATCAAATAGTTATTTTTATACTCTCTAGATTAGGTCCTAATCATTTTGTTTGGATCTATCTTCTACTCCACCAATAAGGGTCTTGGAACCATGTGGATAATTAATTTTCTAGTTAACTTAATTTCTAACTTGAGTATGGAATAGGATAAGTTAATAAAAATGGGAAAATAAAATTAATAAAAACCACAAGCCCTCATTTCTATTTGTAGATACGTAAAATAATCAACATCATGCATCTAAATCCCGCTCTAATTAACATTGAATTCTTCTATTAATCTATTAAAACAATTTATTGATTAATTCCCTAGCTTCATCGTAATTAATTAAATAAATCATATTATTTAATTAAGTCCTTAAGTCCTTCTTATTTGATTCAATAAATCAAAATGATTTAAATCAAATATCAAACCCCTAAAATCCTCCAAGTTAATTAATCTAAATTAATTAACCTCTAATCATAATCACCAATTCTATAGCTTTTGACTCAACTGGAGTCAAATCTAAACTCTTAACTAACCCACCCACTTGCACCAATAAATCATTTAATTTATTTATTATTTCATCTAATTTCTTTCAAAAGGGCATTAAGAGGGAATATTCCTCCAATTTTGAATCTCCCTCTCAAATGACTTGTCCATCTAGCAAAGCAATAAATTCTCTTACACATTCTGTTACACATCTCTTACATAAGTCAACTTAGCATTTAATTCACCTTTCATCCCCCCTAAACATGTCATTTCATGCAAATTCAAATTTCAAATTGGCACATTGGCCAAAAATTGCTCAAGCCTTCTCCTCTCACATCTTGACGACTAGAATCTTGTCATTGGCTTATGAATGATCCCACATTTATCCAAATCTCTCAATCTTCCAACCTTGAATCTATAAAAGCAAGACATTTCTACAACAACTTACAACAACACAAAAATTGATGCACAATAACATGCATTTGCATTATCACTATCATCTTGGCAGTCTTGCTTATCAGGGATTTGGAAAGGGTTGCTTCCTACATGACAAAGTGGCACCAATCCACTATGAGATAAGAGTTTAATCATGTTTTCATGTTCTTTTGTGTCTTTTTTCTCTTTATCTAAGTTTGCATATTTGAACATGATTAGATATTTCATAGGGATGTTGAGTTTGTTGATTTAAACTAACTTGTTCTAACAATATGAACTAGTTTAAATCTCTATTGCAGATTCAACATCTACATTCCGATGCTAGAAGGAGGTCAAGATTTAGGCATTCAATGGATCCGATTTTGTGTTTTTCTAATTGAAAATGGAGCTACTTTTGTGATTATTTAATTTGATTGATGAAAGAAATCTAACTTATGCGTTTCTCTTTCTGAGATTGATTCTCCACTTGCCATTGTTGATAGTTTTATTTTAGGCACACAAGTGTTACTTCATCTTATTGTTATCAATTTATGCAGAAATATTAAGATTTACTACTGGCTAGCTCTGAAACTATCTAGATAAATCTTACTACTATCGATTGATCTATGGCCTAAATTGGAGAATCAAAATAGGCTCCTTCCTATCATAAATTCTAGCAATAAGCTAGCATCAAATATATCATTTTGTTTTTGGCAACCACACACACAACTAGTCAATGTCACTCACCCCATGTGAACATCAAAGTCATAACTATTCAATGATTAAAATATGGATTCTTTTTCATTTCTTTACTACTATAAGATGTGCTTACTTTTGCAGGATTCATCTAGGTCTTCGTGTACTCTTAAATTGAGGTGATTTCTTGAATTTACCAAAAACCACCAAAGAGAAAAATGAGGGAGGGGAATGATAATATAAGAGTTCAGATGATGGGGTACTTGTGCAAGTGTAAGCTCTATAGATCTTCCATGATCCACTATGCATTAATCTCATTCTTTACTTCACATTGCATGACATATTCTAATCCCTAGTTGCTCATAGTTATGATATAGCCTGTCTTTAGTTATCAATTTGCTAAGGGTTAGATTTAATACTTGTACCTTGTTTGAAGTTGCAGTATATGTTCAAATGGATCAGATTATATCAAAGAAGTTAGAAACTACTATCGCAACATGTAATCTATTAAAATTTGACATATCATTGGACTGAAGTAATCAAACTTGATACGTAGTTGATACTTTGGGTATGTTAATTCTCTCTGCATTGATTGAATATGTTGTTGTTGCATAGATTTAGCTTCCATCTCTCTAATTGAAGACTCTCCTACTTGAGGCTTTCCTGTCCTCGCATAAGCTATGATTATTACACCAAAGGCTCTTTTCAAAGGATTTCAAACTATGGAATAATTTATTTATGGTGTGTTCATTTATGATTCTATTGATGTGATCTTGTCTGATTCTTAAGTTCTGATTTTTTTAATACCTTTGTCATCGCATTCTACCAAACAATCAACGTACCATATCCATTCTTGCATGATTTTCATTTCATTTCTATTAGTAGGATTGTTTGGGATTCTCAGTAAATTCTCCTTGATTCATCTCTTACATGGCTATAATGTGAACAAACCATCATAATGCTTGGGGTGATGCTTATCTCTCTATATAGATTTCAAATTAAATACATTTCAATGCTTTTGTAGATCAACTTTACCTGTTGATGTGGTTGGTGAGATCTTGGGTTAGGCTTCCTTTTAATAGACTTCCAATAACAACTCTTTATCCTTATGAAATGATAATCTTCCTTTCACATGTTGCCTTCTACACTAATATGGGTTTTGACTAATGGATTTTTTCCACGTATCCAATGACATGTTTACAGTGCATTGACTTGTAGATTTTGTTGGTATATAAACATATTAGTGATACTTCTATAAAGCTGGGGGAAACTTCATCTCAAGCAAATGTCAACATAGGGAGCACGAAGATTCCTTATGATGAAACCAGTGTCAATACTACAATCTGCCACATCACGAATCCTCATCCACCCATCACCCCATCCACGAATTGGGACCAACATCAAAAGAAAGATTTGAATGAAAGCACGAAGAACTTCATCAAAGAAAAAGAAGTACTAAAGCATGAAGGACCAATTGAATACATATGGATACCAAAGAATTATTATCCCTATCAAACTCCGTCAGTCAAAGAAACTATGGGGAAAAATAAAAATGGGAAAAGTATCCATCAAAGATTTCCACAAAGGAAAAATTAGGCTTCTCAAGCGACATGCAAAGTTTATAAAGTAGTTGGTCCTAATTCCATGCACACTTTCATATCCATCCACAATTCCTCATCTCCCCAAGTTTGGAGAGTCAAAGGTTCCAAACTGTCAACCAATCCATATTCTATTCCTAAACACACTCCACCATCCACGCCTCCATGCATGATACCCAATTCTTACATTGACCATGTGTTGGAAACAACCCTTCATCATAATGATTCATAAGGCACTCTATCGTGATGTGCGTACAAAGACAAAGTTATCTCCGGTATCAGCAAAGTAGAACATATTTTTGAAAATTTTCTTTCAAATGCACGTATCTTGGTAAAGCAGCTTCTTCAAGCAGGATATCAATGGAACATTATGACAAAAAAAACAATTTTAGAAGTACCAGGTGATTCAACATCAACTTAAAATATCTCAAAAAATACAAAAAAATCAAAAAATATAAACAATCCAAAAAAATCAGAAAAAGGATTAAAAAAAAAATAGTTTAAAGAAAAAACATCATCCTCTAGTGAAAACCACTTTAGTGGCACTTTGGATAGGTACCATGATGAAAACCTGGCAAACATGCATCATGTGTAGAATCAAGCATCTACGTGCACGAGTTCCATTGAAAGCATCTTATCACATCCATAATAAAGCTAACATTCCATCCATATTATCTGCTCATCCATGAACCGTTTATCTATCTACCTTATCTAGATCTTGATAAAGGTTTGTTTAATGCTTTACACTTGCTTGTGCTAAACATCTTGACATGGGTCATTTTTCATTGATCCCATCCTACCCAGAGTTATCTGAGCCATGAAAGAATTATCCAAATGAGCATCCTTTGTTTGAACACCCTTATCTTATCGCAAGATAATCCATATCCAGTCGTCCAAGAATCTACCCATGGTTGTTCAAATATTGCTAGACATTGGGGCTAGATATTTACATTTTGCTTCAGGAATAAACCTTGATCTATATCATCCAACTTATGTGGTGATTTGAACATTGGCAAACATGAAATCAAATTGGTTAAAAAAATTGTGAGCTCGAAGTCAAATCACTAGCCCATGGCATATTTTGACAGGAAGACGTTCCTTATCAAGCTTTATCTTTTGTCGAAAATCAATCCAACAATTCATATCAGTCACATCTAACTTGTGTGTTAGCATCACATTAAATCATCAAAACAATTTTGTTCTAAAACAAGCTTCAACAATATTGATCAATCAAATCCAATCAATTATCACCTTGTTTGACTTAACACACTTAGTAAAACTACCCTCTTGTGTATGATTTTACTCTAGGATAACACAACTTCCTAGAGTTTACAAGTGCATTATCATCTTATTTGACTTAACACACTTAGTCAAATTATCCAATCCACAATCAACTTGTTTGACTTAACACACTTAGTGAAACTAACCCCTCGTGTATGATTTTTCTCTAGGATAACACAACCTCCTAGAGTTTACAAGTGCATTATCACTTTTGTTTGACTTAACACACTTAGTCAAACTATCAATCCATCAATTTGATCGATCAACATTAAGCTTGTTTTTCAACAAAATCCCAAAATAGGGCACTGATATCATCACATATCCACCTCCAAATCATCAAAATCCTTCAAAATCCAAAAAAAATCAAAAAACCCTTCAAACAAATCCAAAAACATTCAAAAAACCCTTCAAAAAAGTCAAAAACATGTCAAAAAGTCAAAAACCGAAGTCATTGACCAAACTACATCGTCTCTGAGCTTGAATTTAGGCAAGGTTGATGTTTGATCATTTCTCGAGACATTTTAGGTCATCCCTTAGGCGTTCATCACAATGGCAATCCGTTCGCCAATATTTTAACATTTTAGGTCAATCCTTAGGCATTCATCGCAATGGCAATCTGTTTGCCCATATTTTTAACATTTTAGGTCATTCCTTAGGGGTCCATTACATTGGCAATCCGTTCTCCATCTATTTCACATTTTAGGTCAGTCCTTTAGGCATCCATTGAAATGGAAATCCGTTTGCCCATCTATCGTATCATTGAGTCAAGTTTGTCGTCAGTCGAACTACGTGGTCTCTATGTGTATAAAGTAGGAAAGGCTAATCTATGGATCAGATCCTAAGACCCCTAGCATAGGTCTTTAAGTTTGTCTCTTCATCATAAATATCGAAAGTAACAAAAAATTTGAAAAATTGAATATACCAAAAGCATTTGTAAAACATCTCAAAATTCCAAAAATAGCCTCAAAACATTCAAAAAAACCCAAAATGGTGCATCTATCTCATTGTGGTTTCACCCACAGTAATCATCATTCGTAATAAAGCATCACCACTTTTATCCTTTGGTAAGGCAATCAAAAGCAAGTCTAGCAGGTTCTAAAGTGAACACCTAATCGCCAGAGTCTCAAGTCTAGATCTATAAGTTAGCAAGTTGATCAACTCGAAGTATCAATATCTTATCATCCAATCAATTTCATCAAAACCCTGATCACAACATGTCATAGGAATGCGACCTTCCTGCAATGGACATCAACATCAGGTAACCCTGTAGTTTAGCCTTAGCTAGCGGTACGAAGAATATTAGCTTGTTTGCCTACTTTATCTAGTCTTTTTTACTTATCTTATTTTGTGCTCATTCCAAGAACCTCACGATGATTCCTAAACAAAATAGGTTTAGAGAGAAAGGAATGGGGCAATGATCATTATCTTTTTTGTCTGTTGTGGTTGTTGGACATTCTTGTAAAATAACTTGGTGAATAATTGCATTGGTGGGTCCATCCTAGAAAAGTTTTTGTATATCAAGTGTGAACAAGAGCACTCCTATCTGATTGTTGAGTTAGAGTCCATCACACTAGGTGCAACACTATCTTGGTTCTTTATACCTTGATGCATCGCACCTATCTGTGTTATCAAACATAAGGAAATTTATGCTCTTTATCTCTCCCATCCCTAGATAAGAAATACATCATCATCATTCATCATCATCTCTAATAAAGTTGGCTTGTTGAACTTTTTCATCTTCTTGGATTCAAGGGTTGACCCCTCTCATTCTTCTATCCTCTTTCATGCTAACAATGCATCCATCCTTCATCCTGCATAATCACATCATATCATCATAGGACAACACCATTCGTACTCTCATCCTACATAATCACGTCATATCATTTGCATAATCATTTAAGTTGTTTAGGATAATATAGATTTTTTATTCTAAGCATCTTAAAAACATCTCATTTACATCATCATTACCATATAGATCATATAGTCTAACCATCCATACATCCATTTTGAACCTCTTTGTTTTGAGATTGACCTCAAATCGAATCTTCCGCTCGATCTCTCGAGGGGGCAATGTAATAATGTACTTATTTCCACTGGCGCATCCAAAAAATTTAGAAATTTGTTTATTTCAATGACGACAACATCATTCTTTGAACCAATGCAACAAGTACATTGCTTCAAAGAGGGGAAAAATGTAGATACATAAAATAATCAACATCATGCATCTAAATCCCACTCTAATTAACATTGAATTCTTCTATTAATCTACTAAAATAATTTATTGATTAATTCCCTAGCTTCATCGTATTTAATTAATTAAATCAATTTTTTTAATTAAGTCCTTAAGTCCTTCTTATTTGATTCAATAAATCAAAATGATTTAAATCATATATCAAACCCCTAAAATCCTCCAAGTTAATTAATCTGAATTAATTAACCTCTAATCATAATCACCTATTGTCTATCTTTTGACTCAACTGGAGTCAAATCTAAACTCTTAACTAACCCACCCACTTGCACCAATAAATCATTTAAATGATTTATTATTTCATCTAATTTCTTTCGAAAGGGCATCAAGAGGGAATATTCCTCCAATTTTGAATCTCCCTCTCAAATGACATGTCCATCCAACAAAGCATTAAATTCTCTTACACATTCTCTTACACAAGTCAACTTAGCATTTAATTCACCTTTCATCCCCCCTAAACATGTCATTTCATTTAAATTCAAATTTTAAATTGGCACATTGGCCAAAACTTGCTCAAGCCTTCTCCTCTCACATCTTCACAAGTGGAATCTTGTCATTGGCTTATGAATGATCCCACATTCATCCAAATCTCTCAATCTTCCAAACTTGAATCTATAAAAGCAAGGGATTTCTACAACAACTTACAACAACACAAAAATTGATGCACAATCACATGCATTTGCATTATCACTATCATCTTGGAAATCTTGCTTATCAGGGATTGGGAAAGGGTTGCTTGCTACACAACAAAGTGGCACCAATCCACTATGAGATAAGAGTTTAATCATGTTTTCATGTGCTTTTGTGTCTTTTCTCTCTTTATCTAAGTTTTCATATTTGAACATGATTAGATATTTCATAGGGATGTTGAGTTTGTTGATTTAAACTAACTTGTGCTAATAACACAGACTAGTTTAAATCTCTATTGCAGATTCAACATCTACACTATTAATGGGAAAAAAAATACTTCAAACAACAATGAGAAGAAGAAAAAAACTTAGAAGGACAAGGAGACCAAGAAAGATAAAAAATTTGAAATCTCCAAAATCAACACTAAAACATATTTAAACCGAAGGAAAAGTGAAAAGGAAAATTAATGTATTCCTATTAAAAAAACTTGGACATGATGAGAATAAATATATGAAGAAATGGATTGACCACCTCTCATATTTTTTTAGAAGAACAACATAGGGGTCCTTGAATCTATCAAATACCATTCATCAACTCAAGGATCTTCTAAGAAAAATTGAAAGGGTAAAGATAAATATAAGGGAAATTCTCTATTTACAATTACATCCACATTAGCTACATCTTGGATCATTGAATTAGGCTCTCTTTAAAACATAGGTTATTAACATGTTGATTTTTCTTCTTTAGTGCCTTATAGGATGTTTTCGATCACTCTAGGCGATGACACTTCAAACAATTAATCATATTTAGGAAGCCCTTATATTCATCATAACCTTCTTTTCTCTCTTTCAGGGAGAGGTGAGGGTTTGGCACTAGGTTGTCTCTATCTCTCCAATTTAGGAGAGATCACATTATTCATGGGTGCCTCATCTGGCCTAGTTATTGAAAACCTCGCACATGAAGAAAATATTATCGTTATTAGGAGTTTAAAAAAAATATTTGAGTATGTTTTTACTACCCATTATTGAATATTCCTTCAAGAATTTCTCTATCCCTAGAATTCTATTATTTCAGAGAGTTATTCATGTTTTTGATAAGATAAGTAGGGAAAGGGCCTCTAGTCCCATATAAAATTAGAATAGTCAAGAATAAAAAAAAAAAAAACCAAAACAACAAGGAGAGGAGACAACAAAAAAACAACAAATTACCTCTCCAACCATAACCACCAGGAGTAGACAAAAAACTACATTAAAGGAAAATATTTATAATATTATCAATAAACCGATATCTTAAAAGCCAAACTATACTATCATCAACCCAAAGATACTGAAGGATAAGCCTTCCCATAATGTGCCCAAATTTGTTAACCAAAAAAATAGAAATAGTCAAAATATATATCGAGTCCAAGCTATATAAGCGAATAACAATTAACAACAAACAGTACAGACTAAAACCCCTACACAGTAAAACATAAAATAAGAAGCAAAGAGAAAATAATAGAGGACTGAGAATCCTAATAAGGATCCAAGATTTTCCAAGATTGTCCATAGTAGCTTCAAGGCTGTCCTTATCCTCCATAGGCTCAAGGATCTCTATCTCATCCTATTTTCCTTTTTTCCATTGCTGCTTTGTGATCTTTCCCTCTTTAGAAATCATTCCCATTATGGATTTTTTAATGACACCCTCCACAAATTTGTAAACATTCTTAATGTAGACATGCAAAAATAACAATCATGCATCATACAAATTAACATTCATTTCTTCTATTAATCAATTAAAGCAATTTATTGATTAATTTCCTAAGGTTCATTAAATAAATCAAATTATTTAATCCTTATGTTCTTCTCATTTGATTTAATAAATCAAACTGATTTAATCAAATGTCACCTCCTAATATCATCCAAGTTAATTAATCTACATTAATTAACTTCTAATCATAATTACCATTCTCTAGCTTTTGACTCAACTAGAGTCAAATCCAAACTCCTAACTAACCCACCCACTTGCACCAATAAATCATTTATTTGATTTATTATTTCCTCTAATTACATTCAAAATGGAATCAAAATGGAATATTCTTCCAATTTGAATCTTCCCCCCAAAAAGGACTTGTCCCTTCCAACAAGGTTTTAAATGCTATTTGCACAAGTCAAACATGGCATTTATTGCACCTTTCATCCCCCTAAACATGTCATTTCATCCAAATTTGAATTTCAAATTGGCACATTGGCCAAGGCTTGCACATTCCTCACCCTCTCACACTTTGACAAGTGGCATCTTGTCATTGGCTCATGAATGATCCCACATTCATCCAAATCTATCACTCTTCCTAATCTTGAATCTATAAAATGCAAAGCATTTCAACACAAATCATCTACAACACACAACACTTACTCATTGCAAGGTTACTCTCTTCATTTGAGAATCAATCTTGCTCATCACAACACCATTTGCTTAGCAACAACTCATTCTCATTGCAAGGTTATTCTCTTCACTTGAGAATCAATCTTGTTCATCATTTGGCAATCTTGCTTATCAAGGATTGGGAAAGGGCAGCTTTCTACACAACTAAGTTGCACCAATCCACTATGGGATAGGGATATTTCATGGTTTACATGCTTTGTTTAATTTTGTTGTTTGATTGCATTTGAATCATGAAGTATTATCTCATAGGGATAGGAATTTTTGTTTATGTTGTTTTGTCATTGTGCTAACCATATGCAGATTTTCATGTCCACACTTAATAGCAACCTCAATAACTTGAAATCTTTCTAAATTGTCATCCTTTTGTAACATTTTTTTAACTTGTTCCATTCTTTGCACAAGAATTTCTACAGTAGTCTTTCTAGTTTCCTCAAAGCCACCGAAGGGGTTTATTCATTTAGAGGGGAAGAAATGATGTTAATGGGCTCAAGACCAATTGGGGAAACAATATTTTCCATATTTTCCTCACTACCTCCCTTACTCATACCCTCACCCAAATCATGCACCTCCTCCTAATGGGGATTATTTTCTTCCTCTTCCTAGCTAGGGTTCTCAATCTCATCTAACACAAATGCATCCTCCTCTTCAAATAATTCAGTTTCCCCTAGATTGCCAAGAAAATATTCCATTTCTAAGGAAGCCTATGTATCTTCCTTTGCCACTTTTTTCCCTTTCTTATTCTCCTCACCCGAGGAAGTCACACTATTCATACCAGTGGAATTTTTAGTTTTGCTATCTTTTTCATCTCCTTTTATGGCTGCTAATGCTAGATGGGAGGACCTTCGACCCACCAAAGAGGTGGACCCACTACCAGGGTTGTCTTTATGATCTAGAATAGTAATAGTGGGAGAATAAAGGTTCATTTCTTTGCTAACCACCTTTCTTTTCTTGTTAATCCCTGAAGACATGGGCTCTCTAATGCATTTATCAAGGGTGGTTTTGAAGATCTCAGACCAACTAGGGTTTGCATTCTTAGGAGAAGGAGTTTTAGATTTTTTGGTGACATTAACAGGGAGTGGGGTCTACTTTCAATTAACTCTATTTGCACCGAGCTAGCAGGGGTCTAGTTACCTTTAATAAAGTTAAGGAAGACATTATTTTGCAAGGAAGTAGCTAAAGCATACTTGCAAATGGCCTTGATTAGACCCTAGTGTAAAGGAGGGTTAGCCCTAGAGGAAAGACTCTATTGCACAAATGAAAAAAGGAAACACAACATGTTAATTTTTTCTAGGTGGTGGATGTGGTTCAAGATGGGGAAATGGTAACCATGGACTTGGAACCAATAAAAATGGGGTATATGATGATTGGTTAAGTGCTATCACACCCACTTTTGAGGCTTCCACTCAAGGATAACCCTAGAGATCTTAATGAAAAAGAGAAAGAGATCTTGCAATAGGGTTATCCTAGTGGATGAATATGATATACTAAGGGGTTCACCACCAAGTTTAAACTTGGAAAAGATAATGAAATGCTAGATGAAATGGAAAACCCTAGTTAAATGACCTAGAAAAGTGAATTAAACAACACATAAAACTATAAAATAGAATTTGTGCACCTAGAAATTCAAAGAAGAATGGATGGAGATCTGAAACCCTAGAAAATCTTCTTTTACTATTGATTGGGACTCATTCACCAAGCTAGGCAAATCAGTTCTATTTTTTGAAAATTGTGCAAGAACATGAATCTACCAAAAGGGTATCCAAATCTACAAAAATCTAAGATTTGACTAAAAATGGTACTCATTCACCGAAAATGGTGAATCAATCTAGTTGGGCTTTTTTGGAGCTTCAAAAGTTGATCTTTCTCTCCTCTGTCTACTATATCCTTCATGATTGGTTTCTGGATTTGAATCTCTAATTTGCAACTTGTAGGTCTTCTCCAATATTCTCTAAGGCTTGATGACAACTTTGACAACTTTGAATGATTTGACAACTTTTCTCCAATCTTGCTCATTAGGAAATATGCAACCTAGACCTGAAAATCACACACAAAGGAGAGGGGAAAATGTTGTTGGGTTAGTGGATACGGGTTTTCCTTGGTCAAACCCTATTTTATAAATCAATCCTTGAAATGAAAGTAAATAAGAATGGAGAATGATGAATGAACAAAAGATAATGTTGCAACTCACCAAACCCTAGCAATATGGTGCTGCCAATATGCTTGAACTAGATGCAATGGATGTGGTTCTTGACTCTTGCTTGAATAATGTTGATATTGAATGAAACACTTGCTTGAATCATAAACCCTACATGACAATTGTAAGCATAATACCAAACATGATGGATGAAATATTTGACATGATGATTGATGCTTGAAGAGTGATCTAAAATACTTGATAATGTGCCCTTGAATTCTCTTGTGAACTTTCTTGAATGCTAGGTATGAAAATGAGTGAAAGAACCTTGTATTTATACTCAATTATGCTAGAATTCTTGAAATTACAACACTACAAGCCAACATTAAGTCTATGAGAATAAATCATGCTAGAAACATGAATTAAATTTTATTTTGGGACACACGAGGCTCATTCACCCAAGGTGGCGAATGAGTCCCTTCAGAAATAATGTATGGGACCAAAAACAAAAAGTTCTCAGAAATGTGTGAAAACCAGTTTAGGGCCAAGAAATCCAGGTGGGACCCATTCACCCAAGGTGGCGAATGAGTCCTAGATCCATAATTATAGGCCACTCAAGCTAGAAACACCTGAATTATGATTGGTTAATGATTGGTGTTAGGATTATACTTGAAAAGATACAATAAATGAGGCTTGTGGATACAAAATAGGACCAAATAAAGCATAATAAATTTTAATTATTTAATTACATGCCTAGAGATATATGAAGATGTGTTACAACACTTTACAACACTCCAAAATAAGGCGAGATTAAGATTTATTTTGATTAAAAAGAGATTTATTAGGTTTAGTTAATTGATAAAACCCTAGAAAAGTGTGAAAATTTGTTACAACACTTCACAATACTTTAGCAAGGTTCCATTTAAATCCATTAGTTCACAAGGGCCCAAGACCCAATATGAATGGTTCAACCACATTACAACACTAAATCAAGGCAACATTAAGCCTAACTCATAAGGAGGGCCCAAACAAGCGAGGAAAAGTAGAAGGGTTTATTTTTAGTGACTCCAGGACCGACTTGAATCTACCCTCTAATGTAAAGTATTTCATAACAAAATATCTCACATTATGATAAGGAGGGGCGAGGAGCAACCTAGAGTAGTTGTTTTGAAACCGATGAGGTTTTTCCTTAGCCTCAATTTTTTTTCAATAAACTGTTTATAGTTACTAGTACTCTTCTTGATGATTTCCATCCCTTCATACTTGAGGCCAATGACATTAGTGATCAACCTGGCATCCACAGTGAAGTGGAGAGCTATTCATGTTACAAAATCATTGGGAATTTTTTTTATATTGGTTCATCATAGGCACTTAAGGCATTTTGAGAAATTATTTGAAATGAATTACTCAAGTGGTAAGAAATGCATATACGAAAAATCAATATTTTTTAGCAATTCTTCTATCCAACACAATTGACATCTTTTGGGATAATATATTTTCTAAATGATGATAATAAATTGAATCCAATGGAAGTACAAACATGAGTCCCTCTCAAACTTAGAGAAGTGTGATGTTACCAAAAGAAATGATGTCATTAGTGTATTCTTCCCAACTAAGTCTCTAGAGGACAACCTTGAGGTGAAAAGATCTATGAGTTTTTTAGGACAAGTACTTATCTCGTATTCTCTTCAATATCAATGGACACACTTAGAGAAGAGCCTTTGATTTCCCACATAAGAACATGGAACAATAAAAATACGAAGCTAGTGAAATGATTTTTATATTTATTACATCATGGATAGACAAGGATAATATAGATAAAATGATAGTGACAAAGAATATTAACCCTTGAAGGCTAAATTTATCTTATTAAAGTAAAATTGGGTAAGATTATATACTCAATTCTCTTAGACTTATGTGCCACAACTATAAAAATTGAGGAATACCCTTAGATAAGCTCCCTAGTGGAGTAAAATTTAACTTTCTTATTTACAAATAGTAAGGAAGCTACCCCTATGGAAACAACATGGATATCGAAAGAAAAAGAGTGTCCATAAACTAAAATTCTTTGGCTAGGTACCTAGTCCTGAACAATCATCCAAATATATAATAAAACTATTATACTCTCATACACTTTAATAATAGAACTATTATACTTTCATACACTTTAATTATAATCTTGATTGAAGTTCAATCATTAAATATGATTTAAAATTACATCTCCATCATCAAAATCTACAAAATGATACAAAACTAATATTATAACATTGCTTACAATTATAATTATTGCTTCATTTAATTAAAAGTGATTACTAACATTAATAGAATTTTTACAGTAGCATCAAGGAGTCCCATACCATTTCATGAGAAAAAGAAAAACACAAACAACATATTATTAAAAATAAAAACAATAAAATTACTTTAGAGTAAATAAAAATCACTTTTGAAATAAATAAAAAATAACTATTAAATAAATTTAATATATAATACAATAATTTCCAAATAAATAAAAATAATTATAAAATAACTTTTAAATAAATAAAATTCAATACTATTCAATAAATTAAATAATTTTTTAATTAAATATATATATATATATTTGTCTATAGTTTTTTGGATAAATATAATTAAAATATGAATACTAATTGTTTATTTTTAAATAAATTTATTAATATAAAATAAAAATCTTACAAGAAGTTGTAAATATTTTTGTTACAAAAATTATTAAATGTTAAAATATATCATAAAATATTAAGTTAATAATGAAAGCAATTTGTACAAAAATTAAAGTAAAGAAATCTCAACAATTAATCTCTTAATAATATTAACTTAAAACTAAAGGAGGTAAATAATATCATATTGACTAGTATACGGATTTTTTTGTTGAATATCTTTATCATGTTGAATTTATTTTATAAATTTATTAATATAAAAGTGTACTTTCTAAAAACAATATAAATACACTTTTAGACAAAATTTAATAAACGTATATATATATATATATATATATATATATATCATAAAATATTAAATTAATAATAAAAAAATTATAATAATAATAAAAAATAATCACTTAATAATATTAATATTTTTAAATTAAAGAAGTAAATAATATACATTAGTACAAAGATGATTTTTTTCTTGAATATCTTAATCGTGTTCAAAACGACTTTATTTGGGCCCTCCCCCAAGAGAAGCAATGACATCAAATACACGGTGAGGGTCATTTTTGCGTAATGTTCACGTAGCTGTAGAGTCAAGTCAAGACGATAAAGCTCCTCACCTTCATACTACTATATTCATTTCGGGCACATTTTAAATGTTTTCGCTCAATAACACGCACACATCTTGACTCTAAAGTCGAAAAGGAAAGAAGAAAATAAAACAAAAACACTCTCTAGTTGAAGAGGATATTTTGTTGGTATGTTGCGAATGTTAAAAGTATAATATTTTGCAATCCTAATTGATATTAGTCTCTAAAATTATTTGTTTTGGATAAATTGTAGGTAACACAATGTTGACGAAATCTTTGGTCTAGAGAATAGAATCCCTTTCTAACAACAACAAATTGCAAATTGTTCGTTGGAGCAAGGTTGATAAGGATTTTTAATTATATCTTTTGGGGTTTATTGATAATAGGTACTAATGTAGATTTACAACAAATATGTTATGTAGGTATTATAGTGTATGTTTTTGGGGGTTTGTGGTTTTTCATTGCAATTTTTTTTAATAGGATGGGTCGAATCAAGTTAATTTAAAGGAATAGAGATATAAAAGTTAAACTAGTTCATTTTTTGAGGATCAAATATAAGAAAGGATGAACTAGTGTGTCTTTGCGATTATTGATTGCTCCAACACAATTGATTAAAAATCTTTGTTCTATTGAGATTATGTTTTCATGAGGTCTTTTGGAAAGGAGACCTACGAGAGGACTCTCGTTACATGCAGTGACTGTGCAAGGAAATTGATCTACAATATTTTCTTTCTAAGATAGTGAAACCAATGGGTCATAAAAAAAAAAAAACCATTTTATCTTGTATGTAGGAATGGTTCAAAAATGAATTAGCTTGTGGGATTAGCTAGATAGACATTAGTTGGCTATTTTATCTACAAAACAATGAATGTGAAAAGCCTGAAAAACTAGTTTATTTTGAACTGGGAGCCAAATCTTGATTACTCTCCATAGAGATTTATTATAGCCAAATAATGGATGGCTTTTCTTTTTTTAAAAAAAAAAGGTAGAGAATATTTTCAACAAAAGTTGGAGATGAAACTACACTCAATTAGTCCTTAGAAAATGACATTCATTAGTTGATGCAAAGCTAGATAAATAGGCCCTTTGTAGGCTTGTGGAATTACACAAGAATAGTGTTGTACTTACTTAGAAAACTATGTGTATGGGACTTATGGGACTTAAATTTGCGAGTGAGATGTATAGTTTACATTCTAATTAAGATTGTTGTTATGTGCAAATGTCTATGTGTTGTTTGGGGGTCTATTTTCTTGGCTCAGAGAGGGGAAGAATATAGTCCATAAATGTTTTCTCCATTAAAATACATTTAGGTGCAGTAAATATGCTTAAAATATATTTGAATAAATCATAATTCTTAGTTTTTATGTTTGTTATGCTAATTGGGCGTTATATTACGATGTGACCCTCTCCATGCAACTTCTCTACTGAAGGGATATCATCAATGGAGGTGATCTTAATTTTAATTTGGGTAGGCCTAAAGGTTGGGGTGGTAAGCCCAATATTAATTTTGTATGTAAGTATATTTTGGAAGTTAGTTGATCTAAGCTTGTATGACACTAAACCTATTAAGATATAACCACTTGGATGAATATCAGATCTCATTATCATAGAAATATAAGGAACTTGAACAAGTTCCTCATGCTTCATACCTTCTTAAGGGAAATAATTAGCATCAAACAATGAATTTTTTTGGAGGTCTTTATTTTTTAATCTTATGCCTATATTCATAGAAGTTGAAAAAGAAGGAAGGAAATGCATCCTTCTAAATTTAACCCTATTTATCTAGAAGAGAAGGATTATGGAATACGTATTTAGTCATAGGTTCCATTTGTTGTAGTACCTAGGGAAATAATCATGGATTAGTTTAAGGGGAATTTTAAGAGTCAAATAATTGCCAACTAAGTGGGCCATAAAGAATTGAATGAAGGGTGAGAAAAATTCATTAAGTGTACAATCTTGGATAGAGGAATTGTATTACAATGAGTTGGTTGGTTTTCATAATGAGGATTTTAAAATAAAAGTTAGGTGTTTCGAGCATAAAATGATAGATTTTTGGATTATAGCTTTAATGATATTTCTCTTTTAGGTGGTGATCATTTTAAAAACTTTACTAATAAGATATGCAAGTATCTAGAATTGAGGTTGTTAAAATGACTACCTCCTTCCCATGATTTGTAGGTGATGAAGACAATCAATATCTTTAGTGGATAGTTTGAAAAATGAAATTTAAGCGATTCTTCACAATTGTCAAAATGACAAGTCATCTCCCAAATGGGTGGGCCTTTTAATTTTTCCTTACCTAATTTTTTAGGTTATGAAAGATGGCCAACTAATATCTATCAATGTTTCTATATTTCCTTAAAAGATGGTAGATACTTTAAATACCACAATCATTGATTTTATCCTAGTATATTGATATTTCTTCTTTTGATGAGTGCATTCCTATTTATTTAAGTAATTTTATATATTAAATTACTAATAAGTTTATCACAATGAGGTTAACAATATTTTAATCTAATTATATCTCAAGTGAAAAATTAAAGCTTCTCTAAGGAATATTGTTTAATGGGGTGATTGTTCTAGTGTCTAGGAGAGACTTCATATCATGAAAAGAAACTATCTTCAATTTTTATCAAGTTGGATTTATCCAAAACATACAATAGGCTAAGATGGTTTTATCCAAGGATGAAGTTGATGCACTTGGTGTTTTGACTAAATTTTTTCAATTGCACTATGTTTGGTTTTATTTTCTATATCATTTATTTTTCTAAAAATGAGTCCATGTCAATATTTTTTAAACCTAGTAGAGGACTTATCTAAGGATGACCACCATTGCCTTTATTATTTCTCATTGAGACTAAAATAACTAGCTTCTTTTTGGGAATTAAAATTTGCAGATAAATTCTATTCCTTCATTAGTTGTTTATTGATAAAATATTATATTTGTGTAATGATTAAAGGCATAATCCTTTAAAGATCAAATAAATCTTCTAAATATTTTTTTCTACTAGTATGTAGGTCAATATAAAAAAATCATTGGTCTCCATTTTTTGGTTTAGATGAACATGTTATTAAATATTTCACTCAATTGTTTTCTTGTCATTAAATTTATTTTAAATGTGGTTTAAAGTATTTAGGTTATTATCTCAATCACATTATTTATCATATAAGGGATTTGAACTAACTTATAAAAATGGTTGAAATTTGGCTATTTGTATAATTTTCTCAATAACTATCTCGAGGTGAAAGGATCAATTTAGTCAAATCTCTTCTTGATACAATTCCAATTTATTGGGTGTCTTTAGATTTATTCATAAATTATGTCTTCAAAAATATTTAAAAATTACACTTTAGGTTCCTATTGTCTTGAAGTAGGGAGGAAATAATAACTGCTACTTAGTTAAATGGTAGAACATTTCTATTTCAAAATTTTAGGTGGGATGGTGTTCTAAAAATATATTTTTTTGTAACAAAAATTTCATCTTATGTGTTTTATTGATATTGATTGTTTGATAAGGTCTTAGGTTCTAGCTTATAGTAATAAATTGAAAAAAAAAAAGAATTTATAGTATGGAAGGAATCGGTTTTATCTTTCCCTCAAATTGGTTAGTGACTTATTTGAAGGATCAAAAATGGGATAAGGATTATGTTTTGTTTCAACCCCTATGTTGGCAATAAGGAATATTAAAATTTGACTAAAGGGTTGATTATGATTATTGATAGATATGGTTTGTTCTCTCTAAATAAAATAGCTTTGATAGAGCTAACTACATCATGGAGACATAAATGGAAATCAATGCATTGATTGGGCTATAAGATAGAGAGACTGGTGATTGGGAGAACTATATTACTTCTCTCAAGATAATGCATGTGAGAATCTAAGAAGATGAAGATGAGCTTGTCTGGAAAACAATCTTACTAGACTAATATATTCCCCTAAGTTGGGATATAAGTTTTAAATTTTGTTGAAGGCATGGAGGATGCAATTTTGTAGTGGAAAAACCTATGGAAGTTCAAATGTTTATTCAAATGTCAAATGTTTATGTGCTCAACTCTTTAAAATAAGGCACTAACTTGGCTTGTTCTTTAAAATATACATATAAGCATAAGCCAATTTGTTTTATTATCAACAAGGAAAATGAAGAATCCAATTTGCATATTTTAATATTTTCTCCCCTCATTGGTCAAGTATGAAAAGATTTAGTTGCACTTTCTAGCTCTAGGGAAGTTTCGCAATAAAATTATATAGTTGAAGGTTTAAAAATGTAGTGTAATTATATTCTATTAAAATATTAATGTTGTGTAATTGATCTTTGAATGGGGTATAATTTATTTTTTCAGTACTTTAAATTTTTAAGACAAGTCTATCCCACCCTTTCAATGTGTTGTTAACACAGTGTCGACTATTCATTGTTTCAAGTTGATTGTTAAGGAAACACCTCAAAGGCTAATTTATGTCAAGGAAATTGATAAAAAGTGGACCTTGGGATTATTTTTATAGAACCTATCAAGGTGACCTCTAATAACTGGTGGTGTGAGTGAGATTTTCTTAAATGAAGCACATGTTATAAAAAATATGACTAGTTTGGGAAAGGGAAAAAATAAATTTGTTGAAAGTAAGCTTTAAACATAATATTAGTTCATTTAGTTAGATATGTGTTATAAAATTAACCCAATTAACTAGATTATAAAGCTAGATTGTGGAACACACATTGCTTTTAGCTAGATAATTAATTGTTTAGGCTATTTTACGAGAAGACACAAATTTCTCGATCAACAATTAATATTATTGTGGTAGCTAAATTTCGCAACATGTTAGTATATCATGGAAATCAAACTAACATGGAAAAACCAAGCAAACCCTATGAAATATTACTCTATACTAGACATGCTAAATTAAGACATTGAAACAACTAAAAATGCCAAATGAAATAATTAAAACCACAAATAACATGAAGCACATCTATCCCATATTGGATTGGTGCTCTTTGAATATGTGAAAGAGCCCTTTCCCAATCCTTGATTAAACCAAATTAGATGATAGAAAATGAGATGCTATGAGCTCAGGTTGCCTATAGTGTAGATGCTTTCAAATGTGGATGATGAAGAGCAAGATTGATTCTCAAATGAAGAGAGTAACCTTGCCTCAAGATGTGTTGTGTGTTTGAAGGAGAGAAGCCTTCAACTTATAGTTGAACTTGAAGAGAGGAGAGGCCAAATTGATGAATGTGGGATCATTCATGGGCCAATGACAAGATGCCACTTGTCAAGGTGTGAGAGGGTGAGGAATGTGCAAGTCTTGGCCAATGTGCCCATTCAAATTTGAAAATGGCCATAAATGCATGTGGTTGAGGGTTTTTTTGGGGGGAATTGTCTTTGTCTAAAAAGTCAAAGATGAGAGTTAATGAGGGAAAATATGGGTTTTAATAAATCAAATAAAGTGATTTATTGTGCAAGTGGGTGGGTTAGTTAAGAGTTTGGATTTGACTCTAGTTGAGTCAAAAGCTAGAGACTGGTAATTATGATTAGAAGTTAATTAATTTAGACTAATTAACTTAGGGGATTTTAGGGATTTGATATTTGATTTATTGAATCAAATAAGAAGAACCTTAGGACTTAATGAAATAATATAATTTATTTAATTAAGCCTGATGAAGGTAAGGAATTAATCAATAAATTGTTTTAATTGATTAATAGCAGAATTTGATGTTAGTTAGAGAGAGATGTAAGATGTCTATTTTACGTGTCTACATTTTTCCCCTCTTTGAAGCAATGTACTTGTTGCATTGATTCAAAGAATGATGTTGCCGACATCGAAATTAAAAAATTCTTTAGTTTTTTCGGATGCCCTAGTGGAAATAAGTACATTAGTACATTGCCCCCTTTAGAGATCGAGCGAAAAGATTCGATTTGAGGTGGATCTCACGACAAAGAGGTTCAAAATGGATGTATGGATTGCAAGACTATATGATCTATATGATAATGATGATGTAAATGAGATGTTTGAAAGATGCTTAGAATAACAAATCTATAGAATAACATCTTAAATAATTATGCAATGCATGTGAGATGGATGAGATGGATGATGTTGTCCTAACGACTCACAAGTTGTTGTTGTTGAGCCAATGAAGTCTATTATTGGGTGAGTTGTTGTGCCTAAAAATCTTGCAAGGCCTTTTGGTATGCTTGCCAATGGATTGCTTGCAGTTGTGCTTAGTATTGTGTTTTCTAGGCTACTTGATCTTGTGCTTGTTGGGTTCCTTCTGCCACTTGCATAGCTTGTGCAGCTTATTGGTTTCAGAGCACCTTCTGGCAGGTAACTTGTCGAGCAGCTTGCAACATGATGGAGAATGAATTTTTTTCATGTTGTGCTTTAGCGGTGGTGGTTGTGGTCGTGGTCGTGGTCGTGGGCATGATTCCAACCATAAGACCAATTGATGTTGATATTTCTTGAATTGGATCTTTGTTGGGTATTTTTGGTGGATTTTGATCATGATTGAAAAGTGGCCCTTGGTGTGTGTTGATTTCATCATTGAATGAGATGGAAACATATCTTCAATGTGTTCATTGATGGATTGATCGTGATCACCATTTTCAAGAAGTGTGGAGGAGAGATTGTTAATGCTATTGCTAGTGGTTGAATTCTTATTAATGTCCCCAATAGCTATTAGCTTTTGATCAATTAGGTCTTGGATGAGATTTTTGAGTTGAATACAATCTAATGTTGCATGTCCCTTTACTTTGTGAAAATCACAAAATTGTTTCTCATCATACCCTGGTGGTTTCACCATGGGCTCTTGATAATTCACATAAATAGGGATTTAATGAGATTTCCTTGTATCAATTGTTGCTAGACAGACTCAATTGGTTTCCCAAGAGGTGTATATTTTTGTTTTCTACCTTGTGAGATTTCTACTTTAAATGGACCTTGTGGCAATTGATTTTGGAGATGCAATGATTGATCTTTGAGATGTGGTGATTGAGTTTGTTGTTGATTTCGTTGATCTTGATATCCAATTTCTTGACATTGGAAATATTGTTCTCGATGTGGTTGCAGAGATAGCTCAATGCTTTGATGACATGGTTCAACCAATGGAAGAGTGTATTGATTTTGGGGTGGAGACATCTCTTGGTGCAATGGATCCACTACTTTGGCAAGCGAAGCAATTTGATCTCGCAAAATTTGATCTATATTTTCTTGATATGGATGACTTGGTTATTTAGCAATCAGATTTGAAATGTATCCTTGTGGTGCTTTCTTGGGATTGTGGACAAGTTGATTCTGGATAATTCTATGATTTGGTGTGATGTTTAGATTCGACATGATAGATTGAAATTGAACATTGTTGTGGTTGGGAATCATATTGCCTTGATTTAGGTACTTTGATTTTGGATGTTGTTACCTTGATTTGGATCAATACATGGAGTTTCCAATATACTATTGGGATTTTGAACAACATTGATTTGACTTGCAAACATATCTATCTCAAAGTTCACCAAGTGTGAACTAGAAATGTTCATTTTCAACAAACTTGTATTTGGCATGAATGGATTTGGTGGGATAATGTTGTTTGGAAAACTCATGCATTGAGCATTTGGTTGATAGATTTGCATATTTGGACTTGGATTTAAATCTATCATTGGAAAAGGTGTTCCAAACTTTAGATTGGGCATAATCACATTCGTATCAGTGATGTTTGGAGGAGATAATGATGCCACGTTTGAATTGCATAAATGTGAGTTTTGATAATCAATTGGCATTGTGAGACTTGGATAGTTTGGTTGACTCAGATTGCTCATGATGGATGGATCAAGTTTATATTCCATGTTCCTCTTGTGTTGTGATTGAGTTTGAACCATAAGATGAAGATCAATTTTCAAGAATGTAAGAGATGAACCTCTAATCCTTTAGATCGGTCTAAACCTTAGGTTCAAAGAAGCAAAGAACTAGGATAATTGAAGGATCAAAGTGATGACGAGGATGAGGTAAATGAAATATGAGTGATACAGATGAATGGAACTCTTAAAGAAACTTTGAAGGAAATGCTAAAATTTTTTTAGGACTTTGATTGATCATGATTGGATTGATAGTTTGACTAAATGTGTTAAGTCAAACAAAATGTGATAAGTGCACTTGTAAACCCTAGGAAGTTGTGTTATCCTAGAGTGGACTTGTACATAAGAGGATGGTTTGACTAAGTGTGTTAAGTCAAACAAGGTGATGATTTGATAATTTGGATAATTGTATTAAGCCAAACAAGATGAACTCGTAAATCTAGGGAAGTTGTATTATCATACAGAAAAATCGTGTATAAGATGATGGTTTGACTAGTTGTGTTAAGTCAAACAAAGTGATTTGATTTCACCTAGAAGTTTAGCATAACAGATGTTTACAAAGTTTCCAAGAGTTGTTGGTGAGGTGACTTTTGACTTATTTAATGGTTAAGAGATGGATGAAAGTGATTGAATTTGATCCTAGACTTGACCTAGAATAACACTTTTGCTTACGAGACCTCGATGTTGAAGAACACGCTAAATTTTCTATGGGAGGAAAGAAAACCTTTCAAAAAGTTTAGCATTCTATTGATAGTAAAATTCATACAACTTAGGATTGTTTCTTGAAGCTTTTTTGTAAAAGTTATAAACCAATCTTTCTTTGAATTCGAAAATTCTCTCAAGATGCTCCTCACGAGCTTTAAGACTAAGCTTCTTGAAATTTGGTTTTGGGATCTTGATCTTGTGGGAAATCATGTTAGAAAACACATATGTAATCCAATTTGTCTTTTATCTTGTCTTAGTGAATTCCTTTTACCAAAAGCACTTGCTTGATTATGTTTTCAAACTGAATGTCTAATGTCCTACTTTCTTCTTCATCCCACAAATGATGATAGAATTCAAGCACTTAGAAACCTCTAAGGATATGATCCCTAGGGAAAGCAAGAGTGCTTAAATTCATCAAAGGTATTTGTTTCCTAAAAGGGGTTTGAAATTTGGAGGCTTTGTGAATGTTTGTTTTCAAATATTTTTAGGAACCAAGCAATGCGTTTTCCACTTCCAAGCACTCTAGAACCCTAGGATGATGAGGCAATATCTTGTTGGGTTCCCACTTGGATAAATCCAGCTGCACATATCTTGTGTGAATGGGTAAATGCTTGACCACATTGGCTCCCCTCCATGACACACACTTCTCGGGTCAGCCAAGAATTAGTAGCCATGAATCTCCCATGGCATGCCTTCCATTTCTACAACAAAACCACATGTATAATATGGGGCAACTTGAAAGGACATGACCTTTTGCACCAACAAGATAGACAAGGTTTTGGCCTTTTTCTAAACAAAGGGTTCTAATGCGAGCATTCCATTCATGGGGGATTATCCAACATCAGCAAGAGTCCATTATTGTCCATCTCATCGGAATAATCCTCGTGATTCTTGAACTTTCCTCCAGAATCCACACTTATATACCGGTTGGAAGTTGCTTGGCTTTAGCATGTTCCTGGTTGGGTCATTCCCTTGGGTGAGTAATTTTTCCCACAAGGCAGGCCCTCTAAGATAAACAAAAGTGAGCTAACATATCCTGTTTTTCACACAACCTTCATTGAAAAACAAAGGGGAAAACCTCCGCAATATGTCGTGCTCACAGTCGCATGTTTTGTTCAATTTTAAGTTCCCAAATCGAAATGTGAAGGCAATCTTTTTGACAAGTTAATATCACCAAAATTCTTTTGATTCTCAACATCACTGTGAAGCACGAGAGAAGTGCATATGTATTTCAATGATGTTAATTTGTGAAAAATATTGCAAAACATGAAAGACACTTGTTCATTTTATACCTCAAAGCAGTGATGAGTTCGTTTTAAAAGCACCAATTGAAATGTGAAGTTTGCCTTGTTCAATTTTAAGTCCAAAATCTGAATTCTAGTGAGTGTTTCTAAGGTTCAAATTTTAACCAATTTGAAAGTGTCAAAGCAATGGTTAATTTTAAACCCAAAGAGAAATGTGAGTTGGTCTAAAACAGAAAAAAAGAGTAGTAAATGAAAGCTCTAAGATTGTTAAAACAAGCATTAACAAATGCTTTATCCCAAATCTTGATTGTAAGAGAATCTCCAAATCTCCTTTGTTCATCCTTATTTTTGTTTGATGTCAACCTTGACATTTGTTAAATTTGGATGCTCAACTTCTAATGGCAACCTTTAATATTAACCTTGATGTCAACCTTGTTGCTATTGACATCACAAATATATGACAAATAAGATTTATAAAATGATAAATAGTAACTTATCATAACAAAATACAATTCTAAACATAATGTATTTGTTAAAATAAGAGAAAAAGACAACTATTTGAAGAATAAATTAGTTTAAAAGTTACCACCTGAATATCTTGTTAATTGTTTGCCTCATAAACCCACTTTTAACTTGTGCTTACATAGATAGATGCTTTAATGATCTCATTGAATCTCTACCTAGAGTGAGTGATAAATGCAAAATAATTATAATCTGATGTCACACTTTCTACACCCCGATTTTTCTTTACTTAAGACACAATTCAAGGTAGTGCGACTCATGGTGGACTTCATTACTTATTATTCCAACAAATTTTGATGTCATAGGGAGATAAAATCAATCTACCTCCATGCCTACCTAGTCTTAACTCATATACCAATGACTTAAATTCCCTCATCATCCCAATCTCCCTCTCAATAAATGTGTGTCACTTGAAAGTATTGTAAGTAGGCAAATGAATTCAAAATGCATCTGTGGATATGCCAAAATGGAAGCTATTTTGGAGCAGTTCAAATCATAACAGGTAAATGAATGGCATCATAAATTTGTTGCAAGTACCCTACCAAACATGAACGCAAAACTTTGCAAACATAGAAAAGACACTTGAACTACTTGATAGACATCTTAAAGGCCAACAATTGACTGTGATTACAAAGCATACACCAAATGCATGCATTCTAGAAAACTTTTAGCAACTTTCTTACTGGAAAATGAAAACAACGAAAATAAAATGAGCTACCCTTGATTTACACACCATGGAGGAAACTGGTCATAAAGCAGGCCTGAGATAATGCCTACACACTCCCTTGTGTCTTTTAAGACGGATATGTATTTTGAAAGAAGACAAAATTATATCTAATAAATTCACATCTTGGCACCACATGTGAATATCCTTGCAACTTCATTTCCCAGTAAAGCAAGTGGTTACATCATGGACTAAAATTGATCAACTCCCAATTAAACCAGCAAAGTAAATATTCATACCTTCCTTGAGACGTCCGCTTCTCCAAATTATTACACTATGAGGACAAAGATCATGCCTAGGCAGGGATAAAATGCATATTGGACTATATCAACAATTGGAATTCGTGTAACAGTTATAAATGATTTGTCAAGTCAATGAAACCTTTAGCATGACCTTGGATCAACAAACAAAGAAAGCTAAATTCGATGGAGTGGGGGTACAGTTTAATAAACATGGCATTGTGAGAATAAGTAGTTGATATTAAATCTACAACAAAGATTGCCACTTATTCCTAACTCTCTACTTCATTAGATAATCATAATAAGCAGATTCCATTTTCGAAATCCTCATCAGATATTAAATTGTTTTATTCCCTGCAGAGAATGTGATAGTAGAATCAGAAATTATAGGAAGCATTTAAAAAATGCTCAAGTTAAATGGTAGGCACCTCCATGTATAGGGGTTATTTGCGCACAACAGTAATATAGATAAGTGACAGGCACATGAACAGTAGATACTATGCATTTATGTCACTCTACCCAATGCATTCACTTTACCTTCTAATCCCATGTTTGAGTCGAGATGAAATAAACACTCCCTTGAATGCATATTGGTTGAGCACAAATGGAAGGTGTAAAGATGAATTCCACGACATTTACCAGTGTGTTTTTTGTCGAGTGGATCGGCTTTATTTTATGTCAGATTGGTGGGTTGAATTCTCCTGATAGTGATACGACAGGAGCAATCATTGCCAGTAAATGATGAGCAAAATTTTATTTCACCTCTGCCGATGCCCTCTCTCGCCTTCGAGGTGAGAACAACAGCAGGCTCCTGCCTTTGGCGACCAGAGTTTAAAGAGATGACAAGGCCATTTGCATTCACTAGAATATGTTTTTTTTTCAAAGCTGCAGGAGCAGCAGGATAATAGGGTAGACGATGGTGAAGAAGTGCCCAGTAAATGATGGATATCTAGGTGGCTAGATTCAGTCATGAGTTACCTAAGGAAGGTGATGTCCAGAATAGTCGTGTCCTTTCAACAATAATGATAAGATTCGCACCTCAGAAAATCACGCACGATGTTCATGTCAAGAGTACAGTGATCTGAAAAAGAGACAAAAACATATCTTTAGAAAGATTTGTAACTTCAAAAAATGACCCAGAAAGTCATATCGTGAATGAGCATTCTTATTATAGGCAATAGGAATTTGTTCGTGAAGAAAGCGACTAGGAGACACAACGATACTGACTTGAACCTAGCGGTGAAGAATGGGGAGTTGGAGGGTGTGAAGGTGCTGTTAAATTCTTGTGATGATGCAGCAAGCCTGGTGAGTGAGGTGAATGAATAGGAGGAGATGCTGTTGTACGTTCAGGGAATTTTATGCGCTGATCATCAGTCAATGGATACTTCCAAAAGTAAAGGCAAAAATTCTCTTCATTTGGCAGCAAGAGCTGGTTATGTTGATATTGTCAGAGTACTGCTGAATAGGGATCAACAGATAGCCTAGAAACAAGATAAAAAAGGACAAACATCATTGCATATGGCTGCAAAAGGAGCGACTTGTCTAGATGTGGTGAAAGAGATTCTAACTATGGATCCAATCATAGTTATGCTGCCTGATGGGAATACAACTCTGCATGTTGCTACAAGGAAGAACCAAGTGGAGATTGTGAAACAACTGCTCTCGTTAAGGGACATCACTACGAATGCATTAAATAGGACGAAAAAAACAACCTTGGATCTTGCTGAAGATTTACAATCCCCAGATGGCCATCCACTACAAGTTTTTCAGTTGATTTTAGTTCGGTAGGAAGATTGGAGTTGTCCATTCACTCCATCCAACCTTTAGAAAAGGCGATGCTACCTGCTTCCGGATCTCATGGCCTGCACCCAACTCTTGCATGAGAATCAATGGCCTACAAACCAAGACTGCATGGGAATATGAGCACCAAGCCTGTGTGGGAGTTAAAGGCAAATCGATTTAAATGAAGGGTGTTATCATGAATGCTTCTGCGCACAATAGTTATGGTGAAAAGGGTTTCTAACACTTCCAATCAGTATGTTAAAACAAATTCAAAGTTATGTGAGGTAAATCATGGAGCAACAGAAATTTTGAGAATGCATTTTTTTGAGCAGACAACGATAGCTACACACAAGAGAACACAACATCTTACAGAGTTATAGGATTTGAAAGAACGACCTATACCAGAATAAATCCTAACTTATTATTTCCTTTGTGAATACCATCCTTGCTCTTGTTTGCAGTCCCTACTATTGCAAAAAAGTTTTTGTAAAACAACAAGTGTATTATCTTGTTTTGAGTGAAATTCTATGAAAATAAACTCGATATACAACAAGAAAAACTCTTAATTGAATCAAACTAAGAATGAGATTTCATGTATAGCCTACTATGTAGTACTGAATATAGATAACATCATAGACTACATGGAGTGTTGTGAAAACATAATCATGATGGGAATGCTAGCAAAACTACTAAGAACCTGTGATAATCAAACATAATGTCAACAAATAAGGTGCTCAAACAGATTACTCTGGATTTGTTTTACAACTTGAAAATAAATTATTACAACTACTTTGATACCAAGCCAAGCCCTCCTTCTAGCGCCATTTTGTGGTAGCTAAATTCTGCAACATGTTAGTAAATCATGGAAATCAAACTAACATGGCAAAACCAGGCAAACCTTATGAAATATTACTCCATACTAGACATGCTAAATTAAGACATTGAAACAACTAAAAATGCCAAATGAAATAATTAAAACCACAAATAACATGAAACACATCTATCCCATATTGGATTGGTGCTCTTTGAATATGTGAAAGAGCCCTTTCCCAATCCTTGATTAAGCCAAATTAGATGATAGACAATGAGATGCTATGAGCTCAAGTTGCCTATAGTATAGATGCTTTCAAATGTGGATGATGAAGAGCAAGATTGATTCTCAAATGAAGAGAGTAACCTTGCCTCAAGATGTGTTGTGTGTTGGAAGGAGAGAAGCCTTCAACTTATAGTTGAACTTGAAGAGAGGAGAGGCCAAATTGATGAATGTGGGATCATTCATGGGCCAATGACAAGATGCCACTTGTCAAGGTGTGAGAGGGTGAGGAATGTGCAAGTCTTGGCCAATGTGCCCATTCAAATTTGAAAATGGCCATAAATGCATGTGGTTGAGGGTTTTTTTGGGGAGAATTGTCTTTGTCCAAAAAGTCAAAGATGAGAGTTAATGAGGGAAAATATGGGTTTTAATAAATCAAATAAAGTGATTTATTGTGCAAGTGGGTGGGTTAGTTAAGAGTTTGGATTTGACTCTAGTTGAGTCAAAAGATAGAGAATGGTAATTATGATTAGAAGTTAATTAATTTAGATTAATTAACTTAGGGGATTTTAGGGATTTGATATTTGATTTAAATCATTTTGATTTATTGAATCAAATAAGAAGAACCTTAGGACTTAATGAAATAATTTAATTTATTTAATTAAACCTGATAAAACTAAGAAATTAATCAATAAATTGTTTTAATTGATTAATAGCAGAATTTGATGTTAGTTAGAGCGAGATGTAAGATGTCTATTTTACGTGTCTACAATTATATTCTTCCATCATGTGTACAATGACAGGAATGGGGAAGTTGAGGGTCTTTGTAAAGCTAGATTATAACTAGGTGTAGGCATTTGGAATCTTCAAGAGATTTTTGAAAGGAATTCCTCTAAAATTTGTTTCCTTTATCCTTATATTTTCTATTCAGATCTATTCATGTCATGTCTTATTTATGTGGATTTCAATGCTTGATATATTTTTATTTTCATGTTTGTTCTATTTTCTCTTAGTTGGCTAAATATTCTTGCTAAGTCTCTCTTTTCAATAGCTCTTTATATTACTTTTAGAAAAACATTAAAATTTCATTGGATCTTACTTTAATTCTATAATGTATTGCTATTTTATATAACCTAGCCCACTTTGAGGTCTTCTTTAAATTCATAATCACATATTCAAAATTTAAGTTTTTACTAGCAAAAAGAAACATTTTATAAGATTACTTAACAAACAGATTTGTATAAGTATATATTTGTTTGAATGAAACTATAGTTTGTTTTTCGAACAATATCATATGCTTCTTTAAAATATAAGTTATATGCAATATAAATGACTTTAATACCTTTTGATAACTTTAAGTCTTGTTATCTCTAGCCTTTATATTCAACACAAAAAACAATTTGTTCTTATAAAAAGATCACGTTATTATTTAAAATACAACTTATATTCAACTTTAAATGAACATAAAAAGTTTTGAGAATCCTTCACATTTCACGGGATATTATAAGGTATTTATTAGTGTCACCTTCTAGATTTGTGATAGGACAAACTACTAATATGGAGTACTCCAACACATAAGAATAGTATTTTTTCACTATGACAACAATACCTATTAAATGAACAACTAATTTAATAAATAGCACACTTATAGTGGATAGTTATGATATTTTTAAATGAAACATAACAAAAATTATTTCACTTATTTATAAAAATATTTCTTCTTTTTTATAAAATTAAATTCTAATATGTTTAAGTTTAGTCCATCTTGACTAACATTTGATTATTCTTTATTTACATATAGACTAATTATTGAATTTATAAAAGACTAAATCCTATTGAACTGTTTTAATTAACTTTTCGTTCTTTCCATATTTGAGATTAGATTGGCCTTGTCACCACCGTGTGCAGGTGACGTGAGCAAAAGGCAGTTTTTGCCCTTTGAACGGAATGTTTTCCGTAAAGCGAATACCATGAGAAACCGCGCATGTGTAGAAACACCAGTATGGTTTTGTTCTGTGAAGCTACATCTACGACCCTCTGAAACTACATATACGACTCTCTGCCAGGTTGTTCACCATATTCAATCCTTCGATTATCTGATTTTCATCTTCTGTGTAACTGATTTCCGTGGTCACTCATTCCTTAGCATTGTGAATTATGGAAATAAAGAGGGCAGATGAAGTAAAGATTGATGAAAATCTATGGGTTATTCAAATCAAGGAAGATTTGCAAATTCATGAGGGGCAAGAAGAAGAAAAGGAGATATGTGTATCAGTTTTTGGTGTG
Organism: Sequoiadendron giganteum; assembly: GCA_007115665.2. Taxonomy (NCBI): domain Eukaryota; kingdom Viridiplantae; phylum Streptophyta; class Pinopsida; order Cupressales; family Cupressaceae; genus Sequoiadendron; species Sequoiadendron giganteum. The sequence goes on along the minus strand of CM021100.1, from coordinate 485,150,710 downwards.
CCCAGGGAGCTGTTGGCAGTGAAGCCAAAAGCATATCGTCCGCAGTGCGTCTCTATTGGACCATATCATCACTGGAGGTCCCAACTGTATGAAATGGAGAGATATAAAGTGGCTGCAGTGCGAAGATTTCAGAAGACGATAATCGGTGACTGTAAGTTCGAATCTGTAGTGGAAGAGGTCAAGAAGTACGACTGGCTGATCAGGAACTAATACCACAAGTATCTGGACTACAGTGGGGAAGCCCTTGCGTGGCTCATGGCTTTGGACGCCTCCTTCTTGCTTGAGTGTTTGCAGTTCTATGTCAAACAAGCGGACCAGGCTTCTTCACTAGCGTCTTCCCAGGTGAAGCGACTTGACAGAGTCTTAGATCCATCTGGCAGGAGTGCAACCCACAATGCAGTTATGAGAGATCTGATGATGCTCGAGAATCAGCTACCTTTGTTCGTCCTCCAAAAGCTTCTGGAGGTGCAGTTGGGTTCTAAAGCAATGGCAAAAGAAATGCTCCGCAATTTCGTAAGTCTCGCCTGCAAAGAATTGTCGCCATTTATGTTAAATATGCCAGATACTTTAAGGCTGCGTAGAAACCAGAGGGGTCACATACTGGAGGTGCTCTACTACTCTATTGTTCCGGCAGCGGCCACGGACGATACTGTTTCTGAGAAGAATGAGAACGAGGAGGTCACGTTGCCGGATTTAAATTACATAACACGTGCTCTGAAAGCCTTATGGAAGGCGCTCTCCTCGTTAAAGATCGCCCCTGCTAAAATTCTGTCGGCGCTGCCTCAGCCTCTACTGAAACGAAGGCCTGTCCAGTTTGTGGCACAGTTGTCCACGCATCTGGTTGCCACTTTCGAAAGACTTTCAATTAAGTGGAAGGATGAAGAGGAGGACGAAAAAGATGAGGAAAGAGGATATTCCTCTGCTGAAACTCCTCCTACACGCGACGAGCTCGCGATTCCCTCTGTCTCCGATTTATACGCAGTAGGAATAAAATTCCGTTCAAGCGAAGGAGATCTCACCACAATTCGCTTTGACCCGATCAGTGCAACTCTTTATCTTCCCAAATTGAGGTTGGATTCCAACACAGAGGTAGTTCTCAGAAATCTGGTGGCTTTTGAAGCTTCGGCGGCGCCTGGAGTGTTGATGTTGAGTCGCTACACAGATTTCATGAACGGCATCATTGATAAAGACGAAGATGTTCGGCTACTGAGAAACAGTGGAATTATTTACAATCATCTAGCAGACGACGGCAAAATCGCAAGTCTGTGGAACGGCATTGGTAAATGTGTGAAATTGACAAAACTTGAGTATTTGGACCAAGTTATAGTGGACATCAATAACCATTATAACAAGAGATGGAAAGTTGCTTTGAAGGAGTACATAAACAAATACATATTTAAATCATGGCAGCTCCTCACTTATTTGGCCGCAGGCATACTTCTGCTTCTCACCTGTTTACAATCCTTTTGTTCCGTGTATGACTGTAAGAATTGGTTAGGCGACACTAGTCTTTTGCAGGACTAAACCAAGGGCAAAAATTTCCAATGCCGGTGGCCGTGTCTTCCCTTGAACACACTGACTTCCATTTACTTTAGTTTAAGTTCATATTGCATAGTGACATATTAAAATCCTTAGCTAGACTAAAAGGCTTCAGTTCTATAGACAGAAATAAATGTATTCCAAATATATATAAGTTCTATACTCAGAAATAAATGCATTCTGAGTACATATATACACATATATCTATCAATCTATGAGTGCCATTTTCGAGAACGATAATACTCTTTGAAAACGCTTCGAATTTTGTCTTATCCATAAAGAGCACATCCAATCGCAACCAGATTTTACTCAGGAATGGAAGGAAATATGAGAATGAGACGATCTCATTTTTCTAATTATTATAGATGGTTAGTTTTTCTTGAAATTTAGTTTATGCCATAGTTTTGCTCTACAATTGCTGACCTGAAACTTCTTATCGGGGAGTACATGAAAGTAGGGCATATAAGAGGTATTAGAAGCAATTGTTAAATTATAGCGAAGCATTTTATTATTTGGTTAAATTAAGTTTTAAAAAATAGATTTAATATATGTCATGTTTGTGTAAGAAATGTAAAGTAAATGATTGAGTTAAATTATTGTAGTTTTTTATAACTTAAGTATAATATAATTTCAATAATAAATAAGATATTTTCATAAATATGTTTATAATTAATAGTAAATATAATTCTATATGTAAAGATGTATAAGAAGAAGCATCATAATTATGGTTTAGAATTTTTTCAAGGTTTGAATAATATCATTATGCAATGTTGGATGATATATTGATGTATCAATCGACACATGAGAGGGTAAAAAATTATTATCATAACATAATCAATCATTATGTACAGTTAAATTATATTCTAGGCGATTCATTTAATAAACCAAGGTCACAACCTATGCATTTGTAGGGTACTTATCCTCAATTATATTTATACCCTTCAAATTTATGTTTTTGATGCACCTCTATATAGAATAAGGTAGTTAAAATACCCCTCTATTTTCCTTGTGTATTTCATGTAACTATTGTTAGTGAAACATAGAAAATTGGGGTGTTATCACAAAATGTGGAATGATAATGAGGGACCCATTTCTCAATACTTCATTAAGAAATAAGTTTCCCACAAAGAATTTACTAACAACCCTTAGGTGAATCAAGTCAATATAAGAATCTATAGATTTCCTTATGCTCCTGGGATGGGGGTCAAGGTCAAATAGCACTTTGGGGAGAAAAACTAAAAATATCAAATCAACTGGAAAATGCAATCTAACGCTTGAAACAAAAATATTAAATGCAATATTAGCAAAACTAGAAAATAGATTGTAGATCTAAGAAAGGTGGAAATGCATTTACTAGTTAGCAAAAGGAAATTTTTGAAGGCTAACTGGGACTCATTCACCCATAGGTGAATGGGTCTTTCCTCAGGGGTTTTTGTAACTTTTGGGAGCCTCTAATGTAGATCTATAGCTTCTGGTTTGTCTAGGTTTTAGTGTCAGAAAGTCAAAATTTAGATCTGTAGGTTAGATTTCGTGATTTCACAACAACTTTGAACCTTTTGCAACTTTGACAACTTTCAACCTTGCACTTTTAAAATTTCTTCAATCCTTCTTCAACCTAAATCTACAACCACACATATAGGAGATAAAAATGTTTATTTTTGGGCAACTGGAGGTTTGCCTTGGTCAAACCCCATTTTGGTAATCAAACCTTGAATTTAAATGATGAAATAGAAGAGGGAATGAAGAATGAGAAAAGATATGTTAGCACTCAACAAACCCTTGAAGAAACCTTGATAATGGAGACCTTAGAAAGTCTACAACTTGCATGAAATGGCTAAATTGGATGTGGATCTTGACACTAGAATAATGCTTTAAATGCTTGAACTTGATCTTGAAATGTACATCTCAATGTTAACTCCGAAAACATGCATGATGTAAGAAGAATTTGACATAATGAATAGATCTTGAATGCTACAATAACTCTTTTTTATATCAGCTCTTGAATCTCTTTGATTGCTCTCGAAATGCTTGAAGAATTCTCATAAAAATCTCTTGTAAATCTAGGTGAAACTTATTGAAAAAACCCTATATTTATAAGTATGTATCCTTAATTTCTGGAAATTCAAATATCACAAGCCAACATTGAATTATGGATTTGAAGATGTTAAAATACCACCAAAAACATAATTTGAATTTAGGTCTAAATTTCTAGGGAGGACCCATTCAACCATGGGTGAATGGGTCTCAGGTCCCTATTCTTAAAACACACATTGCTCAAGGTAAATTTTTATGTTTATGAATTAATTATTGTTGGTTTTCACCTTTGGAAAATCTAATTTATTAGGATTGTAAATGAATAAATATGGCTAATTAAGGCCTAGTTAAGCTCAATTTAACTAGGAGGACCCAAATAAGTGTAAAAATGTAAAGGGATACATTTGTCAATAGTAAATTAAAGAATTATTAAGTCCATTTTAATTAAGAGGGCCCAAACAAGTTTAAAAATGTAAAGAGATACAATTTTCTACACTATATTTAACCCCTACTTTAGTGAGAGGATGACCTTGAGTCAAACTCACACTAAAGTAGACAATCAAGAGATTGCTAATTATAAAATTGTTGGAAGGATAAGATGAAAAAGATCAAGAAGGATGATCAAGCCCCCAAGGTCTAAGATCTTATTGAAAAATTAACAAAGACATAAAGAGACACATGCCTATGTTAAACATATATATGGAACAATGAAAAGATAGTCAATCATACAATGTCAAAGACTAAAAATAAAAGAAAGGGGAAGGATCAAGCCTTCGTTGTCCAACTCATTGTGGATCACACCTCAACTTTTGGTCTAAAAATTTTTACAAATGAAAATCGTTGTCTACTATGCAAATAAACAACACACACTCACATGAGCAAGTGAAATCTATTGTCCACTAGGTGAGCCCCCAAGGTTGGAAAATGAGAGAATCTTTTTAGGTTCCCATACCATACCAAAGTTATACCTCTGACAAATTTAATAAGGCACCACACAATATGAAATTCAAGCTTCATAAGGTTCAAAAAATTGTGTTATGCTAAACACTTATGAACAAAAAAGGCTCCATATGAAAGCAAAGTGTGATATGCTTGATAGCCATGAAAAAGAGTTATAACTTTGACCTTCACAAGGCTAGCAAGTTGTGTTATGATAAACACTTGTAAAAAAAGGAAAGTAGGATAAGATATGTTAAAAGGGGTTTTTCTTAGTTCATGTAAGGTCTCCTCTTAGAGTACACCATGCCTAATTCTCCAAGAGAGGACAAGTCTAGGATAAAAAAATCATAACTTAGGGAATGCAATGTGTAGCATTACCACTAAGAGGAAAATTATATGCCAAGAAGGGTCACATTCTTGGAGGAAATCAAACCCAATGACACCACCAAGAAAAACAAACATCACAAGAAGTAAGAAAACTACACAATGAAACATAAGATATAGTCCAAGATCTCCAAAAATGATAATGCCAATGTATGCCACCACTTTAAAGAAATTTCAAACACCATGCCATGAGAAATTACTTTAGAGTAGAAAATGATAAATTCTAACAATAAAGAAGACATGATAGCTTATTTGGAAAGCCCTATGTCAAGCATATGTTTCAAAATGAAGCTACGTCATGAAAAAGGAAGGGATTACCCCCAAAATGAAATCCAAAAATAACACATAAGGGATCCACAGATTCAGGGTTAGCGTATTTATTTTCTACAATGATATTATAGAGCTCAGAAACATCATCATTCCCCAAATATCTCATGTTATAGGAAGAATAACACATAGAGAGAAAAAAAAAGAATAAGATTTTGGGTCAACATCAAAGATACCTAAATGTCTTGATGCCTTATGTCATCCCCAAAAGGAAAACACGAGAAAAAATAAAATGATAAAGGTTGATGACATATAGAATAATATAGATAAAAATAGAGGAACGAACATGAAGATATATCAAAAATAAAAGTAGAGGGGATCACATTACGCACATGCAATCACACAAAGAACATGAAAAAGAAAATAAATACAAGAATAGTAAGGAACATGCAACTCAACTTATAGGATTTTTTTCACATCCCAATTTTGTTCATCATATGTGGAAGGAAGACAACTAGCCAAAGGGACAACATAAAGTGCCAAACTAGGACAATCGCCAAGTTTCGCATAAGTTGAACCACTCCTTGTAGGAGGATCATTAAGATTGTTATCATTTAAGATTATAGATGAGGAGAAAAATAAATTTAATTCTTTATGCACTTCCTCATCATTTTTTTCAATTTCATTTTCATCATCTAAGTCAATCACAATAGAAGGTCTAATGATAATACCCATAAAGATGCTCGTTCTTGTTGTTTTCGAGATTTAGGATTTTCTTGTTTTGGTGAAGGCGGAGAATCATCATGCATTACTTGAAGTATTGTTTGATCTTTATTTTTTGATTCATGTTTTTCTTGTAATAAATAAGTAATAGCATGATGTCTACACCTACACTCTCTAGAATTTCAATTTCTTTTTGTTCAGTTTTCAAGTTGGGATTGTGTAGAAGTGAGTTTATTAGCCATAGGTTTCTTTTATTCCATTAAGGGATGAACGAAAGGAACCATGTGAGGTTGTTCAATGACTTTCTCTTTAGCTTTATAAACTTGTTTTATTTTAGGAAGCACAACAAGACTTATTTGGTTATTTCATGATCTCTTATAGGAAATAACTAGAGGATTTTTTATGTTTTGGTCTTGGTTACTTTGAAGGAATTTGGTTCAATCATGGTTTCATCAAGGATAGGGGGCTCAGTCGTGGGTTGAGGCATATTGGTAAGCGATAATTCTATTATGAATTTTACCTTAAATTTTTTATAAGAGTTGAAAAAGAAGTCCTCACAAGGCCTAATAGGTTCTATAGGTGTAGGCCAAAAGAAATCTAATGAGAAATTCCCATAGGAGGACACATTATTAAAGCCAGTATGGTGTATAGTAAATATATCACTGCCAAATGGAAACTTTAAATATTTATGCACAACTTATGGGATGAAATTCATGGAGTGAAGCAATTGATATCCTAACTTCACACAAAATTGGTCTGATGATGGGATGATGGAAAGTGTGACACTTAATGTTTTATGTCCAAAATTTAGAGGAAGAGTTATTGAACCTATCGTACAATAAGAAAAACCATTATGCATTTTGATCCATGCTTTTGGTTTTTCATAAGTATCTTGATAATGCTCATGCAAAAATAAGAATTCTTTAGTGATCACATTCTCTACACAAATGGGATCAATTAATATCCCATTAGGAGGCTTTTCGTTGATTCTTCTAGCTATCTAAAGAGGACCATTGGCTACATGTTTGATTATGCCATGTTGTGAGAAAACAATGTCAAGTGGCATTTTGGTTAGGCTCTTATGAGGTTGAATTTCAATTAGTACAATCATATTATGCATGTCTTTCTTGTTATCATCACTCGTGTCAACATTCATAACATTATTCTTTGTTTCACTAGCTTTGACAAAGTAAATATTATGATTTGGCATAAGATTAGTAAATATTTGCATGTTTTGGTGAGGAAGGGCTATAGACTTATTACCTTGATCACTAACACCAGCAATTTGAATGTGATTAAAATCAATGAGTTCTTGCACAATAGGTTTAAGATTCTTCCAATATTCTATAGCATGTCCATTGTTTCAGTGAAAATAGCAATAGGTATTTTTTCTATAGTTAGGAGATAAAGGTTTTATAGGATCGGGACCTCTAACAAGAGGTAAGGAAATTAGTTTATAGTTTAAGAGTTGCAACATGATATTATGAAGGGTATTAGGTAGAGGGGTGAATTTCCTAATTCTATATCCAAATGTGTATTGATTTGTCATCTTTATAAAAACCACTTGGTTATCAACATGTTAAGTTGGTTGAGGGGGATTAAGTTGTAAAAATCCCTTCTATTTTTTCCTAAATGGTTAATAGTTGTTTTGATGCGTGGATTCTAGTTTTTAAGGATGTATAGAGGGAGTTTTAAATTCATCAGTACTAACCTAATTTTGGTATTCACGAAGGGAAACAAACAACTGTGTGAAGGAGGGAAATTTCAACACTCAAGCTTACTTTGGATTTTATTTTGTAAATTGGAAATAAACATTCTTTAAAGGTCAGGATCGAGAATCTTAATGTTTATTTTTTAGTAAAGCAATTGGTATTGTGCTCTAAAATCAATGACCTTTTTATCATCCTTTTGTTTGCATGTCATTAAGTTAGCTAAGGTCATATTAGGATCCATATGTATTGGGAAGTGATTGTACAAGGCATCAATAATTTCATTGAATGAATGTATTGAATTATTCAGTAATGAGAAAAACCATTCCAAAGCAATATCCTTCAAGGATCTAGGGAAGAGTTTAGCCAATATTTTATCCTAAAAAATGATGTCACTACATAGGGCTATAAATTCATAAACATGGCTAAAATGATATTATTTCCCACAATATATCTCAACTCTAGGAATCTTTATGCCTTGTTGCATTAGTGTTTTCAATATATCCAATTGTAAGGGGTTTGTTTTGATGTATTGTGAAGGTTAGCCATATTGATTTTGACTTAATGTAGCAATTTGGTTTTGGAGAGATGAAACATTTTACATGAGTGTGTCAAGGAATTTATCAACATTATTAATGTTGTGAGATGGAGGTGAATAAGGTGGAGGTTTATATATATTTGGAGGGAAAGTGACTTGTAAATTTGTGAGGGGAGATGGGTTAGGAGATTTGAGATTGGAATGCACAAAGCTAAAGAGATTCCTAATGGAAATACCTATGGAAGTATTGAAATTTCTAGTAGGTTGTATGGTTGTTATAATACTTGTATCAGTGTATGTTAGAATAGAGGTTATGGTTGTGGAAGGAGGAACTGGAATTACACCTTGAATTTGAGTATACCCCAAATCTTGAGCACAACTAGTAATGGTAGGGACATGTTTATCAATAATGTGAGATAAGCTATGGACAATCTCTATTCCTTGTTCATTTTCAATCATTCTCCTTATGTTATCTATCAGGGGAACCCCATTACCTGTGTTGTATTCTTAACTCAAAAAGTCTTGAAGTCTTTCAAGTTCTTTATCCATTCTCCTAAGGTTCTCATGAGGGAAATTAGCAATAATTGTATCAACATCAGTCACATTGGTTATAGGTAGGGAAATCATGGGAAATTAAGTGTTAAGGGTATGATCCATAATGGGTTGACTAGTGTGAACACTATAAGTGAAATATTTAGAAAACCCAAGATCCACGACAAGTGATGTATCATGGGATGCAATGAGTCTCGAACTAGATCTCATGATGGTATTGGTAATAGGACACTAAGTTGTAAAGCTCATACAAGTTTCACAAACCCAAAGTGCACCCAAAATGCATAATAGGCAAAATGCAATCAAATATCTTAAAATGTAAAGTGTAATGCAAGTATGTAAAAATAATTTTTAGATTTAAAACAAGATAAATTTTTAATTATGCTATGTAAAAACCTGGAAATGATATCTTTCTCAAATGCAATTTTGAATTCAAATAATGCACTAAATTTGATAAATTAAGCTTAATATGAACAATTTGAGATAACCAAAATTTTGGAAACCAAAACAACAAATTAAATACAAAAACACAGAATGCATAAATGGTGTTTTTGATCCTCAAAAATTTATAAAAATCCCTAACTAGGGACTCATTCACCCATGGGAGAATGGGTCTCACTTCAAGCTTTTAAAAAAACAATTTGCATGTTTCTAATGTGATTTTTATGGCTTTCAGATTCTGGTTTTAGACAATAAGTTATAGTTTTAGATTTATGGAAAATGAGGACTAAATGCAATTGCAAAATAATGCTAAATGACAAGCGAAAAGACCTAATTTGAGATGCAATTTTGATTCAATTTTTTAATGTAAATGACTGATGATGCAATGTTATGTAAATACTATGTAAAATGACTCAGATTTTTGAATTTTCTAGATTTTAAAGAATGAAAAAATGCAAACCTAAAACCCTAAATGAGATGTAAACTAATGCAAGAAAACAACCCTAAATAAGATTAAAATCAATGCAATGAAAATACAAATGAATTTAAAAACTATATCTAGGGTTGAAAATGGACTCCAATATTAGCAAGCTATTATGTTCAAAAGTAGAGTTCACCAAAATGAAAGAAAGAGAAATAGGTGATTTTCCTTAAAATGTGGAATGTTAATAAGGAGGGACTTGTTTTCTAATATTTTATTAAGAAATGAGATTCCCACAAAGAATTAACTAAAAACACTTAGGTGAATCAAGTCAATGTGAGAATCTAAAGATTTCTTTATGCACCCAAGATGGTGGTCAAGGTCAAACAACACTTTGGGGAGAAAAACTCAAAGTAGAAAATCAACTCCAAAATGTAATATAACACTTGAAACAACATTGTTAAACTCAATATTAGTAGAACTACAAAACATATTGCAGATTTGAGAAGGGTGGAAATGTGTTTACCAGTCACCAAAAGGTAGTTTCTAAAGGTTGCTTGGGACTCATTTGCCCATGGGTGAATGGTTCTTTGGTAGGTTTTTTCCACAACTTTCAGGATTATTTGATATTGATTTGTAGCTTCTAATTTGTGAAGCTTTCAATATCATAAAGTAAAAAAATAAGATTTGTAGGATAGATTTTGTGATTTGACAACAACTTTAAAATTTTTTACAACTTTGACAACTTTTTAATCTTGCACTTCAAAGAGTTCTTCAATCCTTATTCAACCTAAATCTGCAATCACACATGCAAGAGATAAAAATAATTGTTTTTTGGGGAATGAAGGTTTTCCATGGTCAAAACCTATTTTTGTAATCAAACATTGAATTGAAATAATGAAATGGAATATGGAATGAAGAATGAACAAATTTATGTTACCACTCAACAAACCCCTGAAGAAACCTTGATAATGGAGATCTTAGGAAGTCTGCAACTTTCATGTAATGGTTGAATTAGATGCGGATCTTGACACTAGAATAATCCTTTGAATTCTTGAACTTGATCTAGGATCCCACATCATAATGTTACCTCCAAAAACACACATGATGCAAAAATAATTTAACATGATGAATAGATCTTGAATGCTATAATAAATCTCTATTATATCTTCTCTTTAATTGCTATGATTTCTCTTGAAATTCTTGAAGAGTGCTCATAAAAATCTCTTGTAAATCTAGGTGAAACTTAGTGAAATAACCTTGTATTTATAGGTATGTATCCTTAGTTTCCTGAAATTCAAATATCACGACATTGAATTATGGATTTCAATATGCTAAAACACTACCAAAAACTTAATTTAAAATTAGGTCCAAAGGTCTAGGGAGGACCCATTCTCCCATGGGAAAATGGGTCTGAAGTCCCTATTCCTAGAACACACATTGCTCAAGGAAAAGTTTTATGTTTATGCATTAATTATTTTCGGGTTTCCCCTTCAAAAAATCTATTTTATTAGGGTTTTAAATGACTAAGTAAGGCCAATTAAGACTTAATTAAGCTTAATTTAATTAATAGGGCCGAAATAAGTGTGAAAATGTAAAGGGATACATTTATCAACACTTGATTAAGGCATTATTAAGTCTAATTTAATTAGGAGGGCCCAAACAAGTATGAAAATGTAAAGGGATATATTTTTCTACACTACAGTTAGTAACATTTTTATATCAAATAAGGGCACTAACCACACCTACATCTAACTAAAAACCAGTTTCCATTACCATCCTACATAGTAAAGCCTTCGCATATAAAATCTAGATAATGAATAAATATTGTTTAGACTGAAAAGTATCAAGATTTTTATATTAAACATTCTTGGTCACACTTTGAGATCCATCATCAAGAGAGGATACAATTTAGATTGATTAATGAAAATTATTCTTTATACAAGGGAGAGCTTGGAATGGAGGTGTGATCCATTTTAAAAATTAGGACAAAACTAAATATAGTAAAAATATGTAGATAATTTTATCCATCCAAATAAATATATAGCAATAAATCATAGATGTAAATTATAGATTATAATATAAATGTAAATCATCACTCAAGAATTATATGGAGAAAAACTTATAGGAAAAAAAATCTAGATCGAAAGAGATCCAAGACTTCTATTAATCCTTCAAATGACCTACATCAATACAACTTCTCTCTTTGAATCCCTGCAAAAATTCATGGGTTCAACAAACTATAAATTGTTTTTTTTTCCTTTAAATCAATTGAAAAATATATATGCATGAGAGAAACCACAAATCAGAAATGGTTTCTAAAACCATTTAGGCATAACTCAAAAAATTAAGAAACTTCCTCTTCCAACTTGTGATTTTATTCACTTTCTAGTAATGTGCGCATGCAAACTAAAAATTCTTCTCCAATCTCACATTTAATTTTCACTTTTTCATGCTCTTTCTAATTTGACAACTAAAAAAGCCTTTGAAAATTTTCATAGTTACATTTATCAACATTCATGACAACTAAAAGACAATTACAAATTGCAAATTAATAATTAAATACGAAGAAAGATTCAGACATTTACTCAACTTTCTCCCACTTGTTGAATACTAGAGAAAAAACATAAAGTGAAACTAAATTAATCAATCTTTAGAAGAAGTAAGTCTCATGGCTTCTCTAGAGAAATTAATTTTTTTTGTTCTCACTAGTTTAGTAAGAGAATTGGAAACATTCTCTAAAGTGTCTAGTTTCTATGATATTACTTTACAACTCTCATCCATCTCTTGAAGAAAATGATACCGAACATCTATGTGGTCTATGTGGGCATGATCCATTAGGTTTTTGACCAAAAATATAGAACTTTGACTATCACATACAATTCTTACTTGTTTACTTTGAAAGACAATGCCTGAACACATTCTCTCTAACCACACTACTCCTTACAAGCATGTGTTGCAGCAATGTACTCTACTTCTATAGTAGACAATATAATTATAGGTTGTCTTTTTCTTATCCAACTAACTACTACTCCAAAAAAAGTAAAGACATAGCCACTTGTGGATCTTCTATAATCTAGATCATCAACAAAATCTAAATAAAAAAGCCTTGGAAATAATGCACCCTACTCATATAATAAGATCCACATGTGATAAAAAATGAAATGTTTGGATGACCCACATAGATATTTGAAAACCCTTTCCACATAAGTCCAATCCTCATCACTAGAATTCTCCATAAATATACTAAGAACTCCCACTACTTGGGCAATATCATTTCTTGTATACATCATAGCGTATATAGGGCTTCCTACAAAACTAGCATATGAAAATTTATACATCTCTTGAAGTACATCATGTATTTTAGGACATTGATCTAGAGATAGCCTAGTGTCAACTACAAAGGGAATACTAATGGGTTTACAGTCATGCATGTCAAAACACTACAAATTAGTGTTAACACACTTCTTTTTATTTAACCATATTTTTGTTAACTTAATCCCTAATTATTTCCATAACTAAGATATATTTTGCAGCCCCTAAATATTTCACATAAAATGTACCAGAAAATTGACTCTTAATTTCCCTAATCATTCTCTTATCATTTCAAAAAATTAATGTATCATGAACATATAGAACAATGATTAGTAATCAATCACCAATTAATTTAAAAAAATCATAATGATCTTCACATCTAATAATGTAATGATTCAAGGAAAAAGCATTAATTTTTTTATACCAAATTCTTGGTGACTTCTTCAAACCTTACAAATATCTCTTTAATATACAAACCAAGATTTCTTATCTCTTCACAATAAAATTATCACGTTATTTCATAAATATTTCTTCATCAAGATCCCATTGTAATAAAAGTTGTTTTAACATCAATTTTCTCTACTTCTAAATAAAAAGCAACAAAAATAAATAAAAAGAATCTAATGTAGGTTAGATTAGCCATAGGAGAAAAAATATCACCAAAATCCATGCCCTCAACTTGGGAGTAACCTTTTGCCACTAACTGGGCATTGCATTATTCCAAATTACCATCTACTTTAAATTTATTTTCAAATAACCATTTGCATCCAATGGCTTTCCTCACCTTAGGTAGTTCAATTATATCCAATGTGTCGCATTTTTCCAAATAATTTATTCCATCTCTCATTTCCTCTAACCAAGAATCATTTTCAATTTAAGATAAGGCCTATTTCACAAATCTAGGTTCATTTTCACTACAACATAAAGAAAAAAAGCAACAAAAATCAAATGGACTATTTCCATACCTATCAATAGGTTTACACTGTCTAGTGAGTTTTCTTAGAGCTACTAAAATATTCTTTGGTTGTTCCTCTTAAGAATGATCTTCTAATCCTTCTTGTTTACATTCATGTTCATCATGTTTATCATTTTGTAGTTTCACATTAATATAAAAAATTCGCTATTTTTTTATGCTTTATATGAGCTTGCTAATCATTTATAATTTCCTTAAGTTCAATGAAAATTACATCCTTAGAAATAGTTTTTTTATTTCTATAATATCACAAAGTTTATAACCCTTAATTTTCTTTCCATAATTACAAAAAATACATTGTTTATCTCTAAAATCAATCTTAGAAAGTTTTCTTTAGGTGTTCATGAATATATGCCCCACGACCAAAAACTCTAAAATGAGAAATTGATGGTGATTTACCTATCCATACCTCATAGGGGAGTTTTATCAACAAGAGTAGATTTAGGTGACCTATTAATGAGGTAACAAATAGTATGAATTTGTTAAGCCCAAAAGCATAGTTCAAGATTTGCACTACTCAACACGCTTCTATCTCTATCCATCAAAGCCTTATTCATCCTCTTTTCCAATTCATTTTTTTCTGGTGTGTATAGAGTTATTTTCTACCTAACAATTCCTTCATGCTTACAATATTCATCAAAAATGCTAGAGAAAAATCCTCCACCATTATCTATTTTTAAAATCTTTACTTTTCTATCAGTTTTTTTCTTAACAAGTGTTTTAAATTCTCTAAATATAGAAAAAACAACAAATTGGTCCTTCAAAAAGTAAACCCATGAATATCTAGAATAACCATCAATAAAGGAAACACAATAGTGAGACATTCTAATAGATAGTACATCCACAAGACCAAAAACATCATTATGAATTACCTCCAAAACTTGTTTGACCCTAACACTTCCAAATTTAAATGATACTCTATTGCTTTACATACATAGTGTCTGAAAAAAAAAAAACTAGCAAGGTAACCCGACAAACCATAAACCATCTTTTTTTATGAGTGTTTTGAGACCCTTTTCACCAGTATGACCCATCATATGGTGCCATAACATACATGATATAGATTTATCAATTACAATAATAGAGTTAGAAAAAGTAAAAGCATCAAGTCTTAATAGGGTGCCATACATATTACCCTTAGCTACAACCAAATTCCCCCTATTTGACTTATAACAACTCTTTTCAAAAGTAACATACATTATTAAATAATTCATTTTAGATACATAAATTAAAAACAGTAATAGCTTCATCATTAGAGGATTTATTTGTAGAGGAATCATCATTATTTTTATTCTTACAATCCATTTTGAGATGCCCCCATTTAACATAGTTCCAGTGCCTCAATCTACTCTTATCAGGTGTCTTTGACCTTTCCATGGATTTAGAATGATCCTTAAAACTATCATTTTCACATTTTTTCTTGTCCTTATCTTTCTCCTTAGATCTACCTCATACATGAAATACATATTTAGACCCCTCTGATGTCCTTCTCATTTCATCACAAAGTAGAGTGGCAATGAGGGCACCCAATTTCAGATCATCTAAAAAATAATCATTGATTCCAACAAAATTATTATCCCAAAATCAAAGTAGTGAACATAATAATAAAATATATTTATCCTCCTCATCTATCTTTACAATAATTGTCTCTAGTTGACTTAGGATTAAATTCAATGAATTCAAGTGTTCTGCAATCGAGTCTCTATTATTCATTTAGAGTATAACTTTATTTACACAAATAACTTTCTAATGCAACTCTTAGTTTGGTATATCTATCCTATTCCATTCCGTAATTTATTAGAAGTAGTCTCATTAGACAAATTTAATAGAAAAAATCAGATAAACATAAATGAATTTAGTGCGGCGATCCTTCTTAACTAATTTAATCCATGTTTATTTGACATAATATTTGGTTTCTTCTCTTTATTAATAGTAATCTATTGGTCTCTTTCTTCCTAGAGATCCTTCGTCTTTAACTTCCAAAGTGCATACCCAATACCATTTAATATTTTGTTGCAAGGATGAGTAGATTGGTGTTGTCATTGATGTCAACAAGCTTGTGTAGTCATTAGTGTCAAATGTATAAGGAAGAGGAAGATCATTATTGGGTGAGATTGTTGTGTGAGTATGTTGATTTTTTCTGATGTTTTTTGATGTTATCCATTCTTTGATTAGTTACATTATGTTATCATTAGTAAAGCTACTTCTGTCAACCTCTAGTGTTGTTGTAATAAGATTTTGTGATCTTTGGTTATGTTTCTATGTTTAAATTTGTTAAGTTCTATTCAAGAAATTTGGAAGATGATGAGGATATATCTTTGGTGCTTGGTTTCCAAGTTCTTTTGAGAAAATTTGATAAAAAGAAGAAAAATTGTGTTGTAGTGGTGTTCTGGGTTATAGAGTTGTGTTCTTATGATGTTGTGTATTTCTTCTAGGTTGAAGATTTTCCTGTACACTTCAGATATGTTGATAGGTTGAAGATTTTCCTATACACTTTAGATATGTTCATCAAAGATGTTCAGAGTTGTTGTAACCAAAATTCGGCATGCTAAATCATTGTACAAAAGAAGTTGTGTTCACCAAAGTGTGACTTGTCTATTATAGAGGTGTCTAGGAGAAATATATTTTATCCATGTTTCTTCATAGTTATGGTTCAGGTCTTGTGGATCTTATGGAGTTTTGATAGCATTGGTATCTTTCTTCAATTGAGTTTGTTCATGTTTGGAGCTAAGGAAGTCAGTTTCTTGAGTTACAGTGTATGGTAGAGCTGTTTGGATGTACTAGGTTTGTGCACTCTTCAAGTGAATAAATAATTAAGTAATCAACTTAGGGGAATAAGGTGATTTAGTGACATAATTAAATAATTGGTATTATTTAATCAATCAGGATGAAATAAATTGAGATTAGAACTTTATTAAATAAATGTGATTTATTTCATTGGTCAAAATGATGAAATGTGAATTAATCAAATAATGTTTTTTTATTTAATCAATAGAGGAATTTGGGTTTTTCAAGACTTTATTCAATATGTGAATTTTATTTAATTTGTCAAAAATGATGAAAAAGTGAATTAACTAAATAATGTTGTATTATTCAATTAATAGAGGAATTAGGGTTTGTTATGTCATTTAGATGTGGTGTGATGTGGGGAATTTGTGAGATGATTTCAAGATGTTTCGAGACATTATCAGATGATTCCAAGCTATTTCGAGATGTTTTGAGAAATTACAAGATGATTCCAAGTTGTTTTGAGGTGATTTTGAGATGTTCTGTGATATTTCAAGATGGTTTTGAGATGTTATGGGATGTTTTGGGACAATGTTGAGTCAGTTCAAGATGTTATGGGATGATTCTGAGTCATTTTGAGATGTTATGGGACAATTTCGAGTCATTTTGAGATGTTATGAGATAATTTTGAGTAATTCTGATATGGTATAGTACAAATTTTGAGTCATACTAAGATGTTATGGGATAATTTTGAGTTAATCTGAGATGTTACGAGACAATTCTAAGTCATTTCGAGATGTTATGGGATAATTTTGAGTTATTCTGAGATGTTACGGGACAATTTCAAGTTATTCTGAGATGTTACAAGATAATTCCAAGTTATTCTGAGATGTTACAGGATAATTTCAAGTCATTTCAAGATGTTACAAGATAATTCCAAGTCATTATGAGATGTTATAGGACAATTCTGAGACATTTTGAGATGTTACGAGATGTTTCGGGATGTTTAATGTTGTTTGAGGTTGTTTGATGTCATTCGATGTCGTTCGATGCTATTCAATGTTTTTCAATGTTGTTCGATGTTGTTTGATGCTTTTCAATGTTGTTTGATGTTGTTTGATATTTTCTGGGGCGTGTGATAAGTGTCAAGTCAATTTCACATGTCTACATTTTGCCCCTCTTTGATACAAAGTACTGGTTTCTTTGTTTCAAAGATTTTTTTTTTGAGATCAAGTTTTTGAAAAAAAATTATGCCCCACTATGACTCGACATTTAGTGGAATGATGGTAGAACTTTGTGCTACCCCCTTGAGAGGTTAACCAAAAATTTCAAGCTTTGAGGTCAGGCTCTTGACACTATTTTTTTGTCATTTCGATGTTTTCAAATGAAACGTTATCTCAATAGGTGCTTCGTTTCTCATTTTCATGCTTTATAGAGCTTATAATTTCAAAGTAGGAAGGTTCCCTAATTGAAATTAGGGTTTTCTTAAGGTGTTATATAGACAATCTGTCTTCAAATTGGCTCATTTGTGCTTTGATCTTCTTGCTAATTCTTGTCTTTGGATTTCACATTCCGTCAGTTGTTCAAGAACAATTCCAAGATTTGAGGCTTCCCAACATCATTCTAAGCTTGTTCAAGAGTTTGGACGGCCTTTAGGCATCAATGGCTTGATATGTACCTTCTTGCTTTTTTCTTTTGTCATGTTTTTTTTCGTGTTATGCATGTGCAAAGTTCTATCAGTCAATAACACTTTTTTTGAGATTCCTACACAATTGCATCAGTTTTGGTGCTTTTTCCTTGTGAAAATTGTGCACTTGCTTGAAAACTACGCTATTACTTGAAAACTACACTATTATTTTTATGCTTTTGACCTGAAACTACGCTATTATCTAAAAACTGTGTTATTGACCTAAAACTATGCTATTAACCTAAACATGTGCCCTTCTTTATGCACCCTTAACCTAAAAATGTGCTATTTCTTGACAATAGCACCCCTGTCTCATACTTTTAACCTAAATCTACACTATTGCCTCAAAATAGCACCCTTGTTTGGTATTTACTAAGCATTTGCCCCATAACCTAGCAGTTGACTTCTCCTTCTATTGTTTTCTTTTAGAATTTGTTCAAAACCCTAGCATGTGTTTGTTTGTTATCCTAAATTTCATTTGTAATCATGCTCATTTCATTTTTTATCACTTTATATGTTTAGAGTAAAACCCTAACATCCTAGTTTATAATAATTGCATGCGAGTCTTAGACCACTTATGATGAGAGAGAAACATCCTCGCCACTTGTTCGATCCAATTACCCATTTCAATGTGTTGGAGTGGGACTTCCTTGATGCCATGTGGTTACATTATATTTGTTACATGCCTTTGATTAGGACTCACAAGGTGATGATGACTACTCTTATGGAGAGATTGCACTCTATGAAGTCCTGCTTTCATTTTCCTATAAGGGAGGCTACTATTACTCTTGAGGATTTTTTGAGGATACTTCATCTTCCTATTCATAGTGAGATCATTACATACCATGTTCGATGAGGTTCTCACACTATGCAACATTTTTTAGGTGTGGCACACTTGGATATTCATGATTTAGCCGTACAATGCCCTAATTGAAAATGAGCAAAATTAAGGCTCTTTAGGCCTTTCCTGGCTCCTCTGCAACTTCCTAAGTTCTCCCCCCACAAATGGATTGGTAGAGTCTCTTCCTCTTTACCATATCTAGGTAAGAGTCATATGGTCTTTCCTAGCCGGACTCTTCTCTGGCTCGCCTAGGACAAGACTCCAAAGCTAGCTCCTGTGCTTTCAAAGGCCCCAAATCCTACTATATGTACACCCATGGAGTCTAGTCAATTTGTACGGTGGGAAAATGAACTAACTCTCCATTCTTTACAAACTGTCTAGTTCAGACAACCAACAGTGTAGAACACAAAATATTTACAATAAGTGCTTAAAGCTAAACAAAAAACTATCTAATTCCACATACAATTCAAAGAACAACTACCCTACATCATGCACAAGTTACAGTGCCAAAACTAATCCATTAAAGTATCACTGCAATACCAAAAACCCAAGAAATCTCACACACAGTCACATATGCTTTTATTGAATTCAAAAGCTTAAACCATACAATAGGCATCCAACCCTACTCCAATGTTGAGGCATACCATAATTAGGGTCACCAAAATAGTTATTGTTCTCCCTTGGGATCTTCTTGGTTGTTTTAGTGTTGCAAACTTGCAAAATGCAACTTTTGCAACTTTTTCCAATTTCTTGTAAAACTATGCAAATGAGTTTCAAAACTCATCAAATCTTTCCCAAACACTATCCTAATTACCAAAACATGTTTCTAACCCAAGTTTGAACCAAATAACATCATGATGACATCATCATCCAACTGGTTCCAATTAGAAGGCTTTACAACTTCTTAGCCCTACTTGCACCTTGCAAAAGTCCTAAGCCTTTATTGATCTAAACCCGTATTGCACCTACTCTGTGGTCAACATGACCTTCATCTAATCACAAAAAAAATACCCTAAGGATCACACACAACTGAACTAACATATATTTCTTAGTTTTCCTAGACAACCTATGGGTGCTCCTACACCATTCTCCCCCTCTGCACAAACACTAAAGAATGTGGGGAGATATCAGAGATAGATCAATGCTATACTTCTTGAAATGAGATTCTTCCACCCATATAGCCTCAGACTCTAGTTTGTCTTTCCATTGTATGAGGTGTTCCATGTACACCTTGTGTCGAGTAGACTTCTTCACTCTGGATTCCAAGATCCTATCTACTTGCAGCTTGTCCTTAGGAGGTAAGACTATAGTACTCACATCCTCCAATACATCCTTACTGTTCAGATTCATATCAGTCACTAGTCCTTTATACTTGATCATGTCAGCTACATTAAACACTGGTGAAATACTTAATTATGCAGGAAGCTCCACCTTGTAAGCATTCTTTCCATACTCAGCTAATACTTTACATGGTCCTATTCTCTTTATCTACAACTTTGTTGGTACTCCTTTTTACAATCTGGATTTGTTGAGATGGACCATGACATAGTCACCTACTATAAATTGGATGTCTTTCCTAGACATATCCACCTTAGTTTTCAACTTATGAGTAGCCTCTATGATTTTTTTCTTCACTTGCTCCTGAATCTCCTTCATGGTCTAAGAGAAATCCTCTGCATAGCCACTTCTATGATCCATAGCTCCTAGATCTTTGAGCTCACACACACCTCTTGGGTGCATACCATATACTATCTGAAAAGGACTCCTACCTGTGGTCCTGTTCACACTGTCATTGTATGCATATTCAGCTTGTGATATGAAAAAGTCCCATGTCTGACCATACTCCCTAGTTAGGAATTTTAGAAGGTTACCTAATACTCTATTTATCACCTCAGTTTGTCCATCTGTCTGAGGATGGTAAGCTGAACCAAAAGATAAGTTAGTACCCAGTCTGCTCCATAGAGTTTTCCAAAAATGACTCATAAACTTCACATCTCTGTCTGATACTATGCTTAATGGTAATCCATGGATCCTCACAATCTCTTTGAAGAAGAGATGAGCAATATAACTAGCATCATGGGTGGTCTTGCAAGGAACAAAATGACTCATTTTATTGAACCTCTCTACCACCACATAAACACTATCAAACCCTATCTTTGTTTTAGGGAGTCCTACAACAAAATCCATACTAATGCATTCCCATGGTCTGTTGGGAATAGGTAGAGGTTGATACAAACCTACATTGCTAGCTCCCCTCTTGGATTTCATACAAACTACACACTACTACACATATCTTCTGACATCCCTTGGAAACTTGGGCCAATAATAGAACCTTTGTACCAACTCCATTGTCTTGTTGATATCGACATGGACACTGAGACTACCATTGTGCTTCTCCTAAATGAGATTCTCTCTCATTGAACCTTTGGGAACACACAACTGATTCCCCTTGAACAAAAGTCCACTTTGCAGTGTATACTCTAAGAATTGACTATGAAAATGATTATCAAAATCAGAACATACCTTATATGCTTCAGAGAAGTCTTCATCTTCTCCATAGAGATCCTTGAAACTCTCTATCCCAATGCTTTGGAATTGAATCTCTTGCACTGTCAGCAACCTCCTACTTAGTGCATCTGCTACCTTGTTCAACTGTCCTTTCTTGTGTTTGATAGCAAAGGTGAAGGATTGGAGGTACTCCATCCATTTCAAGTTCCTATTACTTAGCTTTTCTTGTGTGTTGATGTAGCTAAGTGCCTGGTTATCCATAAACACAAAAAATTCCTTAGGTAGGAGATAATATCTCCACTTTCTAAGAGACTGCACTAGAGCATATAACTCTAAGTCATAAGTAGAGTACTTCTTTTTAGCCTCATTGAGCTTTTCACTAAAGAAAGCTATAGGCCTGCCTTCTTGGCTTAGTACTCCTCCTACTGCAATTCCACTAGCATCACATTCCATTGTGAATAGCTTATCAAAGCTAGGTAACAAAAGGATGGGTTGAGTTGCCACTTCTTGCTTCAACTTCTCAAAACCCTTCTCTACTTCAAGAGTCCATTTAAATTTAGTCTTTAGACCACCCTTGATAGTATCAAGCACTGGTGCACAAATTCCATTGAAGTTTCTTATTAATTTTTTGTAAAACTGAGCTAACCCATGAAAAGTCCTTACCTCTATCTCGGTGGTTTGTGTAGGCCAATTTAGAATAGCTTCCACCTTTCTTGGGTCGATCTTCAATGACCCTTGGGATACTACAAACCCCAAATACACAAGCTCTTGCTTGAAGAACTCACACTATTCTAGATTGATGGATGAACTCTCCTCCTACAACCTTTTAAGTACCATCTCCACATGCTTCAAATGTTCCTCTGCTATCTTAATAAAGATGAGTATATCATCTAGATACACTACCACAAATATTCTTGTGAAATACTTAAGCACTTCATTCATGAGCCTCATGAATGTGCTAGGGGAGTTTGAGAGGCCAAATGGCATAACTCTCCACTCAAACAACCCACTAGTTGTCTTAAAAGTTGTCTTTCATTCATCCCCATCTTTGATTCTAATCTGGCGGTACCCACTTCTGAGGTCCAACTTAGTGAAGTACTTTGCCCCTCCAAGATAGTCCATCAAATCCTCTATCCTAGGAATAGGAAATCTATATCTGATTGTAATCCTATTGATAGCCCTAGAGTCAGTGCAAAGTCTCCACTTACTACCTTTCTTGAATGCTAAGACCACTGGTACTGGACATGGACTGATGCTCTTCTTGATAAGTCCTTGGTCTAATAACTCCTGCACTTGCCTAGCCACTTCTAGGTTCTGATTTGGTGTGAGTTTATAGGTTGCTTTGTTAGGAAATGAAGCCCCTGGTATGAAATCAATCTGATGACTGTTAGCTCTCTTTGGAGGTAATGTTGTTGGTGTCCCATCACTGACTATGTCCTTGAACTTCTCAAGTAACTTCTGGACTTCTCCTGGTATAGGTGTTTGCATAGTCTTTTCTTCTTCCTTGGGTTGCACCATAATAACATATCCTTCACCTCCTTGCTGAAGAGTGTTGATAAAATCCTTGCCATTGCTTAACAAGACACTAGGGGTCTTTGACTGTACTTCTTCTTCATCCAATAGTGATTGTATCTTAAATGTTTTACCATCCTTCTTGAATGAGATGGTGTTTGCCTTTCCATCATAGATGGCTCCTCTATCATATTGCCATGGCCTGCCCAATAGAAGATGGCATGCATCCATAGGCAACACATCACAAACCAATTTGTATTTGTATCCTCCAATGGAGAATTCCACTTATGTCTACTCATTCACAAGGACACTCTACCCTTTATTCAACCATGCCACCTTGTAAGTATTAGTATGGGGTATCTTCTCCAATTTTAGCTTCTTTAGTGCTTCCTCTGAGATGATGTTATCAGTGGACCCTGAATCCACTATAACTTTGCACACCTTCCCAAGTATTTTGCATCTCACTCTAAATAAGGCTCTCCTTTTCTTTGGCTCCTCCTTGACTGGTTGCCTTATTATAACCCTTCTAAACATCAAGTTCTCCCCCATTTCTGACTCAATATGGCTAACCTCTGGTGATTTGGCACTCATAGTGTCTTCTTGAGCATATGCTATTCTTTTCTCTATGTTAGAAGAAGATGCTTTCTTTGGGAACCTATAAGCAGGATGTCCCACTTGGCCATAGTTATAACATTTCATGCAAGTAAAGTAAGAGTTACTTCTTCCCTCTCCCTCTATTAGAACCTCCTTGAGATCCTCTACCTCTTCCATAACCTCCTCTAGAAGTTGTTTCACTTCCATGCTCTATGAGTTTATACTCTCCTTGATTTCTTTGTTTAGTCCCTCTACCTTGGTATCCACCTCTATGTCCTCTTTGATCTCTGCCTCTTCCTCTACTCTTGGAAGTTTGATCTTGTTTCCTGTTACCTTTCTCTTCAATCTTTATAGCCAATTGATAACATTGGTGCACTATCTTGGGACTTAGAAGAGTCATCTCCTCTTGTATGTTCCACTTCAAACCATTAAGGTATCTAGCCACCTTAAGGCTTTCATCCTTAGATACATTAGACCTCATGCAAAGTTTTTGAAACTCCTCTATATAGGAATTTACATCTTGGTTTCTTTGTCTCAAGCTCTGTCTTTTCTTATGCAACTGAATTTCATAGTCATATGGCATGTATACCTCTGTCACTTTGACAACCATTCCCTTCCAAGTGGAAATAGGTTTCTTGCCTTCCTTTTTTCTCTCTCTCTGGATGAACTTCCACCATGTAAAAGTGAAACCTCTCAATCTTGATTTTTCCACTTTTACCTTTTGTGCTTCAATGAATCCATCACACTCAAAATGGTTTTCCATTCCCTCTATCCAGTCCATGACTAGGTCTACTTCCAATTTTCCACTAAACAGTGGTATGCCTTCAAGAAAGGCTCTTCTTGCAAAACAGGGTCAGGTTCAGGGGTCTTGTCTTCCTCTGCAACCTCTTTACCCTTGGGTACTCTTCCTTCCAATTTATCACTGACCTCATCAGTCTTGGTTTGTACGTTACTCAATGCTTGCTCAAGTTGGGCTATTCTTTCCCTCAATAGTCTATTGTCTTCCTCCTAGTCATCAACCTTCTTGGCCAGTTCTATATTTGTCACCATGATTGTAGAACCACTAGACTCAATCTCTGACATGCAATAAACAATCCTAAATCTTTTTGGGACTCTGATACCAATCTGATAGGGAGGTTCGATGAATCACTCACTGATTCATTCTCTAAGTCTTTCTTGGAAGACCTCTAGGGTGTCTTTCTCCACCTTGCAACCTATAGGATCTCTTCCTTCTTAGGATCCCCTATTTCTCCTTGCCAACCCAACTATCAAAAAATTTCCTTCTACCAAGTCAAAACTTGATGCAATCTTGTAGCACTAGCCATTTACCCTTAAACTACCTTAAAGGCTACTAACCTCCAATTTATTGAAATGGTTTTAAATAGGTGTGGACGTACTTCCAAAAGCTTCAATCCATCCTACTAGGGGCATTATGGATCCCCCTAGCTCCATCTGCAAGTCACTTTCACCAAACTCCTTCATTAGGCATAGAAGGCTACTAGCCCTATTAGGTTTCCTTCTCTGAGAAATTAGGGATTTTCCAAAAGTCCCTCCAAAGAAAGCTCCAATATTTTCTTGGGATTCCTAGTTCATATGCCCACCCCTCAAGGATTTTTGGGGTCTTGGGGCCACAACTGGCCGTACAATGCCCTAATTGAAAATGAGCAAAATTAAGGCTCTTTAGGCCTTTCCTGGCTCCTCTGCAACTTGCTAAGTTCTCCCCTCACAAATGGATTGGTAGAGTCTCTTCCTCTTTACCATATCTAGGTAAGACTCATATCTTCCTTCTTCAAAAGGAAATTTGTCTCTAAGTTATCACCTCTGCAAATTAAGTGCTCTGCACTATGGTCTTTCCTAGCTGGACTCTTCTCTAGCTCGCCTAGGACAAGACTCCAAAACTAGCTCTTGTGGTTTCAAAGGCCCAAGCTACTACTATATGTACACCCATGGAGTCTATTCACTAATCCCAAAGGGCCATACAATTTGTATGGTGGGAAAATGAACTAACACTCCATTCTTTACAAACTGTCTGGTTCAGACAAGCAACAATGTAGAACACAAAATATTTACAAGAAGTACTTAAATCTAAACAAAAAAACTATATAATTCCACATAGAATTCAAAGGACAACTACCCTACATCATGCACAAGTTACAGTGCCAAAACTAATCCATTAAAGTATTAGTGGAATACCAAAAAACCAAGAAAAATCTCACACACGGTCACATATGCTTTTCTTGAATTCAAAAGCTTAAACCATACAATAAGCATTGAACCCTACTCCAATGTAGAGGAATCCCATAAATAGGGTCACAAAAATAGTTATTGTTCTCCCTTGGGCTCTTCTTGGTCATTTTAGTGTTGCAAACTTGCAAAATGCAACTTTTGCAACTTTTTCCAATTTCTTGTAAAACTATGCAAATGAGTTTCAAAACTCATCAAATCTTTCCCAAACACTATCTTAATGACCAAAACATGTTTCTAACCGAAGTTTGACCCAAATGACATCATCATGACATCATCATCCAACTAGTGCCAATTAGAAGGCCTTACAACTTCTTAGCCCTATTTGCACCTTGGAAAAGTCCTAAGCCTCTATTGATCTAAAACCCTATTGCACCTACTCTGTGGTCAACATGACCTTCATCTAATCACAAAAAAAATGACCTAAGGCTCACACACAACTGAACTAACATAGATTGCTTAGTTTTCCTTGAAAACCTATGGGTGCTCCTGCACCAACTTGTGTAATGTCAAAAGACCCGTTGGTTGAGTGGTCATTTGTCATCTGTGATAGAGCATTATTTACCAAATCGAGTTTGTTGCTAGTTTAGAGAGAGATAGGGGTACGTTCCTAATGTGTATGAGGCTTGATTTGGTTGGACTAGTTGGGAGGTCTGTGTATGGGGTCTTCAAGTTGATGTAGATACTGTGATTATTGAGTTTGGAGCAATCGCCCTAGTTGGTGTGGAAGATCCAGGTACTATTCATGATTTTAATGAGTGGTGGGCATGGCATAGGCTGCTGAGTCATATTGATCCTAGATTTGATCCCATTGTGGGTAGAGCAGGCATTACAGATTGTTGTGGGGAGTGACAGTGCGTTGAGGTTCTCACAAAGCAGTTGGATCGAGATCGACGTGATGAGGCACAATGTATTTAGGATGAGCGGGTGCCTCCTGCATAGGGTCAGAGACATGTTCTGGGTCCTCCTCCACCAGCTAGGGATGTTGATATATTGCTAGCTTAGATGACTTTGGTCAGAGATGCAAAGATTGTATGACGACAGACTATGAAGGCTTTCGTAGATACCTTGAGGGTTGAGTGAGAGAGGGAAATTGGTTGACAACATGATGCGGAGGCTCAAGTACTATTACTAATATCGGAGAGAGATACTCTCTAGGTAGAGCATGATAGTATGTGAGATGAGAGAGATTGGTATCTATACAAATCCACCTATTATCAGACCTTATATGATGCTACTATTCCTAGGGCCTCTCAGCATCCATGGTTTGGGGAGCCGAGTGTTGTGAGTGATGGCAGTGGTGGTGTAGATGTAGGTGTAAGTGATTAGTCTGTGAGATAGCCAGATCGTTTTGATGGTCAGTAGTGTTCTATCTCTCTTGTTGGGGTCTTAATTTTTTTGTACTTGATCTTCATGTTGTTTCATGGCATAGATGAATTTTGTAAACATGTGTTATATATATTCATTGGTCTAGTCGAGACCTCATATATATGTTATTATTTTGTATTATCCTATCATACTTGTGTCACTATGGATGACACACTTATGATATATTCCTTTCTTGACGATGATATATATTCAAGATATACTTTTTTTGATTCAGCCTCATTTTATGCTTATGTGATGGTGATATATGATGATGTATGTTTATACTTTTTTTTATGATTTTTTGATGTATGGATTTGATGTGGAGGAATGAATCATACTTTGTCTCATTTTATCATGTGATTTGTGTTGATAAGTGAATGCCCCATACATGATACATGATGCTTTTTATTGGTTTTTTATCATGTCATGATATGTATTGATAACATTTATGGATGTAGTATGGCTTTGGTGCTAATGATGTTTTATGTAGAATGAATGATAATTAGAAGAGATATTGATGATAGATAGAGATATGATGTTAATTAGAAGAACTATTGCTGATGGATTGAAATGTGATGTTAATTAGAAGAAATATAGATGATCGATAGTGAAGTGATGAGTTGCTTTTGCTTCGCTTTAGAGACTTCATGGTTTAAAAAAAAGCCTTGTTTGATGTACAAAAAGATACGATGCATCCGGGTATGAATTACCAAGGCGAATTTGTATCTATTGCATGGAATTTGACTCTACAAACAAAGAATATCTTTGTTCATACCAGACATACAAAACCTTTATTTAAATTATAGGGGGGGTTGCATGAAAAAAAATTCAGACGAGTCACACAAAGAGGTATAGAACTATTTTAATACAATTTCCATACCCAATAAAGAAAGTATTCACCATGGTAATATTACAAAAATATCTTACAAAAAACAAATCGAAATGCTACTAAAATTCCCCCATTCCTTTCCCTCTAAATCCTTATGGAAATCCTCAAGAGATCCTAGGAATGAGTCAATAAAATAAATCACAAAAAGTAAGACCACAAAAAGATAAAAAAAAAGTTGTAGTATCACTTGCCATTTTTGTTTATGGTGGGGCTATTTTTCATTGTTGATTATGTCTATCGTAGGAACAGATCCGTTAAGGCATATCTAAAGATGTTGTTGGGACTTGTTAAAAAGATAGGTAGTGTATACTTTGGAATTATTTTAATCTCCTTATATTCAACTCTTATGTGATTATTTTTCTTGAAAGTTATAGCTTTTGATCATTCCTTTGTTTGTTTGTTTGTTTTTTCAAAGGATGATTGTGATGATTTTTTTATTATGTGTGAAATGTTTATTATGGATTTTGATGATGGGATGATGGGATGTGTCTTTTTGTTTTTCTAAATTATATGATGTTGTTTTTGTTGTTTTCAAGTGACTAACCTAGGGCCTCAAGGGCTCATCAAAGATAAATATTTCCTACGTTGCACAGATAGAGGCTCTAAGTTCGTTTGGTTTAACCTTTTTGACCTTTTCTATTTTGTGAATGTTTTTGGATTTTGAATATTGTATATGTTTTTGGAATTTTATATTTTTTGACTAAGTTGAAATATAGCATTTTGGAAGCCTAAGGGGATTGACCTAGGGTCTCGGGGGCTAAAACACCTTGCCTATGTTTTACATGCAGCGACCACGTATCTTGATCGTTTGACTTCAAAACATGAATTTTTTTTGGATAAAAAAGATTGATAGATTGGATTGATATCTCGTTTCCATGTCTATAGGATATGTTGTGGGAAATCTACTTGAACTAGCTATGGGGTTCAAAAAAATGTTGATATCTTTGAGTGCAACAATAACCCAACGTTGTTGTTTTTCTTTTTGATGTTTTTCGCTTTTATTTTTTTGTTGTTTTGTAGTGTTTTTTATTTTTTTTGTTTTATGACCATGATTAGATGCTACAAGATCTAATCCATGACCAAATTTGGGAAGTTTCCCCAATATAATTACTTACCTTATTCAATGACAAGCCATGGTTGGATACATGTTTTATGAAATGGATGGTTGGATGTTGTGAAAAAGTGTTAATAGATAATGATGCATGTTTTATTCACACATAGCACTTGTTTTCAAAATTTTCACTATGGTACTTGTTCTACGAGTGGCACAAAGTGGTTTTCACTCAAAGAACACTTCATTTCTCTTTACTATTTTTCTTGCTTTTTTTTTTGTTGTACTTTTCAATATATTTTCTCTATTTTTTTGGATTTTTACCCTATTTCTTGTGGTATTTTGATGTGTTTCATGTATAGAAATTTTTGAGGTGGATGTTTTTCAGTGGTTCAGCTAGAGGTTCTCCTTTAGAAGTAGCCAATCGATATTCTCTGGAGCCATAACTTGCTATTATGATGAATGGGCCTAAGCAATTAGGTTCAAATTTTCCTTTGCCATATTGATTCAATTGTATCTTTTGATTCTCCTTGAGGATTAAGTCACCAACTTGAAAGTTTCTATGTTTGTTCTTTTGTCATAGCTTTGTTTTAGTTAGTTCTGATAAACCTGAGATGGTTTAACGTGCTTAAACACCTTTCATCTAGGAGTTCTAATTCATTCAGTCTAGATACCTTGTATTCTTCATTGTTGACCATGCCTTTTAATGAAACTCACAATGAGGGGATTTTGACCTCTATAGGTAATACATATTTTGATCCGTAGATGAAGGAAAAGGGTGTGGCACCAATATGTGTGCAAATACTGGTTCGATAAGCCCATAAGGCTAGGTTTAGCTATAAATGCCAATCACAATCAGTATCATTGACAATATTTTTAGTATTTTTAGGATTGTTTTATTATATGCCTTTGCCTGATCATTTCCTTGAGGATAGTAGGGCGTAGAAAATATATGTTGGATAGAGAACTTGCAACAAAGTTCCTAGAAATCCCGATTCTTGAATGGGGTACCATTGCCTATTACAATTGTCTATGGGATTCCATACCTACAAATGAGATAATTCAAAATTAATTTTGATATCTATTTTCTGGTGATATAGGTAAATGGAATTCCCTCTATCAATTTAGTGATGTATTATGTTGTAGTGATAATGAATTTATACCCATTGGATGAAGTGGGTGATATCTTACTTACCAAGTCTAATCCCCATTGTGAAAAAGGTCATGGTGTCGTGACGGGTCTCAACTCTTGTGTTGGTGCATGAACTAGATCATTGTGTTGCTGAAATTTTCAAAATCTTCTCAAATGTTGAATGCAGTCTTGTTCCATAGAGGGCCAATAGTATCCTACGTTGAGTAGCTTTTGGACAAGGCTAGGTCCACTAGAGTGGGATCCGCAAATACCTTTGTGGACCTCTTGTAAGGTCATTTTTAATTCTTTAGTGTTAAATCACTAGAGTAACATACCATCTAGGATATGACGATATAGGGTTTCTCCTAAGATAATAAAATGGGAGGTTCTACGGGTCAGGGTTTTCTTCTAAGTAGTTGTTAATTCAAGTGGTATGATACCATTCTAGATATAGTCAAAAGTATCTTGGTACCATGGAGAGTTAGGACAAACAACAACACATACAATTTTTGATTCTAGGATGTCGAATGCAAGCACAAGTAGTTTCTCCACAAGGAATTCATATTTAGGGACATTCTAAGGAATATCAAGCAATGATCCTATCATTTCCATTACGTTAGTGGCTCTGTTATTGATCCTAGGAACCTATTCAAAGGTTATTTTTATGAAGTACTCTTTGAAGCTATCCACCATTCTTTTGTATGATATAAGTTTGTCATATTTTGTTTGGTATTTGTTGTTCACCTATCTGATTACTAGTTGAGAGTCTCCGAAGACATGTAGCTCCTTTATTCTCCATTTTATTGCTATTTTGAGCCCCATTATAAGAGCTTCATATTCTGAGATGTTGTTTATGCAAGGGAATGCAATCTGGTAGGCCTTGGGTATACTATCTCCTTTTGGTGTGAGAAATAAAATACCTACTCCAAAACCATGTTGAGTATGAGACCCATCAAAGTATAGAGTCCATTGGCATGTTAGTTCTGTCACCAAGACACTCTCATTTGGAAAATCCATTGTAAGAGGTTTATGATCATCTATAGGTTCTTCGGCTAGTTGGTATGCTATGATTTTTCCCTTTATAGCTCTCATTTCCATGTACTCTATATAGAATTCACTTAGTATCATCACCCAGTTGGCTATTCAACCTATTAAGGCTTCTTTTGCTAGTAAATAATTGAGTGGGTCCACCTTCGAAATCAGTTTCACTTTTTTGTTTAGGATATATTTCCTCAACTTTTGTGTTAAAAACATGACTGAGATACATGCTCCTTCAATGGGTGAGTAGTTTAGTTCATATCCCACTAGTTTTCTCTTGATATAGTAGACTACCCTCTCTTTATTGTTATCATCTAGTTGTGCCAAGAGAGCTCCTAATGTTGCTTGTGTGGTAGACACATAAAGTATCATTTGCTTCTCTGGAATATGTTGCATGAGTACAAGAGGAGTAAGTAGATACTCCTTGACTTGATGGAATGCTTGGTTGCATCTCCCATCCAAATTAAAGGTGATTTCCTTGTGTAAGAGATTAGTGAAAAGGTGACACTTGTTTTCCAGTTGTGCAATAAATAGCCTAATAGATTGTAGCTTCCCATGTAGGCTCCTCAACTGTTTGAGCATTTTCAGATAAGGCATATTTATTATAGCTTTTACCTTGGTGGGATACACTTATATCCCTCTTCTTGACACTATGTACCCCAAAAAATTTCCAAATGTTACTATGAACACACACTTTTTAGGATTGAGTCTCAGATTGTACTATTCTAGTCAATCAAATACCCTTTATAGGTTTTTCAAGTGATCTTCCCTTTTGATTGAATTTTCTAGAATATCATCCACATAGTCCTCCATGATTGTGTGCAACATTTCATGGAATATTGTTCTCATCACTCTTTGATAGATTGCTCCTACAGTTGTTAGACCAAAAGGAATTTCATTCCAATAGAAAGTCCCCCAAGCACAAGTGAATGTTGTTTTGTGTTAGTCATCTAGAGAGATATTTATCTGGTTGTATCAAAAGAAACCATCCATTAAGGACAACATCTCATGCCCGACTGTTAGATCTACAATAATGTCAATGCTTGGAAATGGAAATTCATCTTTTGGACAAGCCTTGTTCAAGTCTTTGAAGTCTCTACATATCCTTATGGCCCTAGTAGCTAAATGGAAATTGGTACCAAATTTGATATCCATTGTGGAGATTCGATGGGTCTGATGAAACCCACATCTAGTAGATTTTTAAGTTCTACCTTTACTAGT
Source organism: Sequoiadendron giganteum (assembly GCA_007115665.2). Classification (NCBI taxonomy): domain Eukaryota; kingdom Viridiplantae; phylum Streptophyta; class Pinopsida; order Cupressales; family Cupressaceae; genus Sequoiadendron; species Sequoiadendron giganteum. The sequence goes on along the minus strand of CM021100.1, from coordinate 485,118,063 downwards.
AATGCTATCCAAGGATGCACTCTTTTGAGTTTTTGATTGATCGGCTTTGCTCCTGGGGTGACAACTAGATGATGTATCAGGCATGTCAGCATAGGTCTAGGAAAAGTTTACCTTTCTTTCGTTAAGGAATGCTATGAAATTTTATTTCTCCTTCAGATCAAGTGATGCTACATGGTATGTTATCTTTGGGTCCTCTATTGTGCCAAAATCTATGGATTATGTTTCTTATACAAGGAGTGTTGATCTTTCTTGATATTCTAATATGGGGAAATTGAATCCTCCATCCTCGGGTGCCTCTAGGAGGTTTTCACCTTTAGATGTGTCCTTTATTTTTCTCTTGTCTGGATTTGATAGAACCATAGTGTGGATTTCCCTAGGGGATCATATTTTGATGTTTCTTCTTTCATTTTTGTGATTGGAAAATTCAATCTCTCCACCAAAGTATGTCTCTTGTTCTAGCTCCATGATGAACCCTTTTTTGTGATCTTCTTTTTGTATGTTTTTTTGAAGATCGATGAACTCTGCAATTGCCTCGTCAATCTAGAATTGATCCAGAATAGGTGTATGTTGTTGTTGATACCAATCTATGATTTGTAGGTAACAGAGTGTGAGACTATCATCTTGGTCTACAAAGCTTATAGACGTAGGTGAAAGGGTCAATATGGCACTGGTGTCTTTTCCCATTGGGTATCTAGGTCATCATTACTAGAAGTGGGGGAATCATATCTGGTGACAAAAGAAGGAGAATCCCATTTGTATTCATTAGAGTCCATTTTAGAATGGTAATAGATGTTGGGAATGGTTTCAATGTATTGGAGGGGGAACCTACCAATTCTAAAGTTGTCAAATAAGTCTTTGATAGGTAATTCATTGTCCATGAAATGATAGATATTTAGTGCCTTAATGCTAGTAGAAGTTTCTCATTTCTTCTAAGAGGTTCGTCTGATTTTTGGAATGACCACATCTTTTTGTTTATAACCTAGTCCCATATTCTTCTACCTCTATTCCACTATGATAGGCTTTGATCAATCTTTTTTATGTAGCCCAAGGCCACTTGTTGCGCCGTATCCCATTTGTTTTACTAATTGATAAACTCTAGTGTTAGGATCAATTAAAATGGGTTGTGGCTTTTGTGGTTCTTTTTGGTCCTCCTTGTAGATCATAGATGAAAGGTCTTCCTCAAATATTTCTTCATCTTTCATGTCTCCCCATCTAGTAAAAATAGTGGGTTTGGCTATCATTTCTTCTATCTTGATCTCTTTTGAATCTCCATATACTTTGGGTATTGGTGGAAGCATGCCGATAGAGAATGCATGGTTAAAATGACAGTTCTCATTACCCCTATGAAGTACTTGAATCTTATCTTCCATTTTTGGTTGATCACTTGATGTGTTCTTGGTGGAGGTTGATGGAAGCATGGACGGGTCGACATAAGAAAATGAATGGAAGGATTTATCATTGCTAAGCAAATATTGGATTTTATTGTATTTCTCCTCCAACTTTGCACAAAAAAGGAAAGGTTTGAGTTCGACATATAGTGTTACTTCCTTTCCTTCATGGGGAAATTTTAGGAATTGATGAAAAGTGGAAGGGACTGCTTGTAATGTGTGGATCCAAGGGCGTCCTAGGAGTAGGTTGTATGGAAACTCAAGATCTAGTACTTGACAAGTAGTTTTTCTTATAGCCGGTCTTACTTGCACTGGTAACCTGACTATTCCTTTAGAATTTCTCTCTAAGTCATCATACGCCCTTTTCGTGATACTCTTTCCTTTTTCAATCACTTCATCAGAATACCCAAATTATTTTATGAATTTTAAGGTACATATGTTTAAACCTTTACCATTTTCTATCAATACTCTTTTGACCATGGTCTTGTGAACACCAAACTCTATGTATAAAGATTAATTGTGGAATGTTCTTTATGGTAGATCTTTCTCTAAAAAGTCTAAATTATTACTTTAAGTGATTTTTCCAACCATGACTTGGAGCTAGCTGGGATTGAGGTCATTAGGGAATTACGTTTCCAATAATTTTTCAAATATGTCCCTATGTGTGGGTGATAGTTTTAACAATTCTAGGATTGATATGAGGGAATGTGTCTTCTTTAACTATTCCACAATGTTGTAATAACTTGGTGAATTAATTGTGAGTTTGGGAGGTGCTCATTGTATTGTAACTATTCCTTAACGAGTAGTTATGTTACAATTGTTGTCTCCTCTGCATATTGTTACTACATTTTCCCTCTTATCATCAACTTGTGAGAGGATCCCTAAATCTATGTCACCGTAAGTGTAATTAGCATTGTGGTACTCTTGTCCCTTTCCTTTATCATTCCTCTTAGTGTGGTTTGGTATTCCAGGGTTTGAGTATATTTTTAGGTCCTTGTTTTCTAGATGATGTTCCACATCTACTTCCCCTTTGTCTATCAAGTCCTAGATGATATGTTTGAGGTGCATGCAATTGTTGGTCAAATGTCCTTTGATAATATGGAAATCACACAAGTGTTTTTCATTGTACCAAAGTGTCATAAAGCTAGGTTCCTCATAAGTTGGGTGATCATTTTTTTTTATGAGGTTTTGTTGTACTAGTAAATTGCACATAACTATTTCAAGTGACTCACCTAATATAGTGAATTGTCTCAGAGGTCGATCATATTGCCTCTATTTCCCTCCCTGATTTGTCTGTTGGTTTACAACTTGATTGTTCTTGGGATAGGTAATTCGATTGCTTTGTGTTTTGTTGGGACCATAGGTTGTTTATGAAACTTTTGATTTGTTTTGATTTTTGTTTTGTGTATTACATACCACTCTAGTGTCTACCACTCCATCATTTGTAATGTTCTTATTTTTAGCCCAGACTTTGGGTTTCTCATTTGAGCTAGAGGGGCTGTCTTTTGAGATATTTGTTCTTAAGGTTCCTCTTGCTATGAGGGCTCTCTCAATATGTAGCCAGTTTCTAATTGTTTCCTCAAATTCTACGGGACATAGCATATTTATCTGGTATTTTATTTTGGGTAGAACATTTGTGATAAAAATATACACCAACTCTTTGTTTGGAATGGGCCATTTGCACTGACTTGCTTTGTGTCTCTATCTCTATAGGTAGGAGGTAAAGGACTCTCCTGGGTTCTATTTGATTGAGGAAAGACTCATGATGGTTAAATCTTGTTCCATGTTAAATGAGAAGTGGGTTATAAATATTCTAGATGGGTATGTGTAAGATCATCATGTAAAAAACAGGCCCTTAAGTGGCAAAAAATTCAGAAAAATCAGAGTTCGGCAACTTGACATAAAAATTTGAACAAGTTATCTATATTATTTCAAAAATATGTAAGAACATAATTTTTAGAAAATTGAATGTAGTCTCTAAATTACTAGGTTTATTTACAAAAAACTAAAATCTATTTGGTCAAAATTTGAAATTTCAATATAGTAGTACTTAAATTTCAAGGAAAAAATAAGAAGTGGGTGTTTATCTGACCAACCTAACCACATTAAAATGATAACATTTTTTATAAGATTTTAGATATAAGTAGAGGACTCATGTCCCAATGTGATGCATATTTTTTTGTAATTTATTTCTATGTAAATAATTAATTATAATTTTTTTATGACAACTTTTAAAAAATATAAAGACTCGTATGTCTTACCACCTTAACTTGGACAAAAATTCATGAAATTCAATTTTTTTTTTTAATCTTATAGTATGAAAGCATAGAATGTGACACATGTTTTGGATTCAAAAAATATGATACCGTTTGAAAGCTATAGATGTTTTTCAATCAACCTAAAAATCAAGACTTTAGTCGTAATTCAATAGAAAATGAATAATAATTATTTCTTCAATTCAAAGAAAAGCATAATTTATATTGGTGGAAAGCTGAGAATCTCCTTTAAAAACTCTTTTCATTTCATCAATTTTGGGTAAGAAAAAATTCGTCAATCACATACCCATCATATTGCCACTTTTTGGCCCATCATGATCCTGCACATACCCAAATAGCTCATCAAAAGTTCTAATTATGGGTTCTAGATAGGTGAACCACTCCATAGTGTGACCTATAATTCTGCATGGAAAGAGCCTCATGAGATAGGAATCATTGTTCTATACCTCTATACATGATAACGAGAAGTCTCATACATGCTTTATTGGATCTCTTACTCCTTTGTACTTTCTTTCAAATCTAGGTATCTCAAAGTTTTTTGGAAAGGGTAGTGCTATGATGGGATGATTGAATGGCCCGAGCTCATGAATTTCCTATAGAGTGTAGGTCTTATTCTATTTTCCTATTTGCATATCTGTTATTTGTTGGGTGATAGCATCTAGCCTTAGTTCCATCTTTGTTCTTGGTGCATGTGTTTGTAAACCCTGTGTGTAATAACCTTGTGGTCCTACCAAGTTTTGGTCATAGATCGGGTATTGTTAAGGTACAAGACCTTGATAGCCATATGGGATGTAAGGAGGGTTAAATCCTTGGTGTTGGGGTGGAACATACTTAAGGCTTCCCTGATGATGCATTTTTGGGTGACCTTGTTGATAGGATGACTAAAGAAAGTTGTTCTCTAGCACACCTTGCTGGGTAGGACTAAATTGAAGGTTACCCTAGTGATGCATTGGAAAGATACCTTGTTGATGGGATAACTAAAGGAGGGTGCTCTATGGCACAACCTAATAGGTAGGACTAAAATGAACGTTAACCTAGTGATGTGTTGGTAGGATACCTTGTTGTTGGGATGACTGGAGGAAGGCACACTATGGCACAACCTATTGGTAGGACTAAATTTAAGGTTAACCTGAGGATGCGTTGGCATGATGCCTTAATGTTGGGATGATTGAATAAGGGTGATTTGTGGCACACTCTGTTGATTAGGAATAAAATGAAGGTCACACTAATGATGCATTATCAGGATACCTTGTTGATGGAATGAATGGATAAGGGTGCTTTGTGGCACACCCTACTAGGTAGGACTAAAATGAAGGATATCCTGATGATGTGTTGGTGGGACACCTTATTGATGGGATGACTGAATTAGGGTGCTCTATGGAACACCCTGTTGGGAAAGAATAAAATGAAGGTTACCTTGATGATGCTTTGGTGGGATACCTTTTTGATACTATTGTTGGTTTGAAAGGGGATCATGTGGTCCACCTTCTTGCAGGTATTGATTTTTCAAAGGGGGACCTTTTGTTCCACCCTGTTGATGGTACTAATTGTTCAGATGGGGACCCTATTTTCCACCTTGTTGATGGCATTGATTATTCTGGGAAGGTTCGACGCTCTATGTGTTCTAAGGTATATATTTCCCAAGAGGTGGATTGTTATTTTGAGGCTCATATTGAGATGGACCCCATTGATACATTTGTGCCACTGTAACTTGTTCAACTTGAGTTGATTTTCTAAACAAGGTGTTCTTTGTTGGTTTATCACTACTTTGTGAGAACATGGGTGGAATATTAAACATCTCTGGAGGTTGCATTATTTGTCTCACAACCGAGTTGTCCCCTAAGGGAATATGATTAGGGTCTTTGAGAGCTTCTATGTTGGATTCCATGGGTAATTTTGCACTACTTTGTGCTAACATGAAGAAATAAGAGTTTGTGTCCTTTCTTAACAACCTATCTGAGGACCTTATGGTTGTTAGAATGTTGAAATAGTTCATTCGCATTTATCTCTTTCTCCCTATCCACCTCCTCTATAACCACTTTTTTTGGGTCCTGGTTACTTTGTTCCATTACCTCCTTCTATTTGAGGTTTATTTCTTCCTCAATGGAAGTGTCTCTGTACACTAGTCTCTTCTAGGGAGTTTCAAGGTCACTTGGCCTATAGCCCCATGGGCTACCCTCATCATTCATGGAATTTGTTGGTGGGACACTGGTGGTATTCTTGTTGGCTTCCATTTTCTTCCTATGTTGTGATCTTGTGGTTGTCATAGAATTTTTGGATCTCCTATGGGAGAGTGGTGTTCTCTCTAGATGAATCAAATTTGAAAGACCTGTTGTTTTCCTATGAATTACGTGAGATACTAGAACTATTGGAATAGACCAGGAGTTTAACAATAATAGAAGGAATACAATTTCAGTTTGTTCTTGGAAGCACGTTTGTAAAAGTTGGATACCAACCTAATTTTGGTTTTTTGAAATGCCCAAAGGTATTTCTTGAGAGCTTTTGGACTAATATGCTTAAGTCTAGAATGACGACCTATGAACTTTACCTTAGGGATCTTGACCTTGTGTGAGATCATGAGGGGGATATTTATTGTCACATGGGTGGTGGTAATATGGGTCTCTCTACTACTATGCCAACTTTCTCTTCCTCTACATCTATGACAATTGATGTGGTGAGAAACTAGTGGGGTGTTTCATTCTTCTAAAAAATGAATGTTCTCAAGCTACTTATGATGTTAGCTTGTTCAGATTTGATATGTGTAAGACTAGGCTTAAGGATTGGTGCTACAAGATCTGGTTTTTTAACTAGGGTAGTTGGTTGCCAAATGGCCATAAAGTTTGTTATTGTTATGGGATGGTTGTTGTGAAGCTCAAGACCCTAGGGTTTGAGAACTATTTGTGAATGATATTACTTAAAAATCAAAATTTTGAAGAACTAAGGTCTATATTCCACTTCCTTATCTAGAGGATATTTTGTAAGAAAGCTTACTTATACTATCTACGAGTCCCAAGTAAATGTTGATATGATGGACATTTGAGTGGAGGAATTGCTTTAATTGTTTGTTTGAATTTGATTTCAAATAGGTAGGATGCAAATAATGGATGTGGGAGTATCTAAGCTTTTGGCTCAAAAAATGATCTTATAAATAACTCTCTCTCAAATTTTTCTTTGTGTTTGAAGTATGGAAAGTGATAAAACAACTCTTGGATTGACTCAAAAAGCACGGAATTATGTGACCTTCATGTCTATAACTTAGGTTGTGAAATCACAAAACCCAATTCCTAGTTCCCAAATGTTTACTTTGATTAATGTAACCTAAAAACAAAATCAAAATGTTCAGAGGCCTTTAAGCAAAGATCCTTTTCAAATGGGTGCAACCATAAGGCTTCTTTCAAAAGTATGCACTAAATCAAAGGGTTTATTGTTCAACCATCTCATTCAATGTTTGTTTGAATGTGTTATTTTTCTTTAAATCAATCATAGAATTTTATATCAAATTATTTTGAATGTAATGGGAAAGTTTAACATAAACCAACAATTACAACCCTAGGGGATAGAAACCATTCTCTTAGGTAGGATTTCCTCATGCTCCGAAGAGATGATTTTACATGCAACTTATGGCATGGGCCTATAGTTGGACATGGAATGTAACTTCTCGAAAGTAAATTTCAATGCACCACTTTTAGAGAATGTTTTTGGATAATAGGGTGGCCTCTAAAATAGTTTGGTTCTTAGTGATAACTGTGAACACAAAAATTTGACACTCAACCACTGGCCACTTAAGGCTCTTTAACTATTCTCATTCCAATTAAGGTGCGAGATTAGGTGTGGTCTATTGTTAGCATGGCTTGAAGCTACTTTTCTATAATTTCACAACCTTTAATATAGCCCACCAGTAAATATGCTTTGAGACCTTGCAATGAGTTCTCCAGTGCGGAATGTATCTCAAGGTAAGCCCCCTCTTTAAGGTAAACTTGGAAAATAAAGTCCAATGCTAAAAAATGTTTTGTCGCTCACCCAAGATCACCAAAAGGAGCGAGGGGAGAAGATAAATCACTTCATCTTTGACAATCAAAGAATGCATAGTCAACAATCCATATCAAATTGATTCATTTTAACCACCTCGAGTGGTGTTATTGCCAAAAGTATGTGAATGACATTAAAAAAATGTTCTTTTACTTGCACCAATAGGAAGTAATCAGGATATCATTGAAAAATCACAATGGTGTAATACAAAAGAAGTAATGAAAATTTGGGTGTTTCTAAGAAAACAACCCTGGTCTCTAATTGGTCCACAAATGAAAATAATGTGTGCGTCAACAAACTAGAAATAACTTGTTCTCTTTTTATGTACGAAATTTAAAGTTCCTAAGTTAAGAAAACATGAAATTGGTTCATTTTTAAACACTAAATCAAATGTGAGTTTTTGTTTGTTCATTTTAGAGCACCAAATTCAAATTCCTAATTTAAGAAAATAGGAAATTGGTTCATTTTCAAACACTAAGTCAAAAGTGAGTTTGTGTTTTTTTCATTTTAGAGTACCAAATTTAGATTCCTAAGCTAAGCAAACATGAATTTGTTCAATTTTAAACACTAAATCGAAATAAAAAAAACTAGGACCGATCATCTTCCCTACAACAAACGTGTTAATGTTACTTGAATCCTACATCATATCTATCAATACATGTTTACACATCCAAAGAAATTGGGACCAATCATCTTCCCTACAACAAACGTGTTAATGTTACTTGAATCCTACATCATATCTGTCAATACATGTTTACACATCCAAAAAAAAAAAAGTTAGATGAAAATCCCATTACAAAGTGTAGGATCTGTGCACTTGTTTGTCAGAGAAAACGCTCAGAAAAAAAGATGCAAACACTGTTAGTAAAAATGCAATTGCTTAGTTCCAAAAATAGATGCTCAAATCAAACAACAAAAACTAACACTATCAAAAGAAAGCATGTAGGTCTTAAATCAATAGCATAGTTCTTGATGCAATAGCACCATTCCCATGGAAATAGCCTAGTTTCAAGTCTATAGCATAGTTTTCTTGATAGTGAAGCGTGCAGGTTTTTTGGGGAATGCGTGAAAACTCTACCAAATGTGTTCTTGGGACTTGAAGCTTCAAAAACAACTCAAACGAATGTTAGAGAGGACAAGGGTTCCACTGGGCGTGCCAAAATGTGTGAGTGGGGGAACATTAGATCAAAAGAGGGATCAAAACATGTTAAATATAAGAATCTAAACTAAGATTAAACCTATTAATCTAAGATCTAAAATTACACATACAAAATGAAACTAAGCTATTTTAACATACATTAAAGAATCTATGATTACAATATTGAATGTACAAAAATAACACAACCTTACCATCCCGTAGTGGAGTGTTTTTTCCTAATGTTGGGTTGTTCTTATCACTGTCAAACCTCCAAATTTCATGTGCAAAATCTTGATGAGTGACTATTTTGGTTTGGTTGATTGAAGAAATGGTGAAGCTCTACCAATGGTGTTCTTAACAACACTTCATTGCTCAATGTATGTTGATTCTTTGATCCTTATTTATGAGGAAAGGGGTTTTTTATATAGAAAATGAAATTTTAAATGGACGATCAAGATCATGTTGAAGAATATACAGATCAATGGTTAGAGTGTGTTGAGAGGATTTAGACATGAGAGAATTGTGGAAAGTTGATAGAGAAATAGATTGGCTAGTCAGGGATGTGATTGATCAGTTAAGAGATTTAGATTGATCAATCAAGAGATGGCTTAGTTAGGAATTGTGATTGATCAATTAATAGTTTAGATTGCTTAGTAAACAATTTGGATTTATCCGTTAACAAAATAGATTTCTTAGTCAACAATCATATTTTTCTCACTGAAAAAGTGGGTGAGGAATATGAATTAATTGATTTAATTAATTCATTCATTTTTGGAGTTGAACGCGCCAATCAAGTTTGACTTTTGCAAAAAAGGTTGCATTAGTTTGATTTGATTTTTGATAATTGATTTGAATAGTTTGAATTAATTATTAAAATTTTGGAGGGAAAGTATTGTAATTAAATTATTATTTAATAATTTAATCAACTTAGGTGAATAACGTACTTTAGCGATGTAATTAAATAATTGGCATTATTTAATCAATTAGGATAAAATAAATTGAGATTAGGACTTTATTAAATAAATGCGATTTATTTAATTGGTTGAAATGATTAATCATGAATTAATCAAATAATGTTGTTTTATTTAATCAATAGAGGAATTTAGGGTTTTAAGGACTTTATTACATAAGTGAAATTTATCTAATTTGTGGAAAATGATGAAAAAGTGAATTAATTAAATAATGTTGTATTATTCAGTTAATAGACGAATTAGGGTTTCAATCTCATTTTGAGGTGCTATGATGTGGGCCATTGCAGGATGATTCTAAAATGTTCCAAGACATTACAAGATGATTCCAAGCTATTTCAGGGTGATTCTGAGATGTTTCAAGACATTATTGGATGATTCTGAGTTGTTTCGAGGTGATTTTGAGATGTTATGAGATATTTTGGGATGGTTTTGAGATGTTACAAAATGTTCCATGACAACATTCAATCATTTTGAGATGTTACAGGATGATTGTGAGTCATTCTGAGATGTTACATGAAAATTCCAAGTAATTTCAAGATGTTATGAGACAATTTTGAGTCATTTTGAGATCTTACAAGATAATTCTGAGTCATTCCAGGGTGATCCCACAATAGTGGTTTACAAATTTTGGTCAAACTGGACACTAAAATTATTATTTTTAATTAAATCTTCACATTCGGGCACCTATAGCGGCTAAACCGTGAGGAATTTGAAGATGATGCAAACTAGAGTCTTGTCACATTTTGTCTGTAGATTCTAAAAATATTATTTTTCAAAAATTTTGGAATCAGATTGTACTTCTTTTTCCATCTCCCACGAAAACTGGTTTTTTTCAGAAAACAACATTTTAAAAAAGTGATGCACACCGTATAACGCATAACTCTTTTTCCATGAAGGACAATATTCTAATTCTTTCAAATTTGGATTTGTAGCTCCGATATCTAGTGCTTCCACTTGGTTAGATAGTTTTATATTGAATTTTTTTCTTTAATGAAGTTTCAAAGTCAAATCAATTATAATTCAGACATAGCGCAACCATATAACATGTAAATTTTTTAGTATATATCAAAATTCAATTTATTTTTTGTTGGATCAAGGACTTCAATATTTGGTGCACTCATATTTTTCATTTTTTTTATAATCTGCTATTTTTCCACATGTGCAGAATAGAGACCTTCATTTTTGATGAAAAACCTATGTTTAATAAAACTAAAAAAATAAATACATAATAAAACCAAAACATATTAAAATTATATTCATTGGATAGCTCATTTTGAGGACTACTATAATCATTTAAAATAAATTTTAAATGAATTCATTTGATCCCCCAAAAGGTAAATCAAAAGTGATTTTTTATCAGCATTTTGATAGGTATAAAGGAGACTCATTTATAAGTATGGTTTAAAACTAGTGAGGTTATATCCAAAGGGGTTTGATCTAAGGTGGTTTGATAAAAACCTCTTCAATTGGAATCCTTAAAATGGAACTTTTTAAGACTTAAATCATTATATTTTCTAAAAATATATTATTTCAGCAAAAATCAGTTCCTCTTAGAAATTGTAAACCAACATTTTTGGATCACCCTCTAAGATATTAGAAGATAAATTCCAAGTCATTCCAATATATTACAGGAAAATTCAGAGTTATTCCAAGATTTTATGGGACAATTCTGAGTCATTTCGAGATGTTATAGGATAATTCTGAGTTATTCCAAGATGTTACGAGACAATTCGGTGTCATTCTGAGATGTTACGGGATTTTGTTTAAAATTGTGCGAGGCTATTTAATGTCGTTCAATGTTGTTTGATGTTGTTCAATGTTCTTTGATTCTATTTGATGTTGTTCAATGCTGATTGATGCTTTTTGATGATGTTCGATGTTGTTCGATGATGTTCAGGGTGTGTGATAGGTGTCAAATCAATTTCACATGTCTACATGATGTGATGTGATGTTATATGCTTATGCATTATGATTATGTATGGATGCAATGTAATGGATGTGTTATATTCTTTTCCAATACCTTTCAATGATATTTTATGTGATGGATGTTATTATATGCCATGATATGCAGATGATATGCAACATGTATAGATGGATATATTTTTATTGTATACTTTTTGATGCAATTTATGATGTCATGATGTATGCATACAAATAGATGATGCTTGTAGTATGTATTCTATGATGATTATGATATGGATGTGATGAATGCAAAGCATTAAGATACTTAGAATAACAAATCTATATTTTTTATTTTATTTTTGTTTTCGGAGGGTGTCCCTGCGGCCCCAGCCCAGCGCCCCCCCCTTACACAAGTTCAGGGGGTGCGAGCGGGGGGAAAGACTAATCCCTTCGGCCACGGGATAACCAACACTTCCCCCAAGTGTCTGTGACGAGGTAATGACGGGCTAGAGAGTCGACCCCAAGACCTCGGGGAGCAAACCCGAGACTCAAGACCAACTACTCTAACCCGTGGGGGCAAATAACAAATCTATATTATTCAAAACAACTTAAATGATAATTATGATGTAATGGATTATTTTTTATTTTATAATGATATGCTATGATAATGTGAGATGTATGCATGTTAATGGGATGCAGGATGGATGCGTGATGATGTTTTTGTTGATTTTCATGATACTAGGTTAGTGTGGAAAAAAGATAGAATAAATAAGATGATTGACCATCAATTATGAAGATTGAGTCAAAACTTCAATAAGCCCATGATCCACTAAGACTTTATTAGATGTGGTGATGAGAGAGATGATGATGATGATTTGCTCATATCTTGGGATTGGGATTTTTTGACATTCCTTATTTTTTATATAACACATGGACATGATGCATCAAGGTATTGATAACTAGGATTATGTTTTATCTAGTGTAATAGAATTTGACTCTACAAATAGATAGGATAGTTCTTGTTCACACCCTGACATATATAACCTCGTCACAATTTAGTTTAGTAGCTTAGAATATCTTAGACCAAAGTATATGCAATATTCAACAAGCTACTGCAAACAACTTCCCTACACATAACTAGGCAAGTATGCGGGTGTGTGTAGGATCATGATGGGCCAAAAAGTGGCAATGTGTAAGTGATATGATGGCCCATGTGGCTGATGACTTTTTTTTACTCAAAATTGATGAAACAAAAAGGGTTTTTAAAGGAGATTCTCAAATTTTCACCAATATAACTTATGCTTTACTTTGAATTTAAAAAATTATTATTATTTATTTTCTATTTGAATTACGACTAAAGTCTTGATTGATAGGTTGATTGAAAAAAATATATAGCTTTCAAATGGTATCACATTTCTTGAATCCAAAATATGTGTCACATTTTATACTTCATATACTATAGGATTAAAAAAATTCAAATTAATTTCATGAAGTTTTGACCAAGTTAAGGTGGTCAGACATACAAGGTTTTATATTTTTTAAAAGTTGTAATAAAATATTCATAATTAATTATTTACTTGGAAAAAAATTACAAAATAATATGCATCACATTGGGACATGAGTCCTCTACTTATATATAAAATCTTATAAAAAAATATTATCATTTTATTGTGGTTAGGGTGGTCAGCCAAACACCTACTTCTTTATTTTCCCTGAAATTAAGTGCTACTGCATTGAAATTTCAAATTTTCACCAGATAGATTTTTATTTGAAAAAAATAAACCTAGTAGTTTAGAAACTAAATTCAATTTTCTACAGATTCTATTCTTACATATTTTTAAAATAATATAGATAAATTATTGAAATTTTTACGTCAAGTTGCCTAATTTTGATTTTTTGAATTTTCATCGCCACTTAAGGGCTTGTTTTTGCCATGATGATCCTGCACATACCATGCACCAATATTGTTTTACAAGAATACCCACAAGCACAAAAAATGAATCTCAATTATTTTGACACCATCGAGAGGTCCTCAGATTGGTTGATAAAATAAATCATAAGAAAAGATCAAAGAGCAATAATCAGTGTTATCTATATCTCTTGCCAATTTAGTAAAGCTAAGGTGATTTTTGATGTTGATTTCCATCACAAGAAGGATTCATCCAAGGACATTTTGATCAGATATTTTGATTAGGATGAGGTGTCTGATAAGTTTTTGATAAGAACTCCACTGAATCATTTACCTATGATTTATGTTGCCACATCGGCTTGTGGATCAGAAGGTGGGGTGAACACGTTTTGAGGTGTTGGATTGATGAGTGGAATGTTGGTGGGAATTTGTTGCAAGATTTGTTGAGCGAGAAATGTTGGCATTTGCTACTGAGCCAAAAATGCTTTTTGTTGGTCATGTTGCTACTATGCCAACAAAGCTTGTTGTTGGGCTTGATATTCTTATAGGGCTTGTTGATATGATTCTTGCTAGTCTGGTTGCAATTGTGCCTAGTATTGTGCTTGTACTTGTGCTTGTTGAGCTTGATATTAAGCTTGGGCTTGAGCATGTGCTTGTTGGACAACTTATGCAGTTTGAGAAACTTGTGCGGCTTGTGTGGCTTGAGCTGCTTGTGCGGCTTGAGATGCTTGGGTAGCTTGCTGTTGTTGTAGTAAATCTTGGGCTTGGGAAACCTATTGTGCCTTTCAAACTTGTTGTGTCACCAGTTGCGCTTCCACTTGCTAAGAAACTAGTTGTGCAACTTGTTGATTTTGCAATGCCTTTTGATAGGTGGCTTGTTGAGCTGCTTGTAATGTGATGTTGAATGAAAATTCTATGTTTTTTTGCGGTGGGGTTGGTAGATTCAGAATGGTGTTGACTGTTGTGATGAGAGGAACGGTTGTGTTGATGACCAAGGTTTGGGTGATGGATGGCATGATTCAGATGCTTGGTGCTTGGGAAATCATGGTTTGAGAGACTTGAGGAATGGTGGATAATGCATTCATTGTTGGGGTTGCTTGGATGGTTGCCATATGTTGTTGTGATATCGATGGAAAGACAAGATTATTTGGTATGATACTTTGACATGTGATGTGGGTTGCTTCGATTTGGTTGATTGATTACGGGAAAAGGAGGAAGACCCAACCCAAGGGGTGATGTAGATGTAATTTTTAGAGGTGGAAATGGTGGGAAGATGGGTGGTGCATTCCATTTAAGTGATGATGAGGGATCGAAGATTCCCCCTGCTCCAAACAAATCACCTTCTCCTTGTGAGGTAGGGAGAGAGGTTTGCGTGTCTAGAGGATAAAATGGTGTTGCATGAAAAGAGGTTGGATTAAGGGGTCATGGAATGTAAGCAGAATGTGTAGGTGTAATGGATTCATTGGGATGGATTGACCCAATATGGTGTTTTCATCCAACTCTTGGTTATTTACTATGGGATGTGCTTGAAGGGCATGAAGCAATGAGCTTCCCTTGCTAATGATTGGAGGATTTGGAGCAATGGATGATGTGATTTGCATAATGCTTTGGGTGATGTTTTGATATTGAGGTATGGGTGGGATTGGAGTATGATCCCAAGAGATCTTTCCACAATTGTTCTTATGTCATAGTTGGAAGGGAGTTTAGCCCCTTTTTGTGCCAAC
Organism: Sequoiadendron giganteum; assembly: GCA_007115665.2. Lineage (NCBI taxonomy): Eukaryota > Viridiplantae > Streptophyta > Pinopsida > Cupressales > Cupressaceae > Sequoiadendron > Sequoiadendron giganteum. The sequence continues at coordinate 485,102,726 of CM021100.1, read as the reverse complement.
TCAAGCATGTATTGGGAGGGATATAACCTCATCATAGCATTGACAATTCGATGATTTTTGGGATTTTGCACCATCTCAAGAATTTCATCTTGTGTCACCCCTAAGACACTGTTGGCAATGTCCTCTACTTGACCCTCCTCTTGAGGATTTTTTGATGGTAGAGGGAAATTTCTTGGGGGATTGCTTGATCCAATAGGATTTATTTCAGGATCAGTTTGGCTTAGATCACTTGAAGTTGATGTTTCCTTGTTGATTTCCATATTCTTCTTGTGTTGTGATCTTGTTTGCACCTTAAAATAGGGATCAATTTTCAAGAATCTACGAGATGAACATCTAATTCTTTGGATTGATCTAACTTTAGTCACAAAAAGAGAAGAACTAGGATGATTAAGGATCAAAAGATGGGGATGAGATAAATGGAAGATGGATGATGGAGATGATGAAACTCTTAAGAAACCTAGAGGGAGATGCTAAAATTTAGGAATTGATTTGATTGGATTTTGATTGATTTAGATAGTGAACTTATAAACTCTAAGAGGTTGGATGTTGTCCTAGAGCGAACTTGTACACAAGATGATAATTTGACTAAGTGTGTAAAGAAGGATTCATCAAGACACCCTTAGTCAAACAAGATGATTTTGGATAATGAAATCCTAGACTCCAATATGTTGTATTTTATCAAGAGGTGAACTTGCTCACAAGGATTTGATAATTTGATCAAATATGTGGAGAAGGATTCATCTACACATATCTAACCAACAAGACGATTTTGATTTTGTCTAGAAGTCTAGCATAAATGATGTTTCCAAGATTTTTCAAGAGTTTGTTGATGAGATGATGTTTGATTTTGACGGTTGAGGGATAGGTGAGAATGATTGATTTTGACCCTAGATTTGACCTAGATAAAACTCCTTCCTATAAGACCTTGGTATTGAAGAACAAGCTTGATACTCCCTATATGTGAAAAGAAAACCTTTGAAAGAGAGTTGGATTTTGTTGATAATAAAACTCATTCAAGTTAGGGTTGTTCCTTGAATTTTTCTTGTAGAATTTGTAAACCAACCTTTCTCTTACTTCGTGAAGCCTTGAAAGACTCTTTTCACGGTCTCTTGGACTAAGACTCTTGAACCTTGGTTTTCAGATTTTGATTTTGTAGGAAATCATTTGAAAGAACGCATGTGTGGGGTTCAATTGTTCCTTATCTTTGTTTAATGAGTTCCTTTTACCACAAACAATTCTTGATTAGGGTTTCAAACTAAATGTCTAATGTCCTAACTTCTTCTCATCCCAAAAAGTCCATTATGTGGGAAATCGAGGAAATTAAGGAAATTATGATTGAATCCAAATACTTAGATGTCTCTAAGGATAAACTCCCTAGGACAAGAATGAGCACTTGAATTCATCAATGGTATTTCCCATTCCTAAAGAGTTTGAAATTTGGAGGATTTGAATGTTGAATGTTTGTTTTAAATATTAACTGACTCAAAGATTGCACAACCCTAGCCTAGAAAAAGGAAATATATGTTGAGTTCCCACTTGGATGAATCCAGCTATGCTTACTCTTAGAGGATGATTAGATGCTTGACCACAAAGGCTCCCCCTTACAGTGCACTCACTTCTCTGGTCAACCAAGCATCAATACCCATGAATATCCCATGACATACTTCTCATCTCTACTAAAAGTCATAAGAATGCAGGATGCCTGTGAAGGTCTGACCTCTTGACACCAACAAATATTGGGATTTTGGGCTTCTAAACAAAATTTCATAGTAAGGGCATCTAGTTTAGGGGATGCAATGATAGAATCATTGTGAGATATCTCCCAACTCTTATAATAATGGCTTTACATATCACAAAGATACTGGTGGAGAGTTATCATGCACCGCTTCCCATTGTTTACGATTTTCATCGTAACCACAAATTTATATAGTGATTTGGATGATCTTGGCTTATGCTTGTTACTGCTTGGATCATTCCCTTAGGGTGAGTACTTTTTCCCACCAAGGTAGGCCCTCTAAAGTACACAAAAAGTAAGCAAGTACATTTGTAGTTCAATCGATCTTTGTTGAGAAACAAAGAGAGAACACTTGCAAGATTGGTTCAATTTTTAAAACCCAATTTGAAATGTGAAGGAAACCACTTACACAACTTAAGACCACCAAAAGGACTTTTGATTTTCAAGATCACTATAAAGCATGAGAGAAGTGCATACGTCATTTTTGATGATATTATTTTGGGTAAGTGATTACAAAACAAAGATGCACATGTTCATTTTAAATCCTCAAAGAAATGATTTGATTATTTTTCAAGCACCAAAAGGAAAGATGAAATTTGTTATTTTCAATTGTTCACCTCAAACCAAATCTAATAAGTTGTTCTAAAGTTCTTTTTAACCTTTTGTTGTAAAATTGAAAGCTTTTGTAGTGTTCTTTTTAGAGCCCAAAAGAAATTTAGTGTGTCCTAGAAGTATGAAAGTAATCAAATCCTTAGAAAGGGATTATAAGTTCTCCCAAAGTTTTAAACAAAAATTAATACAATAAAGATAATGATGTCATAATGAAAGACTATTCTTTGCTCCCTCCTTGCCTCAACCTGCAAATATAGCATTGCTAATTACTGAGAGCAACGCTCTGCAGTGAAATAGAGATTGTGATTGTGGCTCTGTTTTACCAGCGGTGGAGTTTGCAATTAAGAAATTTCATGGGGCACATTGAAATTTGAATTTGTTTGGCGGGAAGACTCCAACGGCTGAGTTTTTTGGAAGCTGCAATAAAAACACAAAAAACACATAATTTTTAAAAAAATGTGATGAAATCCTTCAATCCAACCCTCCTTCTAGAACCAAAATGTGAACTCCAATCCTAGACCTACACAAACATAGCAAATAAACACAATATTAGATTAATATGCAAGTTAGAACTCAGATTCCCCATGAAATTCATCTAGAATGCTCAAAATAGGAAGAAATGAAGAAAGAAACATGAAATCTAATTGAAATCCTATTTAAACATGAAAAAACTCAATCCCATGGGGTAATTGGTGCCAATTATGTGTATAAATTGACCCTTTCCCAACTCCTATGATGCAATGTTGATAAGTGATTCCCTTTGATGAAGATTCAATTGAGCTCCATGATGAAAAATATGCATAACCTAGCTAAGATCTTGATAAAATGGATGAAATTGAGTATAGTGAGTTTACTCAAATTGTGGATGATCAAATGAGGAAAAAAGGCCCCTTATTTATAGAGAGACAAGATGGAGGAATGAGAAAAATGAAGCAATGTGGGATTATTCAACATCCAATGGCCAAGTGCCACTTGTTAAGATGTGAATGGAGGAAGCTTGAGCACATTTTGGTGATTGTGCACAATAAATGATATTAGGTGGAATTTCAAAATAGTGAAATGACATGTAAGAGGGAAAATGAATGAATTAAATGCGACTTGTCTCAATGCACAAGGACATGTAAGAGGAATGAATGTCTTGTTGGAAGGACAAATCCACTTGGAGGGATTTTCAAAATTCGAAGGAATGTTCTCAAAAGATGCCAAGTTGAAAGAAAATAGGGATTTAATAAATCAATTAAATGTATTTTCATATGCAAGTGGAAAAATCTAGAGAAAATTGGAGATTAGGATTAAATTAATCAAGGGTTAATTAATTTAATGACAGATTAGGTGATGTGACTATTTGTTTAGATTTATTGGTTGATTTAAACCAAAAAGATGAGAATGTGATTTAGATTTAATTAAATAAAGGATTTGATTTATTTAATTAAAGAGGGTTGATGATGTTAGATCAAATCAAACAAGGTTTAATTTATTTAATTTAATAAGATGACTTTAGAGATTTAATCAAATAAGATGAATTATTTAATTAAATAGAGATATAGGGTTAATTAAATCGGGTTGATTAATTTAATTAATAGGAGAGAATGACTTAATAAGATAAATAATAATTTATTCAATTAAGGGATGAAATGTGATGACAAGCTTAGGAAGATGATTCAGGATGAAACAATGTTAATAATCAGGATCAAGTGTGTTGGTACATTTTCAATGTCTACACCTAGATGACAATCTATGTTGTGTCTAGGTTACACAAAAATATGCATTCACTTTCTATTGTGTTACACTAACTTATCTTTGTTGCATACTCAACATGATATTACTCTATTAAAATCTTTACACTCGTGTGTGTACTCCTCATTCATATGGAAGATACAATGACTAGACAATACTAGATTGTCTTATTTCTTCAAGAATTTGCAATACGTACCTTGAGATTATTGCCACTCTTCAGAACATATAGAATCTTCTACTAGGGTTTCCTTCATTTACAATCTTATCCAACAAGTTACTAGTGCATCGAGCCACATGCCACCATGTATTTCAAATCTAATTCATTGGATATTCTGGCAATCTTCAAAATTCTAAACCTTAAAGCATTAAGTGTCTTCTAAAGATCATTTGAGCTTTCTATTAGGGTTTCCTTTATCCACTGAATTCACCAACAAGCTTTCAGTCCATCTTGAGCCTTGCACACTCTATACAAACTTTTTGAATCTGCTAAAATGAGACAACCTTAAAAACCCTAAAACTAATATGAAATAAATGTATTTTCTTCTTTGATCGATGTGATCTTTATCTCTCATGACACACCAATATGTACCACTATCTTATAGATCAAATCACCTATCATGCCAACTTGACCATTTTCAATCTTAGGGATGAATCTCAAACCTCAATTCCTACAATTGATCATTAGATCTTAGCCTTTTTACCTCCACTGTTGATCTATTTCAGCCTTTGACTATCTTTGTGTAGCCTCAGAGACACATTAACATATTTGGTGAGACTCTATAGAGTCACACAGATAAGCACCATTCACTATGACACACCTTGTGAAAGAACACAGGCTCGCATGCCATCTGTCCTCCATATCAATGTCACACAACTCACAACACAATGTGAGTGGGTCCATCGAGTGATCGTCTTTCATCATTTGTCAATATCTTATTCGATCCTTCACCATCTATCAAGACATGTCAACAAATGTCTGTTAGAAATAAGCAACACTGACATAGGGGGGTGAATTAGTGTTGTGCAAAAATTAGATTTATTAATCTTGATCTTCAAAGCACTTGTAATATTCAACCAAAATGCATAAACATGAAGTAAAAAATCACAACACCATAACACAAGGATTTTATGTGGAAAACATTTTAGGGGAAAAACCATGGTGGATGGCCAATCCACAATATGATCTGAGTATACTCAAAAGTGTTTTACATAATGGGAATGCACTTGCATTCAGGCACACTACCTAGAGCTCATTGATCAAATGAAGATCCATTGTCTTACAAATATAATCATATTAAATCCATCTGAGAAATTGAAATGAGAGATTAGCATCTACATATTCTTGATTACAGTTCCAGTTAAGCTCAACAGTCGATCTTCTATCCTTTTGACTGATTCTACACTTTTACTTTGTTCTGCTGAAACCCGCATCACAAAATCCTTAATGTACAAGTGAAACTATGCATAAACACTTTGTAAGCCTTTTTATATTCATAACACACATCGACACACCTTATTCATATGTCAAAATTATATGATTGATCAATTATATATCCATGACTAAGAATTGAATCGCAACATGTCAGCTTTAATAGAACACAAAAACTATTTACAACTATCAGCTCAAAACATGAGTAATGTTTAACACACATCCACAAAGATTGGCCACAACTTGGTCAGGACCCAAATAAAAATGCTCGAACACATAAACACTTGAATAATTACTCTTCAAATATCCACAACATGTTATGTCAATCAAGTCGGCCTTCATGCACTGATGAATAGAAAATTAATAAACTAGATCTTCTTATTTGCAAACAAATCAATATGAGGCACTAAGATTCACAGATAACACAAAACATACATTGATCAACCTTCCCTAAGATCCACAACACAAAATAATAATAAAAAATGTTCAAGTGAATCGATGAACATAAAATTGTTGGATGCTCTGTTCTTCTTTGACTCTCTTCAATTTGACTACTGGTATGATCAAATGATGACATGCAAATCAAATCACCAATTAGGGTTTCCATCAATGACAACACCATAAAACATTTGCAATATCTCTTGCCAACAATCTCCCCCTTTGGCACTGATGGCAACACTTAGTGAAAAATGACTAAGTGTTGGGTCAGTACCAACATGAGTTACACTACCAACTTCAAAGCTTAAAAAAGATCTTCAATAATAGCTCAAGAATAAATCTCCCCCTAAGATGAGTATACATTTTTCACTCTACTGCTCTCCCCCTTTGACATCAATGGCAAAATTTGGGGAAACTATATACCAAAAATCAAACAAAATCTTCAGACTGTACAAGCATGCTTCTACAATTTACACAAACTTGAAAACATCTACAAAATATTTCTTCAATAGGAGGGTATGTGCAGGATCATCATGGAAAAAACAAGATCTTAAGTGGCAATAAAATTAAGAAAATCAGAGTTAGGAAACTTGATTTAAAATTTTGAATAAGTTACCTATATTATTTCTAAAATATGTAACAATAGAATCTATAGAAAATTGAATGTAGTTTCTAAACTAGTAGGTTTCTTTTAAAAAAACAAATCTATTGGTGAAAATTTGAAATTTCAATGCAATAGTACTTAAATTTTAGGGAAAAAATAAGAAGTAGGTGTCTGTTTGACCACCCTAACAACAATAAAATGATAATATTTTTTTATAAGATTTTAGATATAAGTAGGGGACTCATGTCCTAATGTGATGCATATTTTTTTTTATTTTTTTTCCAAGTAAATAATTAATTATGATTTTTTTATTACAAATTTTATAAAATATAAAAACTTGTATGTCTAACCACCTTAAATTGGTCAAAACTTCATGAAATTCATTTTTTTTTTTATCCTATAGTATGTGAAGCATATAATGTGACACATGTTACGTATTTAAAAAACGTGATACCGTTTGAAAGCTATAGATGTTTTTCAATCAACCTATCAACCAGGACTTTAGTCATAATTCAAATAGAAAATGAATAATAATTATTATTAAATTCAAAGTAAATAATAATTTAATTGGTGGAAAGCTGAGAATCCCCTTTAAAAACCCTTTTTGTTTCATCAATTTTGGGTAAAAATAAAGTCGTCAACCACATGGGCCATTATATCACTTAGATATCATCCCTTTTTGGCCCATCATTATCCTGCACATACCCAGGATCAAATTTGTGTCCCAAACCCTTTTGAGACTCTCTAAAATTATTATGTGACAACAAACTAAGTAAGATTGTGTCTCTACAGACTCAAGGTTCATTGGATCACTAACTGCCATAACATCTTCAGCTTCCTTTAATGCCTTCAACATTATTTCTATCTTCGGACCAATTAGACATCTAAGCTCACATGCTCTTTCCACAATTCTATCATTTTCATGCTTCAAGCTCCTTATTTTGTCAAACAAAGATATCACCTAACCTTCTTGCTTTCCAACACCACCAACTAAATGATCAAAAGCTTCAGAAATAACAGCTGACTATTTTTCAAGATCCTTAACCTTATTCTCATTGACCTCAGTAAATTTAGAAAAAGAAAAACATGACTTATAGATCTTTCCACCTTTAGATAGAGAACTTTGAATATTCTTCACATAGGTGGCTAACAGAGTTCTATCATTAGTTATCATTCCTTTCAACCTAAACATTTTGGCATCAAACTCCTTCTGAACTTTAACCATGGCTAACTTCTCAAGGGACTCAAAATGAGTAGTTATAGAGTTAATTAGCTTTTTCAATTCACTGGAGGAGGGACCAGACAAATCCTTGACATGAGTAGGCATTATTTTTTCCAGAACTCCAGATGCGCGATTTAAGAGTTCACTATCCTCAATGTGAGACTTCAACAATTATTCTCTAGGCTTCGCCTGGACAAATGATGCAACCTTGATTTTATGATTTGGGGGCAAAGTGGATAGGTTGATAGGAACTTCAACCAATTCATTGTAAAATTCTTCCTATTGCTCTACTAGAAATTTCTTCACTACCTCTGTAGTGTCTCTTTCTTCCACTGGAACTTCCTTTACTTGAACCTTCTCTTCTTCAACTACTAGTTCTTTAGCTACCATTTCATGTTTTCCTTTTAAGGACCTCAACTTCTTTACTTCACATCTGCTTTTCTTCAAGTAACAGAAACTTAGGAGGTTCAGTCTCCATCAGAACTTATGTATCATGCACATCAAGAGGAATCTGAGTGTCCTCAACTATACCATCATTTACGTCTTCATTCACTGGATCAGATGAAATACCTTCAACATTCACTTCTTCAACGAGAACATTGATTGTGTTCTTTAACATGAATGCTTCCAAAATTTTCTTAGTTTCTTTCTAGAAACTTCATCAGTTTCGCCGATCATAAGCTTGTTCACCCTTGTCTTGCTCTTGAATTCCTTTTTAGATTTATTTAGGATTGCCTTCATTTCTTCTATAGACATCACCAGACATAACTCTACAATAATTCTCGCTCATTTTCTCTTCTTCTATTCTATAATTTACTCTACTCATTTCCAAAATCTCATACAAAGTTTTAGGTAAACCAAGCATTATCTCAATAACAACCTTATTTAAAATATTTAAATGCTTTATTGTAGCCTCCTAAAGAGTTCTTTGGCCAAATTTATCAAAGGTTTCATACCATTTACAAAGCAGCTTAAGATTGCCATATTTGACCAAAGCTTTCTCAACCTCTTCTATTGAAATACCAGGTCTATCAATTTTTACCTTCTTCTTTGCTTTGTCTTCTTCATCGGAGGGCTTGTATTTAGTAACCCTTTTTTCCTAGGTGCCCATATGCTTTATTTATCTCACATCTTCATCAAATTCAGTCTCTTCATCTTCTAAGATAGCTTCATAGACTCTTGTTCTCTTATTCTTCTTCCTCTTACTGAATGCCTTAGTTTGAGTTTGCATAGGAATTGGCTTCACTGCAGGGGTAGATAGGGATGCAGAGCTCCTTGTTGACCTAGTTCGAGCAGAGGATGTTGCAGGACTAGCAGATTTAGTTCTTGCTGGCTCTTTTTCTACTTCAACTTGTTCTCTCCTTTTTCTAGCTTCTCTTATAGATTATTCGGATATAACCATGCTCTCTACAAATGATTCAACTTCTCTTCTTACTTTTCTCACTATCTTAGGTCTCCTCAAATTCTCATGCACTTGGATATCTTTTTCTGCATAAGTTCCAAACCTCTCTTCTATTGAATCCAGAGGCTTATTTAGTAAATTGTGTGCATACATTTCTAGAATGTGCTCTTCAACTTCATAACCCATTGGCATTATCCACACTATTCTAGGATCAATAACATCCATCAGACATTGATCAATGTCTACCATAAAACAAATTGTGTCCTTATACTTCTCCACAATAGAAGTAGGAATTATTTCTCTTGCTTGCATTGAACTCTAAAAGTTCTTGAAGTATCCCCAGATTGTAATTTTTCTAGCTTCACTATTTACAATTCCATACAACATATCTCTAATCTAAATAGCTACAGGTTGACCACCTTGCCAATGTACTTTCCCAACACGTGAAACTTCATCCATGAAGTAAAAGAACAAACACAACATATTTCCATAATTGAATTTTTCTTGTCTTTCTTGATCTTACCAAGATTCTCCATCAGCTGACTCCTGAGTTGCTCACACAAGTCATAATTTGCATTCTCCTTCACCATTTGGTAAGCTACTTAAATAGCTATACTAGATACTGAATTATCCTGACTTGAGTGATAAATCTTGTAACCAATGACCATCGAGGCAAATTTCTTATCCACTTCAATGATATATTTGATTGTCATGGCTCTTTTGTCAAATTTTGAACCTATTGCATCAGTAATTGTCTAATTCTTCATGGACTTCAATATCGGCAACCCACCTGAGAAATTTAAACCTGTAATAGTGCTTATGACCTCCTTTGTAATCTTAAAGGGTATATTCAACCACATAAAATTAGCATGAACTCAGCTCAAAATATACCGAACCCATTTACTCTCATCAAACATGGGGAATTTCACAAACTATGTGAATTTCTTCTCTAGTAGGGTTTTGAATTCCGGCTTGACACAAAAATTATCTCCAATTATATGATTGTTGTACAAATTCAATAGTTGTGAGCTTCCTAACTCTTCAATATTTGCATGAATATATGCTCTAATGTCTTCAGTATGCAATACGTCGTATGGAACAGACAAAAATGCACCTAAGGGCTTGGTCTCAATGGACTTGAAAGGATGCCACTTGAATTTTGGATGGGGTCTATCCATGAATTCGACTACCAATGGAGTAGCCATTTTCACCAATTCACAAATTCACACTTTTTTTCGATAAATACCTTTTCATCGGATCAAAGTTTGATTGTTGAAAGCTCCTTCACACTTGAATTTCACCTCAATTTGCCAAAGTTTTTTCTAGAGCTCTCCAAACTTCTTTTCTTCAAAATGGAAAGTGGCAAATGAAAGATAAAAAATACCTTTTACTACTCGCACACCTAATCCTTTTTGTCACAATAAATGCTTTTTACCCTAACTCATTTGGTTACGTTGTTTCCATGCGGTGTGAAAGATAATTCTTCTGTGGACCTCCAATACTGCATAATATTCTCTCTAATAGATTCAACAACATTTGTAGAGCATCTATGCAATTATTGTACTTATCCACATAGCGGTGTCAGTTATCGATAGGGGGTTAGGAAATTTTCTTGACAGATCCCCCTAGGCCAAAGGCCTAGAACTAGTTCCTAGAGGAATTACTAGAAGTAGGTTTTGGTGTTGGCACATTTCGTTCAACAAAGTGACTTTTCTTCACCCATTTCTTTTGCATTTTCTTCCTGATCACATCTATAGTGACTTTTCCTTTTCCCTTAGCATCCTTCTACATGTTTTGATTTACTGGACCTTTTCTGTTCCAACAGAATCTAGCAATGTGACCAAATTTGTTGTAGTTATACCACACAACATTTCTCTATCTGGACTGGTTGTTCCATTGATTTTATCTTGATCTACATTTGTTAGCAATATGGCCAAATATATTGCATGTATAATATCTGACATCTCTATGAAAGTTGTTCATCACATTTTTGCATTCATTTCACTTATGACCAAATTTATTGCAATTAAAGCATTGGCCTGAGAATGATGGACCACTTGGATTCATCCTCCTTCTACACTGAGTCAGCCATATGACCAAACTTATAGCCAGTAAAATAGTAACCATTGAATCTTTGAAAATTAGGTTGTCTTATCGGATTCCTTCCATCTCTATTTATCTGATTTCCTTGCCTAAATCTCGTTTGTCTAGATCTAGAACTTTCTCCTTCTTCATAACCAAGACCTCACTTGTCACCATCAATCCTATGATTTTTTATCAGTTCATCAAGCTTGGTTGAGCTAACGTTGAACTTCTCTTTGTACTCATTTCCAGTAGCAAGTTCATATATGAGATCATCAATTTATTTTTTAAGCACTTCCTCATTGTTTTTAGATTGTTCCAATTCATTGTCCAAATGGATGCATTCTTCAGATTTTTCTTTCAAGGACCGTGCAAGCTTCTCTTCATTCTTCTTTTTGTCTTCAATCTCCTTGGTCATCCTCATCATGATAGATTCCATCTCATGCTTTAGGACTGTATTATTTCTTGTAATCTTTTCACATTATTCTATCTTTTCCTTTAGGGCTTGACTCAATTGCTCATCTTCAATGCTTTTACCATAATTTTGGTTAATCTGATCACAAAGTTCCCTTCTCTTCTCACTAGACTTATTGATTTTATCTTTCAATGATTCAATGAATTTCTCAACATCCATGAGGTTTCCTTGCAATTTATGAACTTCATATTTTGACTGATCAAGATAATCTAGGGCCACCAAAAGTTGTTGTTGAAGACTTATTGAATCCATTGAAACACTTTCCAAAATATCCCCAAGTTGTTAGACTTCTTCTGAGGAACTAGCTCTGATACCAATTATTGGAAACAAGAAACACTGAGATGGGGGGGTGAATTAGTGTTGTGCAAAAAATAGCTTTATTAATCTTTATCTACAAAGCACTTGTAATATTCAACTAAAATGCATAAACATGAAGTAAACAATCATGACACCATAACACAAGGATTTTATGTGGAAAACCTATTAGGGTATAAACCACAGTGGATGGCCAATCCACAATATGATCTGAGTATACTCAAAAGTGTTTTACAGAATGGGAATGGACTTGCATTCAGGCACACTACCTAGAGCTCATTACTCAAAGGAAGACTCACTGTCTTACAAAGATAATCAGAATAAATCCATCTAAGAAATTGAACTAAGAGATTAGCATCTACATATGCTTGATTACAATTCCGGTTAGGTTCAACAATCGATCTTTTGTCCTTGTAACTTATTTTGTGCTTCTTCTCTGGTCTGCTAAAACCCTCATCACAAAAGCCTTAATGCACAAGTGAAACTATGCATAATCACTCTGTAACCCTTCTTATATTCACAACACACATCGAAAAACCATATTCATATGTCAAAATGATATGATCAATCACTTATATATATCCACGACTAAGAATTTAATCACAAGATGTTGTCTTCAATAGAACACAAAAAATATTTACAACGGTCAGCTCAAAACATGAGTAATGTTTAATGGGCATCCACAAAGGTCGGCCACAACTTGGTAAGGACCTAAATAAAAGATGCTCAAACAAAAAAATACTTGAATAATTACTCTTCAAATATCCACAACATGTTATTTCAATCGAGTCGGCCTTCATACACTGATGAATAAAAAAATAATCAACTGGATCTTCTTATTTGTACATAAATCAATACAAGGCATTGAGATTCATAGATAACACTTTTTATACATCAATCAACCTTACCTAAGATCCACAACACAAAATAATAACAAAAAATCTTCATGTGAATTGATGAACACAAAACTGCTAGATGATTTTTTCTTCCTTGATTGTCTTCAATATGACTGCTGGTATGATCAAATGATGACATTCAGATCTAATCATTGACTAGGTTTTCCATAAATGACAATACCAAGAAACATTTGCAGTGTCTCTTGCCAACAATGTCCTCACCACTTCTCAGTCAGGGCTCACACCATCTACATGTCATAGGAACTAATCATTGTGTCCTATCAATGTTCATCCATATCCTTGATGGAATTAATTCACCTTCATCACCCATCACTACTTCATATAAACCGTCGGCTTCCATTTAAGCAATGTGAATGGATATAGTGATCATAGTCGGATTTCCCTCATTTTAATCTGAGCCATTGACCTTGTCTCATCACATATCACTACTTTGTCAAGAGTGTCAACATCCATTTCTATTATGTGAAGAGATTCACTAATACCCATTTGATCTTCATCAGATGATATTGACTATTCATTGCTCATCACTCAAGGACTTCCTTCATTCTACTTTGCAATAGTGATATGAAGCAAGAAAGCGATAACCTACCACATGTCACTATGACATCATACACCATCAACATATCCCTCAATCATCATGCAACGTATCACCATGTGTCTTTCACCTCATCACCAGCTGCAATCCATCCTTTCACCCACATCATATGTCTATTGGACCCACCATCAATCCATCATCTCAATACCACGATCCCTTCCAGATGACTACTGTGGAATTTCTCACGAGCTACTACCATACCGTCGGCCTTCCTCCTATTTTTTTGTGGGCTTGTAGTTCTTACTACCATACATGCATGAGGCCACATTACCATTGTTAATTCAAATTTCCATTGCGGTTCATATGCATTACCGCCATACTACACACTACCACATCGCAAACCATTTCATTGAGCTACCACAAGCTTTTGGGTTACACATGCCATATTGCCAACTCATGTTCACACCTCTATGGTGTTGCAATATACATACTGTCATACTACTAATTCATCATTAATATTTTGTGGTGCTGCAGTGTCTTGCCACGTCAACTCATTCTAGTCCGACAAATTCCACCTATACCATCCTCTATAGCTTCACCCCGATCAATGCAATCAACTGCTACCACATGTCTTCCATCACTATATTGAAGGGACATAAAAATATGTTTCTCCAAAATCTATCACTTTGATGGCACTTTATCACTTCTTTGAAGGGACACCTCAAGAAATCCTTTCGACATCTTCCTGTCACCCTGATGAGATGTCAACTTGTCATTGTCTCACATCTATCATATCATAGACATGTATCATCCATATCATCATACTACATATCATACTTTCCATCTATATCATACCTCATCATTGAACCTACCATCGAAGTATCACGGGGACTCGAGATACAGTCTCTTCACACAACTATTTTCACTCTGATATAGCAATAGTTGTCTCCATTATTTCATGTATGGGGCACCAAACCTAGTCTCTTTGAAGTAGGTTGTCTCCCTGATCAACCATATAGACTCCACCAACCTACATATTAGGTACTTAAATACATCGAGGGGACTTCGATGTAACTCCTATCAAAATATAACCTACTCCTAGAGCCACCAGATGTGTAACCATTGAGCTCTAGGAAAAGGGTTCAATTGCCCATATGATATAATAGGCTTAAGTTGTATCTTAAACTACCTACAATGGCCAAATACAAGTCATTGACAAAATATAATTTTTTCTTGAACATTGTTACTCTAAACTGCCTAGGGTTTAACTAATAAACCCTAACACCCAAAAATAGAAATAACTCATTTTTGGATGTATCCTTTAACTTATAGACCTGCAAAGCACATCTTTGTAATTCTCACAAAAAACTCATATCTAATCTATTTTCCTATTTCACCTCTATCTTCTAGAAGAACCATCTTATCTCTCCTTGACCTCAATGGTAGCTCTTACATTAATTCCAACATCTCACTTCAGTTCTATCTCACCTCTAATCCTCTTTCATCACACCAACAATCTAGCTTTCATGACTTTCCCTTTTGACATCAATGACAACAATATGCCAACAATCTCCCCCTTTGTCATTGATGGAAAAAATTAAATGATCAAACTTCTAATGGTTTGATACCAATGATGAATAATATTTGAGATCACAATTCTCCCCCTTTGATGTGCCTTCTTCTCTACATACTTCTCTCATGCTCCTACTTTGAGCATTTGCATATTTTCTCCCCCTTTGACATTCATGGAAAAGGGTCATGCTCTTTAACATGTTGTCTCAGGTTACCATACTACTGCAACCTTCACTTCTTCTTATCAATGGAAAAAGTGACTTTTCTCCCCCTTCGATTGATACCAATTGAAGAAAAAAAATTCTCTCATGCGAGTTGCTACACTCAACCTATTACTCCAATTGAAAATCCATATGCCACAACCACTCTAGACCAATTAACAATATATAATGCTAGTTGAAGTTCCATTACATGCTCTGAGCCAATCATACTTGGTACCAATTGTAGATATTTTGATTCATGCTTTGTACCAATTGAATCATATTCCTGACACCAATTGGTGATATCATGCCCTAATACTAATTAACATTTTGAACTATAATGTATCAAGTATAACACTAATTTAATACCTAAAGTAGCTCTCCCTTAGGCTTTTACCCACCTACTAAACATACTCGAACATTTGCTTTAATTTGGGCTTCCTACCAACTAATCTACTCTGTACCAATTCACAATGGTTTGAAATAGTTTGGAACCACTCAATACCAATTAAATAATAATAATTGTGTGTATTTACATAATAGTTCCCCCTAATACATATCTCTTCTCCTTAAATTCAAGGAGCATTTCTCTTAGCAAAGCATTTACACAACTTCCTTCTCCTTCAACTACGAATGTTCTTCTCCTTTGGAAAGAATTTCAAAGAGAACGAATGTAACCATAGATTTGCAACCATAAATTCATTAGAAATTTGAAAAATATGTTTTATTTGACTTGATCACTCTCTCCATTTCTAGGGATAAATGAAATACCAATTAAGCTCCCCCTGGACTGATGCCCTATCACTACAAATTAGTGATGTAAGGTAGAAACAACCACATTTAGTTCTTCTAGCTGACCTTTCACTCTCCGTACCTTCTTGTGCTTCTTCTCTATCATAACAGCCTTCTTATCTAAAATATGTGAACCATTTTTCACTCTGGGGGACATATTCCTTCTCTTTTCATAATGTACTAGTGGTATTACATGATTTAATCTACAATCTTTTGCTATGTGACCAAAATTATTATAATTTTAGCACATTACATTAACATTTATTATAGGAGCAAAAGAATTTCTATTTACATTTTGTGTGCTCCTTTCTGATGTTTCTCTACACTCACGCACCCTACGACCAAACTGATTATAGCTATAAAAAAACCCATAAAAGTGTGAGGATTACCTAGTCATAACATTTTTATGTGCAGGATGAGGTGGTATTCTTGGATTTGACTTCTTGATGTATCTCATCCTTGTAAATATATCAACATCAGCTCCACTTATGTGATGCTTTTTCTTCAAATCTTTAGGAACTAATTGGTCATCCATCATGTTTTCAGGAATTGATTTCTCCACCTTCTTTTCTATTGCGGGATTCTTCTTTTGACAATTAGGAGAAAAATGGTTGTTCTTCTTGTTCGTAGGAGGTCTCTAATCTTGGCCTTGATGGCTTTTGTGATCTAATCAATTCATCTAAAATATTAGAGACACTATTGAACTTTAGGCCTCTATCAATCTATTCTTTAGCCTTTTCTAGATCTTTTCTCAAGGCTACTATTCCTTCTTCCAATTTCATGAACTCATTAGATTTAGACTATAGTTTAACTACATCTTCTATCATTTTTTCTTCTTCCACTTGCATTTTTAGACTAAATATCATTTGATTAGAATCTTCTTTATCTTTATCTCTTTTTAGCATGCAATTTTTGTTCATCATTTCCCTTCTTCAAAATTTTAATCTCATCTAGATCATAGGTGAGTTTACCTTCAAGGTATGCTTCTTCCTCTTCATTAGATATTGTACCAAAATCCATGGATAGGGATTCATTCCCCTGAATATTACAAGTACTTTCACACTCATCATTTGATCTACCAAAAACATGGGTATGTGCAAGATCATGATGGGCCAAAAAGTGGCGATATGATGGCCCATGTGGCTGCTGATTTTTTTTACCAAAAATTGATGAAATGAAAATGGTTTTTAAGGGAGTTTCTCAAATTTCCACAATATAAATTATTCTTTACTTTGAAATTAATAAATTATTATTATTCATTTTCTATTTGAATTATAACTAAAGTCTTGATTGATAGGTTGATTGAAAAACATTTATGGCTTTGAAACGATATCACATTTTTTGAATCTGAAACATGTGTCACATTCTATGCTTTGCATAATAGAGGATTAAAAAAAAATGAATTTCATGATGTTTTGACCAAGTTAAGGTGGTCAAACATATGAGTTTTTATATTTTTTAAAAGTTGCTTGGAAGAAAATTACAAAAAAATATGCATCACATCGGGACATGAGTCCTCTACTTATATCTAAAATCTTATAAAAAAGTATTATCATTTTATTGTGGTTAGGGTGGTCAAATAGACACCTACTTCTTATTTTTTCCCTGAAATTGAAGTACTACTGCATTGAAATTTCAAATTTTCACCAAATAGAGTTTTTATTTTTTTAAATAGAACTAGTAGTTTATATAATACATTCAATTTGCTACAGATTCTATTCTTACATATTGTTTAAATAATATAGATAACTTATTCAAATTTTTATGTCAAGTTGCCTAACTCTGATTTTCTAAATTTTCATCGCCACTTAAGGGCCTATTTTTTCCATGATGATCCTACACATACCAACATCTGATAACATATTTTATTATTTTGTGTGCATTTCCATTTTATTCTCTTCTTTACTACTATTTTCTTGCTTAGAGTTGTACTTTTCATCATGAATGCATTCAAAAGCAAGATAAAAAAATTTACCTCTACATTTTCTGGAGCCTTTCTTCAGTCTTCTAGTGAAATCATCTTCCTCTTTATTGGCCTTCTCAGATCTAGATATAGATGCTTCTTCCTCCTCACTTTTCATTGCAACATTTCTCATGAATGTATATATAGTATTCTCATCTTCCCTTGTCTTCAAACTTTTAGATTCTTTTTCATATTTTTCAAACTTGGCCTACACCTTATACTCATCACCTTCATGCATCCTCTTCAACTTTTCATCTACAATTTGACAATGCATTAGTTTGACATACACTGAGCTTGACAACCCACTTAGAGTTACAAGCTTTACCTTAGTATTGTCTGCATACACCTTCTTATCAACCTCAGTAGTTAGAGATGTAGCAAAAACTGTATATCCATATACTATTGACATCCACACATCAAACCCTATGGATCCCAAATATCTCTTCATCAAAAAGCTCCAAGGAGCATAATCTGATCCATTAAATATTTATACTTCATTTGTAGATGAGCCTTCCTAACTAACCATTATGTTCACTTATCCAATATCAACCCAAGATGATTAAGCTTCTCCTATGGAACCTAGGGTTCTGATACAAATTTTTAGGACACAATGATCTATTGAGAGGGGGGTCAATTAGTAGATATTAAAACTCATCTCTCAAAACTTTAGTGTAGATTACTTCTTTAGACTTCAGATTACTTTATGCAAATTAATTTCTTACATCCTTAATGTGTAGATTAAATAATCACTTAGAGAAAGGCATGTGCAGGATCATCATGGAAAAAATAGGCCCTTCAATGGCAATGAAAATTCAAAAAATCATAGTTAGGTAACTTGACGTAAAAATTTGAATAAGTTATCTATATTATTTCCAAAATATATAAATATAGAATCTGTAGAAAATTGAATGTAGTTTCTAAACTACTAGGTTTATATTTTTTTTATATCTATATGGGAAAATTTGAAATTTCAATGCAGTAGTACTTAAGTTTATGGGAAAAAATAAGAAGTAGGTGTCTATCTTACCACCCTAACCACAATAAAATGATAATATTTTTTTATAAGATTTTAGATATAAGTAGAGGACTCATGTCTCGATGTGATACATTTTGTTTTGTAATTTTTTTCCAAGTAAATAATTAATTATGAATTTTTTATTATAACTTTTAAAAATATAAAAACGTGTATGTCTAACCACATTAAGTTGGTCAAAACTTCATGAAATTCAGTTTCTTTTCAAATCTTATAGTATGTGAAGCATATAATGTAACGGATGTTTGAGATTCAAAAAATGTGATACCATTTGAAAGCTAAAGATGTTTTTCAATCAGCCTATCAAGCAGGACTTTAGTCGTAATTCAAATAGAAAATGAAAAATAATTATTTATGAAATTCAAAGTAAAGCATAATTTATATTGGTGGAAAGCTAACAATATCCTTTAAAAACTCTTTTCATTTCATCAATTTTAGGTAAAAAAAAAGTTGTCAGCCACATGGGCCATCATATCACTTACATATCGCCACTTTTCGGCTTATCATGATCTTTCACATACCTAGACATAAACATGCACACACACAAAAGCATCACATAACACCATATGTATGTGGAAAACCCAAGATGGGAAAAGGGATAATGAGAAATGCTGCTAGGATCTACTATCATAAGCTAGCCTCACAAGGAAATCTTCTATTACAATGTTTAGGGAACCAACTAAAGGAAGCACCAATTCCTTGGAGTTGGCAACAACCTCTTACAATGTTAAAATCTCAAATATAAATAAAATTGGTTGTATACAACTTGATAATGCATCACAATGTTTTGTACTTTGTTGCACACACTTCAACTTACTTTCTATTGTTGAAGTTGCACTCTTAGCAACACACACCTCTACACCTTTCTTCATTGCTCGCTTTACCTTTTCTACTTTTCTCTTCTTGCACTACACTTTTCTTCTTTCTCTGCCCCGCACTATCCTCTACTCTTAGAACATCCCTTTTTCTAACTTTCTACTATGCACCTCTTTTCTTTTATATAGTGTTTCATAAACTTGCACCCTCCTAAATGGAAACCTAGCTGATGATCTGTGTTGTGTCTAGTTTACACATAAATGTGCATTCACTATATTTTGTGCTACACTCACTTCACTCTACTACATACTCAACAAGATATTACTCTCTTCAACTCTTTCCAATCTTGTATGTACTCCTCATTCACACAACAGATACAATGACTAGAAAATATCAGATTGTCTTCTTTCTCCAACAACCTGCAATACCTACCTCAATATTCTCACCACCATTCAGATCATCTCAAATATTATACTAGGGTTTCCTTCATTTACAATATTCTCCAACAAGTTACTAGTGCATCAAGCCACATGCCACCATGTATTTCAAATCTAATTCATTGGATATTTTGGTGGTTTGCAAAATGCTAAACCTAAGAGCATTAAATGTTTTCTCTAAATCATCTAACCTTTCTATTAGAGTATCCTTCACCTACTAACTTCACCAACAAGTTGTCAGTCAATCTCAAGTCTTGTACACACTCTATACAAATTTATTGAATCTACTAAAACCAAACAACCTTCAAAACCCTAAACGGGTAAGTGCAGGATCATCATGGAAAAAACAAGCCCTTAAGTGGCAATAAAATTTAGAAAAATCAAAGTTAGGAAACTTGATGTAAAAAATTGAATAAGTTATCTATATTATTTCAAAAATATGTAAGAATAGAATCTATAGAAAATTCAATGTATTTTCTAAACTACTAGGTTTATTTAAAAAATAAAAAAATGTATTTGGTGAAAATTTCAAATTTCAATGCAGTAGTACTTAAATTTCAGGGAAAAAATAAGAAGATGGTGTCTGTCTGACCACCCTAACCAAAATAAAATGATATATTTTTTATGAATATTTTAGATAGAAGTAGACGACTCATGTCCCAATGTTATGCATATTTTTTTTTAATTTTCTTCTAAGTAAATAATTAATTATGATTTTTTTATTACAACTTTTAAAAAATATAAAAAATTGTGTGTCTAACCACCTTAACTTGGTCAAAAATTCATGAAATTCAATTCTTTTTTTTTAATCCTATAGTATGCAAAGCATAAAATGTGACACATGTTTTTCATCCAAAAAATGTGATACTGTTTGAAAGATATAGATGTTTTTCAATTAACCTATCAATCAAGACTTTGGTCATAATTCAAAAGGAAAATGAATAATAATAATTTATTAAATTCAAAGTGAACCATAATTTATATTGGTGGAAAGTTGAGAATATCCTTGAAAAACCCTTTTTCTATCATGAATTTTGGGTAAAAAAAGAGTGGTCAACGACATGGGACATCATATCACTTACATATCACCACTTTTTGGCCCATCATGATCCTACACATACCCAAACCTGATATGCAATAAATGCATTATCTTCTTTGATCAATCTAATTTTGATCTCTCATGACATGGAAATTTGTGTCATCGACTTGTAGATAAAATCACCTATCAGATGTTCACTGGAACAATTAAACAAATTAAATTTGTTCATTGTGTCAATCTCTAGCTGAAACCATTTTCACATGAACATATAATGATCACCATTTGATCACCCTCCTTTTATTTTGAGTCATTGGACTTGTCTCATTGCATAACGCTACTTTAACAAGAGCACAAAAATTCATTTATGTGATGTGAAGAGATGTGCACTAATATTTGTTCAATATTCATCAGATGATCTTGACTGTTCATCACTCATTGCTCAAGGGCTTCCTTCGTTCTGCTTCACTACAATGATGTGAATCAGTAGAGAGATAACCTTCCACATGTCACTATGACATCATACACCATCAGCATCTCCCTCAATTATCATGCCATGTATCACCATATGTTTTCTACCTCATCGCCACATGTCATCCATCCTTTCATCCATGCCATATGTTTGCTAGACCCACCATCAACCCATCACCGCAATACTATCAACACTGATGTAGTGTTCTTTAATCAACTTATTAACTAGGAACATGAATTGTTCTACTTAGGAAGTGAATCATCACAACTGGCAGTCATAACCTACTAAAGAACCTCATTTAATCATCAACCCAGGGACATAAACTTGAAATGGGTCAGCCCAATATATGCACTAATCACCCTTCCAGACATACATGATTCCTAAAATGCTTTATACTGGAATTTAAATTACTATAAACAACTTTACTGGATAACTTGCTTGGAAATGAATACTTGAAAGATAAAACTATTTTGCATCTAGTGGTTGTAGGAACAGTTGACAGCTCTGTGCTTCTGCCAGTTATAGGAACAGTCACATTAAATTCTATGAAGGGAAATACAACTATTCTAACTTGTCGAATAAAAGTATAGACAGTTCCCTAAGTGGGCCCCCTTAGGTAATTCCAAAAGTAGACAATAGATTAGGCGAAAAACTTCATAAGCTTTATTGATTCAATGTAAACAAGTGCATAGCACAATCTCTTGACTGAATTTCTGAAACTGAAAAATGTGTTACAATACCAACTTCTTCCAGCCCATTCTCTGAATGGGAATGGGCTATTTATTGAAAATTGATTCTAACTACTAACCAACTTTCCCTTATAAAACAGGAGGAATTTATTACATTTAACTAACTTAAGCAAGGAGGTAAATGACAATGTAAGAACTAAGTCAAATCGGTTTAATAGTCTTAAAGCACCATCATCTTGGATTCATGTAACTCCAAGATGCCTGGCCTAGATTTCTGGAACACTCTCCCTGCATGGTGGATGAGTTGAAACTGTCTCCCCATCTTTTGTTATTGAAACAGTCTTTATGGATTTGGTCTTCTATTCTTCAAGTGGAAATTGAATTCCTTTCCTCTAATCATGGTACCTGCAAAATATCTCACCATCTTTTCCTAAGGAAGAAGGTTAGCTCAACATGTTCATCTTTTAAGACAATCCATTACTTTTATTCATTCATTCATTAAGTATTAAACTAAGGCAAACATTGTTTTAGATATGGCTACAGGAAGTTTTGGTAGTAGAGGTTGCAGGAAGGTTTTATGATCACAAAAAGCCATAAAGTATTTATCAGACTAATAAAACATTAAAGGTAATAATCATGGGACTTTTTATCATAATATACTCATCATATTTAAGTCAAAAAAAGGTCTATGTCCTATCCCATAATCAGACTAAATGTTTGTTTTAGCTTAATAAAAATAGAAAAGTATTTATAAAAGTATGATCAAAATGCACCAAAGACTTGACTCATCACTCCCCTCAACCAACTACTTGTTAGACTCTTTAGCAAGGCTAGCATTCCTTCCCCTGGAAAACTCTCTCAGATCTGCACTCAGTTGCTGCCCAGATTTGCCATTCTAAAAACTCCAGAAGTGAGCTCGCATTGCCTCCATCCTTTGCCATCTATTATCTTCAGAACTTTTGTTACAAGTTTTGTTGTCCCATTGTATAGCCAATAATGGCCATAGGAGAATAGGCGGATGCATAACCAATGGCAACCAATTCTGCCTCTTTGTTCTGGCATTCCTCATCTTGAAATGTCCTCGTGAATTCCTCTGCAATGTCTATATTGAAAGTCCCGAGCTTTAGGAAGTAATTGAGCCACCCATATTGTCTGAATAGTGGCACATGTAGTAAATCTTGTAATAGGATGCTATGGTCTGTAGGCTCATGCCGAATCGGATGACCTCCCATTTCCTTGGCTTTTCATAATTAAATGCATTCAGAAATGCTCACCTAGTTTTTTTCAACTGAACTTCCTGTAACCCAACTAATGAACCTTCTGCAATTCTTCAGTACTCTGCCCTTCCCCTTAACTGAAACTTTTGAACTACTCTTCAAAAGTGACAAAAAAATAGGGAAAACAATGTAATCATGCAATCTTTTGGAGGGAGAGAGTAATCATGGATAATTGGAATACATTCAGGTTTATCATTGCAGGAAGGAAAGACTATTTGATTATTAATTACAATTTCTAAATATTGGGAGTTCTTGACAACTGATGGGACAAGCTTATGACAGCAATGTGGCGGAAGTTATGTCATAGAGAAACGTGCTCAATCGTGCGGATGAGCTGAAGGAAATGGAAACCATATAGGAAATTTGTTTACGCTAATTAATACTAAATTAAATGCAATAAATAAAGCAATTTAAACAATCTTAAAGTGAAGTGTAGTATACCTAGAGAGAATCACCGTAATTATTTGATGTGACCTCCTTCTTCATTGCAATGTGTGACATGGAGAAATGTGGATGATATGGAAAATGACAGGTGGATGATGTGGAAGAGAGAGAGTGAGTACGGATTGTGGATGAAGTGAATGAATGGAATGGGGATCTTAATAGATAACCCCTTTATTATTCAGGTTGAGAGCATAGGCAGGCTGATGATTAGGATCAACAAAATAGACTTGTTGCTACTGCGGTTGCTGGTTATTTGAATTGGGTGCTACCTGAGTAGGTAGTTGGGTTGGCTTTGGGTTCTGACCTTGATTAGCTGTAGGAGATGGCATAATGGATTGCTGCTGCAGTTGCTGCAGGAAACTAGTGGGTGGATTTGACCATTGTTGGCCTCCTCTCCATTGGTTAGACTGCTTCCAATTCCCTTGCGGAGGCTGCCACTAATTTTGTTGGGCATTTGGCCAAGGGTTATTCCACTAAGGTTGGGAGTATGGCCCATAGTTTGGAGGGTACTTGCTTTTCCACTGACTATTATATGAAACAAAATTTTGCAAAGGGTCTTGAGGCATACGTTGTCTTGGGGCCCATGGCCTGCACTGAGCAACAAAGAACACTTCCTCCTCCCCTTCAATGGTTTTGAACTTAGTAGGGAGATGCTACATCTCCAAATTGGCCACTGCTTTGCATCAGTAGTCTTTCTTTCTTTGTCGACAGTGGGGGAAATATTCAGCTAACATTGCCTCAGCTTCCTCTTTCTTCCTTCTAGCTTGCATAGTATCCAGTTGAGTAGCTACATCATTGATGATATCCTCATTGAAGTTAGACAAGAGATTAGTAATCTCCCCTTTAGATACTCCAGAGTCACTTCCTTTTATAGAAGAGGGTCTAAATCCCCTTCCCTTCTTTATAGCTGCTCTAAAGTAATTGAGACATATTTTCTTGATATCATCCCAATTGCTTTGGGTGACATCACCTCTTGCCATGAGGTCAAGGGCCTCCATGAAAGTATCATTAAATACTCTTAAAAAGAGAAGTTTTTGAGATTCCTCATTCAGCTCATGATGAGTATTCTTTTGCACACTAAACAAGAACCTTGACACATAATCCTCCAAGGTTTCATCCTCCTTTTATGACATTTTGAATATGTCATCTCCTCTCATATCATTTCCTCTATAATATTCTTTATATTTACCCAAGAATAGAGTCTTCATTTCATCCCAAGTGTTAGCTACATTGGCTCCCAATCCCATGAACCATCTCAAGGCTGCCTCTTTTAGAGTAGAGGGAAACAATTTCAGCTTGTGTGCTGAGGTTGTATAGTCATAGATTCTGCAAAGGATGTCAAATTCAAACAAGAAGGTATGAGGGTCCTCAGTAATAAGTCCATAGAACTTTGGTAGTACTGAGGCAGGGATATTCTTGAGGTTATTATTGTCATGCAGGTCAGGGATTGGGAATGGAAAAATAGGATTCACCATTCTTGGTTGTGTCCTTGGATTAGCTCCTGGTTGATGAACTACAAGAGCAAGGGAATTATTTGATTCTATCTCTTTGGATAGGTTAAAGCTTAGTTCAGAGGAAGAAGATGAGGTAACTAAGTCTTGGCCAACATCTAGATATGGGTCGTCTTGGAATAGGTTCGGTTCAATTTCTTGAATATCTATGCTCCCAAGAAGGAATCTTCCAAATTGGTCTCCTCTTCTATGCATACAACAAAAGTGAACTAACTATGGAGATGCTGGAATGCAAGATTCTAAACTAAAAATACTAAGAATGAAATCTTAAACTCTTTACTAGCATGCCTATAATAGGTCCTTAGTCTGACACCATCCCTGACAACAGCACCAAAAATGTAGTGTTATTTAATCAGCATAATAATTAGGAACATGAATTGTTCTACTCAGGAAGTGAATCATCACAACTGGTAGTCATAACCTATGAAAGAACCTCATTTAATCATCAACCCAGGGACATAAATTTGAAATGGGTCAGCATAATATATGGACTAATCACCCTTCCATACATACATGATTCCTAAAATGCTTTATACTAGAATTTAAATTACTGGAAACAACTTTACTGGATAACTTGCTTGGAAATGAAAACTTGAAAGATAAAACTATTTTACATCTAGTGGTTGCAGGAACAGTTGACAGCTCTGTGTTTCTGCCAGCTGCAAGAACAATCACATTAACTTCTATGAAGGGAAATGCAGCTATTCTAACTTGCTGAATAAAAGTATGGACACTTCCCTAAGTGGGCCCCCTTAGGTATTGCCAAAAGTAGACAATAGATTAGGCGAAAAACTTCATAAGATTTATTGATTCAATGTAAACAAGTACATAGCGCAATCTCTTAACTGAATTTCTAAAATTGAAAAATGTGTTACAATACCATCTTCTTCCAGCCCATTCTTTGAAGGAGAATGGGCTATTTATTGAAAACTGATTCTAACTACTAACCAACCTTCCCTTATAAAATGAGAGGAATTTATTACATTTAACTAACTTAAGCAAGGAGGTAAATGACAATGTAAGAACTAAGTCAGATCGGTTTAACAGTCTTAAAGCGCCATCATCCTGGATTCATGCAACTCTAAGACGCTTGGCCTAGATTTCTGGAACACTCTCCCTGCATGGCGGATGAGTTGAAACTGTCTCCCCATCTTTTGCTCTTGAATCAGTCTTTATGGATTTGGTCTTCTATTCTTCAAGTGGAAATTGAATTCCTTTCCTCCAATCGTGGTACCTGCAAACTATCTCGCCATCTTTTCCTGAGGAAGAAGGTTAGCTCAACACGTTCATCTTTTAAGACAATCCATTAATTTTATTCATTCATTCATTAAGTATTAAACTAAGGCAAACATTGTTTTAGATATGGCTACAGGAAGTTTTGGTAGTAGAGGCTGCAGGAAGGTTTTATGATCACAAAAAGCGATAATGTATTTATCAAACTAATAAAACATTAAAGGTAATAATCATGGGAATTTTTATCATAATATACTCATCATATTCAAGTCATAAAAGGGTCTACGTCTTATCCCATAATCAAACTGAATGTTTGTTTTAGCATAATAAAAACAGAAAAGTATTTATAAAAGTATGATCAAAATGTGCCAAAGACTTATGTAGTGTTCTCTAATTAGCTTTATAACTAGGAACATGAATTGTTTTACTCAGGAAGTGAATCTTCCAAATTGGTCTCTTCTTCTATGCATACAACAAAAGTGAACTAACTATGGAGATGTTGGAATGCAAGATTCTAAACTAAAAATACTAAGAATGAAATCTTAAACTCTTTACTAGCATGCCTATAATAGGTCCTTAGTTTGACACCATCCCTGACAATGGAACAAAAAATGTAGTGTTTTTTAATCAGCTTAATAACTAGGAACATGAATTGTTCTACTCAGGGGGTGAATCATCACGACTGGCAGTCATAACCTACTAAAGAACCTCATTTAATTATCAACAAAGGGACGTAAACTTGAAATGGGTCAGCACAATATATGCAATAATCACCCTTCCAAACATACATGATTCCTAAAAAGATTTATACTGGAATTTAAATTACTGGAAACAACTTTATTTGATAACTTGCTTGAAATGAAAACTTGAAATATAAAACTGTTATGCATCTAGTGGCTGCAGGAATAGTTGACAGCTCTGTGTTTCTGCCAGCTGCAAGAACAGTCACATTAACTTTTATGAAGGGAAATGCAGCTATTCTAACTTGCAGAATAAAAGTATGGATAGTTCCCTAAGTGGGCCTCCTTAGGTAATGCCAAAAGTAGACAACAAATTAGGCAAAAAACTTCATAAGCTTTATTGATTCAATGTAAACAAGTACATAGCGCAATCTCTTGACTGAATTTCCGAAACTGAAAAATGTGTTGCAATACCAACTTCTTCCAGCCCATTCTCTGAAGTAGAATGGGCTATTTATTGAAAATTAATTCTAACTGCTAACCAACCTTCCCTTATAAAACGTGAGGTATTTATTACATTTAACTAACTTAAGCAAGGAGGTGAATGACAATGGAAGAACTAAGTCAAATCGGTTTAACAGTCTTAAAGTGCCATCATCCTAGATTTATGCACCTCCAAGATGCTTGGCCTAGATTTTTGGAACACTCTCCCTGCATGGTGGATGAGTTGAAACTCTCTCCCCATCCTTTTTTGTTGAACAAGTCTTTATGGATTTGGTCTTCTATTCTTCAAGTGGAAATTGAATTCCCTTCCTCCAATCGTGGTACCTGCAAAATATCTCACCATCTTTTCCTAAGGAAGAAGGTTAGCTCAACATGTTCATCTTTTAAGACAATCCATTACTTTTATTCATTCATTCATTAAGTATTAAACTAAGGCAAACATTATTTCAAATATGGCTATAGGAAGGTTTTATGATCACAAAAAGCCATAAAGTATTTATTAGACTAATAAAACATTAAAGGTAATAATCATGTGACTTTTTATCACAATATACTCATCATATTTAAGTTATAAAAAGGTCTACGTCCTATCCCATAATCAGACTGAATGTTTGTTTTAGCATAATAAAAATAGAAAAGTATTTATAAAACTATGATCAAAATATGCCAAAGACTTAGCTCATTGCTATACCATGGTCCCTTCCAGGTGACTACAATGATGCTCATGAGGTACCGGCATATTGTGGGCCTTCTTCCTTTTATAGTTATGGCTTGTGGCTCTTACCACCATACCGCATGAGACCCCATTACCTCCATTCATTTAAATCACCATTGTGATGCTTGCGGGTTACCACTATACCACACACTGCCATAAAAAAAACCCTTCATTGAGTTCCCACAGGGTTACAGATTACACACCACCATACCACTAGCTCATGTTTACACCTCTATGGTGCTATGGTGTACATACCACCATACTGATAGTTCATCATTGAACTTCCATAGTGTTGTTGTGTCTTGCCACAACAACTCCTTCTAGTCCCACAAACACCACTTGTATTGTCCTCTACAACTTCACTCTAATCAACACAATCAATTGCTACCACCTATCTACCATCACTATATTGAAGAGACATAAAAATATGCTTCTCCAAAATCTAACTATCACTTTGATGGAACTCAATGAATTATTCGAAGGCACACCTCAAGAACTCTTGACATCTTCCTATCACCCCGATGAGATGTCAACATGTCATCGTTTCTTGTCTACCACATAACAGCCACATATCCTCTACATCATCATACTGCATGTCACACTTTCTATCCATATCATACCTCATTGTTGAACCAACCATCAGAGTATCGAGGGGACTCAAGATATAGTATCTTTTAATTGTTTCTATTACTTCGATATAGCATTATCTCTTTCCACCACTTCATCGATGGGACACCAAACCTAGTCTCTTTGAAGTAGGTTATCTCCCCGATCAACCACACTAACTCCACCAACCTACATAGGAGGGACTTCAACACATCAAGTGGACTTCAATGTAATTCCTACCGAAATGTAGCCTTCTCTCTAAGCCATTGGATGTGTAACCATTCAACACTAGGAAAAGGGTTCAATTGCACATACGGTATAATAGGCTTAAGTCATAACTTAAGTTAGCTGCAATGGCCAAATAAAATTCACCAAAAAAATAGAATTTTTCTTAATTTTTTTACTATAAACTACCTAGGGTTTAACTAATAAACCCTAAAACACCTAAAAATAGACATCACTCATTTCAGTATGTATCCTTCAACTTATTTTCCTACAAAGCATATATTTAGAATGCTCTTGAAAAATCCATATTGAATCTATAGCCTATTTCACCTTTGTCTTGAAGAAGAACTATCTTATCTCTATCTTTACCTCAATCATACCTCTTACATTAATACCAAAATCTCACTTCAGTTCCATCTCACCTTTGATCCTCTTTCATCATGCCAAAAATATCCCTTGCATGACTTCCCATTTTGACATCAATGAGAACAATATGCCAACATCATGTAGAATACCAACATAATCTTATATAACTCAACTTGTATATACACAAACTAGAACAACTACCCAAACATATATTCTGAAAAATAGATAGGCATACAAAACTATTTGTAGCATACTACCATTTTAAGTAGTACTTGAGGACCCCCAAAGTATCTGATACAATAGAAGTAGCAGGTGTTTAACATAGTTGAACATGTCCAAAAGGTTGTATAGAAAATAAAATCTTTCCCAAGGAATGCAAAGCATTGCAATAGGAATTCATCATCATTTTAATCTACCAGGGCACATACAGTTTGTTACTTATAGTTGTTACATCAGAAGTTGTAAATATTTGAGAACACAAATATAACAACTCCACATCTTGACCAAATTATTCTATAGATTACAGAACAAAACCCCTTTTTACAGAGAGGTCCATACCAAAATACCATGACATTATTAAAGAGCATGCACTTAGATTCCTTGAAAAAATTCTTAAACTTACCTTTATGAGTCTTATCTTTGTGTTTGGTAAAACAAACTAGAATGATATCAATTATAACAAGTGTACTAATCTCCACACACCTTCTACTTCCACCGAAATCTTCAACAAAGGTTCATTTATGCACTATAGATCTTCAGATAAACTAAACTGATCCAATAATTTTTTCATGATGAAGCCTTCAAAACCTTTTCCTTTTTAGGGGGCTAAAAGGCTCTGCTAGTGAAATTTCCCCTTGAGATAATGCTCTATCTAATTTTTTCTTATAATCTTGTTCAAAATGTATAAGTGTAGAATCACCCTTCTTTTCGTGGTCTTCCTTTCAGACCATTTAATTTCCCTTCTCTTGTTCAATATGGGATTCATCCTTTTTTTGAACTGGTTTCTTAATAAAACCACTTCTCCAATAGTTCTCCTTATGTCCCATATTATTGCATTTGTAGCACACAAGGTTTTTCTCTAGAAAAAAAATATTCCTCTTCACCTTGGATCTGCACTCATTAGTCTTGTGACCATAGTTGTTTCAAGCATAGAAATATCTATGAAATAAAATAATATTGTTTCTTCAAGGAATAAATTATCTTCTACCCATGTTATCATTCCTTCTTTGTCTAATTCTACAATTAGAAACCTTATGCCCAAATATATTGCAGGAAAAATAGTAACCTTGAAAGGATTGATTGAACTTGGTAGGAGAATCTTGTCTTGCTAATGGAGGAATTCTAAATCCTTTTTTCTTCTAGTCACAATTGGATACACCTTCTTTCTTTCCATTTTGAGTAGTCTTTTCATCTTTAGAGCCATTCTTAGATTCATTGGTTCAAGCTTTCTTCTTCTTTGTTTCATGTCTTGCATTTGATTTGGAGCTATCATGATAAAAAAAAATTCCTTTGATAATTTGTTTTTGGTCCTTTCCAATTCATATCTTAGAATTAAAATATCCTCCTTAAGTTTTAATCACTCAACATCCATGTTATTTAACTTATCTTTCAAAATAGAAATTTCACCTTTTTCCACTTTTTGTTTAATTTCACATTCTTTACCTCATGTTTGAGATTTTAATTTGTCAATTTCTTTGTTTGATTTTGCAAGTAAGATTTCATATTTCTAATTTAGTCCCCTTGCTTCATTCAATTCTTCCAGAGAAGATTGAAGTTTTCCTTTCAAATCTTTTCCCCAATCATCTATATTGAAGTCGTAGCCTTCAAGTTCCATTGACTCTAGATTCAAATCAAAGGAAAAAATATCTTCAACACTCTAGGAGCCAATCTCCTTACATTTTTCAACATTTCACTTTATTTCAATAGTATTAAAGGTCATAGAGAGGGTTTCATCATTTGAGTCATTCCCCTCATCTTGAGAGGAACCACTTATTTCCTTAGAATAGAGAACCTTTTTAACGTTATCTCTTTTTTTACCCTCACCAAATTCTTTATAAGGACATTTAGATGAAAAGTGACCAATTCTTCCACAATTGAAACATTTGAAAGGTAACTTACCTTTGTATTTTTTAGTTCCTTTCTTCAATCTTCTCACAATTTTTTTTTAGCCTCATCAAATTCATCATCTTTAATATTTTTATAGGCTTTGAAAGAATATTCCCTTTTTGGAACATCTTTATTAAATTATCTCTTTTCAAAGGAAATAAGAGAATGGAACGCTTTATCAATAGAGTCCTAGTCCAAGTCTTTAAACTCTTCAATGGTAGACACTTTATGATTTTTAGATTTTGGAAGAGACCTCAAAACCTTCTTCACAATTTCACTTTATTTTAATTATCCATCAAGATCGAAGATGCTATAGAGAACTTGTTGTACCTGGAGCATATAACTTGCAATGTATTCATCTTCTATCATTTTCAAAGCCTAAAATCTACTTTTAAATATCTACATCTATGATTTCTTTACTTTTGTATCAGCTTTATAGATATTACTAAGCTTTCTCTAGACATCTTTAGTATAATTGCAATTCACCACCTTCAAAATATTTGAATCAACCATTCCACATGAAAGAGAATTATTAGCTTTGGTATAAGATTCATTTAATCTAATTCTAGTTGGATCTATTGGAGGAGTAGCAGAAGCAATATATCCATCCTTGGTTAATCGCCAAACACCAAATCCTAAGGAGTTACGTTGTAGTTCCATTCTCAATTTCAAAATATCATAATTAGTCCCATCAAACCTAGGACCCTTGTATGAACCATCATGTTCCATCTCAGACCTTTTCCTCATTTGTTAAGCTGTTTTAGAGTTCTGTGGCTTTAATTCTAATTTTTGGATACGCCTAAATACTGAGAAGGGGGTGAATCAATCTACACAAAAACATAAATACTTCTGGAACATGATTACTTCAACTTAGTATAAACTCCCAACCCTCAAGAAAATTAGTAGTAAAGGAGGATATAGCAGTTTAAGTCTTTAATTAATTCAACAATCTTCAACAATGAAATATATAGTAATCCTAACCTTAATGAGAACAATAGCAGCGATAAAAGAGACAACAACATACATCCACAAGATGACACCAAATTCATGTGAAAAAACTAATGAGGGAAATACCACGGTCATAATTAACTCACAATATAAAGGCTCTTTATATTAGAGAAAGATACAAAGGACTTAAGGAACTGAAGCTATGACAAATTTAGAGGAAAGATAAAAGGACTTGATGAGATTCACTATCTCAGAGCAAGATACAAAATTTTATAAGAGATTACAATATTTTTCAACAACACACTCTATTATCTGAGGCAATAAATCATATTTTATTCTTTCTTCCACAAAATTTTGCACTATCTCTATTGGATTTTCAATACATTTCGTGCACACTTCTTCACACTTGTACACTTCTCCACTATGTTGCATCTAAAATGATCTTGCATTTATATCTACCACAACACTTCAAAACTTTAATTAGGTTGACCAAGAATAAGATAAATAATGAATTCAAAAAGCAGGCCACAAAATCATAATGTGGTCCTATCTAGAGGATAAAGAGGATGAAAAAAATCATATCACTTCTTCCAATGTGATCCAAAATAATTCACATGTTGATGCATATCAATCTAATTCAACATCAAGGAAACATGTAGATGAAACATGAAGCACATAAACAATCAGTCCAAAAACATTATTTCAATTGAATTTACTCAAGGAAATTCTAACCAAGATAGGTCATGACCTAAATCCATCATAACACATTTGAAATTGCTGGCACAAACCCCTAAGCACGCAACACAAGAAAAGAAACAAGTCCTTTCGAGTAGATACCCATGGGTAAATGCAAGAAGATGATTCCATGAAACTTGGATGTTTTTGCCTTAGACAAAAACCTGAAATCAGCTTGAAGAAAATGAGATATCATTTTTTTAATAAATGGGATCCCATTTAGGTTCGAGTTCCTGATCCGAAAATGGGATCCCATTTTAAAATGACCCGTTAGAAAATAGGATCCCATTTTTAAGAAACGAGATCCTATTTCTTAAAAAAGTGGGATCTTGTTTATTAACGGTCTTTTTTTTAATGGGCTGTTAAAAATTGGGATCTCATTTTTTAGTGGCTCGTTTTAAAATGAGATCCCATTTTTTAACAACGTATTTCAAAAAAAAAAAATTATACTTTTAAGAAATGGGATCCCATTTTATAGAATGGGATCCCATTTTTTCTAAATGAGATCCTATTTCATTAAGTATAAATTTTTTGTATTTTTACGAAATGTGATCCTGTTTTTGAACGGGATCTCATTTTAAAAAAATTAAAAAATTGGTCAAGTTTTTGCTTATATTTTTTGGTTTGCAAAAAGGCTTGGGGACCCAAACCTAAGCTTTGGACCTATTTTGAATTGCAATTTAAAGGTCCTAACAATGTCACACGAAAATAGTGACTTTGGACATATGTTTGAAGACTTTTTTCCACAATTTTTTTTACGAAATTAAAAGCCATTATAGATGAGACAATACAGATTCCAAATATATAATTTTTTTAGAGTTGGATCATTTTTTCTATTTTTCAAATAATTTATGGTGAAACTGGTCTATAAACTTGAAATATCAGAGTGTTTTACTATTTTAATAACTTTTTATCAAAAAAAATAAATTCAAAAGAATTGCACAAAAATGTACTTTAGACAATTCATTTCAATTTAAAAAGATCAAAAAATGATAATTTTAGGTCATCTTATGTGTAATGTACACGACGATTTTTCAAAACAATAAATATGGCTTGTAAAAATATAACAAAATAAAAATATTTAATTAAAAATTATGAAAAAACATTGAAAATGTGCTTCAATGAGTTACAAATATTTTCCCAAAAGGATTTAGAAAAAAATGATTGTTTAGGTCAAAATATGGATGACATACATGCGCATAGTATGGTAAAAACAAAGTGACTTTTAAATAGTGGTTTGTAGAATTTCCTATTGAAAATAAATTTGTAGCATCTATTTATTGAAATAAATTACATATTTGGAAACTAGACTCTGATTACTACATTTTATGATTAGTGAATTTTTCCAATATTCCATCTCTAAGTGCTTCAAATTTTAATGTCAAATTTGTCAAATTCCAAATATCAGGTAAAACACTTCCACTTTTTGGCCAAAAACTGGACTCAACTTCTTGCACACACCCCCATAAGTAATTTGAAAAGCCAACACAAGTTACAGTGCAGCACCAACGAGATCATCCAACAACATGTGGATCACATGAGGATGTTCCATGAACATACAATAACACTTTCAACAAATTATTTCATACTATCAGGTCACTAATAGCCACTATAGAACAAATTGCAACAAAATACATTATTCTAGAAACACAAAATTCTTAATTATGAGATATAACATTAACAGATCAACTTGAAAACCACTTCATTACATGAAATTGAAACTAAGACATTGCAAAAACATTGAGAGGGCATTCACCAAGCCACATGAGAAAGACATCAATGTAGAGAAATTCAAAGCATTTCTCGAACTAGTCCAGACAACCAAAAACATTGTGAATCTTCTCCAATTAATAGAAACCTCTTCAACAACACTAGCAACTTGAAGATATGGGAGAGAAACGTCCACATAGCACTAAATTTGAATCCAAAAATGCAAGTCCATAACTTCAATAATGGAGGAATGTGGAGAATTTTCCCAAATAGGATTCACAACTTCCTAGAATAGAAACCTTTTCATAACTTACAAAGGCCATAACTTCCTTTTAGCAACATAGTCTTCATTAAGAACATTAGGAGAGAGAGAACAACATACTATAGAATTTCAGCAACATCTCTCCACTGTTAGAAATGCGTATAATCCTCATCAAAATATACATCATTACGAAAACAACTCGGCTGACAACACCAAAGCACTATACAACTTTTTCTTAACATAGAACTTGGCATGACATCCAACAATGAACTTCAACAACTCTTCCATAAATCAATGTTATCCCAAATAGAATGTTGTCAACAATGACAACGAATGTCAAATGACAAGTACTACAACAACATTAGTATAAACGAATGCCCATAATCTCTGAAGCATATGCACCAACACCAAGTGTTGACATCACAATAATCTCCTTAGACATATGCAACATGCAAGATCATCAATGAAAACCACAACAAAGCATATAACAATCTTCATTAAATGTGACATCAATGATAGTTAGCAATTATTTTTGACATCAATGACAAATTTCAATAGATGCTTGTCTTATTGATTTAGGTAGCTCCTATGACATGACAATATCACAAAGATGATTATTTGTAAGGGAAAGGTAAATTTATGTTTTAGTGATTGGAGGATTAAAACTATTCATAAGTTGTGATAATTGGGATCTTGTTAGGGTAAGTCCACAAAGATTAGGCACCAAAAATTAGTCTTAAGTGCCCAGTTTTTTCTAAAATAAAGAAATACTAACCTTGGATGAGAAATTGAGGCAACCAAAAATAAGGACCATAGTGCTTTGAGTATAATTTTTAAACTACTAATTTTATTTCAAAATGGTAGAGATTAAAGGGTTCAAAAAATTTACCCACACAAATTGGTCTTATTTTTTTCAAAAAAACATAACATAGTGTATGTTGTGTGTAAATCAAAATATTAGTTTTATGGTATTTTTAAAATTGATTCAATGAGAAATTAGCTAACATGTCATGTGGACCCAATTCTTTCTAATAATTTTTTAATGAATATATATTTTTTTAGTAATTTTTTCAAAGTAGAGACATCTTGAAAAATAGAAATTTGATCATTCTCCCTCTATAATTTTTGAAAAGTAATATCCAAAATCAGTTATTTTTAAATATGTGTAGAATGGAGTCCAGTTTATAAAAATGCAATTTATTTAAAATTTTAATGAACAGTAAAAAATAAAATAAAAAATACCAAATATTGGTTTTTGACAAAAAAGAGATACACCAACAAAAGAAATTAAAGATGAGAGATTTAATATAGTCAAAATTTGAAAAAAATTACATCTTTAAATAGATAAGAGAGAGTTTAACATTACCATTGCCCATTGTTTTTTTACTTTACCTTGAAACATGTACAAACTTGATGGTTATCGAAAACAAGATTATGTGAAATTTTGTAGAATATGCAAAAACATATTTTTGTGCATTTAAAAAATAGTCCAAGCCTTTGGGTTGGAAATCCAAAGAAAATCCATGCCAAAGGCTTAGGGATTCCCAAAGCAGGAAAAAAAGTGAGTGCATTATAACACACTCACATTATTTGAATGCATTGGAAAAATGCGAGCATGTTATAATGTGCTCACATTATGAAAAAAATTGCTTCTCATTTTTTCTCTTTCTCGTCCTTATGTTTCAGGTAAGCTATATACATGAAATCAACATTTACATGTGGATATTTATTTTCTTATACTTTATTTTATATTTCATGTATATACTTTAAGGATGTTTGAGAATGGTTTTGGATCTATACAAGTTATAATGCAAATTATTATTTCTGGAAGATCTTGTAATGTTTAGACTTAGTCAAATTTATGTAATCAACAAGTCAAATTTCAATAATAAGGAGGTCAAATTTTATTATTCAACAAGTTGTATCATCTCTCTCTCTCTCTCTCACACACACACACACACCTCTTTATACTACCTACCTCTCCCTCCCTACCTCTCCCTCCCTCCCTTCCCTCTCTACTTCTCTCTATCTATCCTCTCTCTACCTCTTCTTCCCTCTATACTTATCTTTATCTCTCATCTACCTCTCTTTACCTACCTCTCCCTCCATGAATCTTTATATCTCATCCATGTCTCCCTCCCTACCCATTTCCCTCTCTACTCTCTATCTCTCCTCTCCCTCCTTCTACCTACCTCTCTCTCCCTTTGTCTCACCCTCTCTTTCTCCCTCTTTCTCTCTCACTCTCCCCTCTCTATCTCTCCTCTCCCTCTATGTATCTACCTCACCCTCCCTCCCTCTCTCTCTCTCTCTCTCTCTCTCTCTCTCTCTCTCTCTCTCTCACGCAAACACACACACACACCGCTATCTCCCTCCCTATTGATCCCTCCATCCCCTCTCTACTTCTCTCTATCCCTATTCTCTCTCTCTCTCTCTCTCTCTATCTATATATATATATATCCACCTCTCCCTCCATCACTCTCTCTCTATCACTCTCTCTCCATCACTCTTTATCTCACCTATGTCACCCTCACTAAATATTTCCCTCTCCACTCTCTATCACTCCTCTCCCTCCCCCTACCTACCTCTCTCTCTATCTCTCCTTCCTCATCTTTCTCTCTCACTTTCTCCTCTCTATCTCACCATTCTCTCCCCCCCCTCTCTCTCTCTCTCCCTCCCTTACACATTTCTCCTATCTTTCTCTCACCCTCTCCTCCCATCTCTAGTCTCTATCTCTCATATTTGTCTCCCTCTCCCTTCCTCGCTCCCTCCCCGTTCATTCTCTCTCCCCCTATGATGGTTGAGGGTATACCGTTTAGGTTATAAGGTACAGGGTTGAGGGTTTAGGGATAGTGTTCAAGGTTGAGGGTATAAGGTTAAGTGCATAGGGTATAGGGATTAGGGTTTAGGATATTGGGTATGGATAGGTGGAAGAAGATTGTTCCACTAAATGTTCAAAAAGTGGAAGTGTTTTTCTTGATTTTTTTATTTTTTTAAGTTGGACTTTATGGTAACAAAAAAAGTATCCCTCTACATTTTCATTCTTTTTTAGGCCCTCCTTATTAAATTGAACCTAATGTGACCTTGATTTATTTTTGTAATGTGTTTAAAATATTCACATTAGGTCTTGGGCCATTGTAAACTAAATGAATTCAATTATGCCTTATTTAAGGTGTTGTAAAGTGTACCTTTACACTTTCACACTAACTTAGGGTTTCATTAATAAATTAGGCTTCTTTATGTCTTAATTGGCCTAATTTTGCATCCACAAGCCTTAATTAATGCATCTTTCCAAGGATAATCTTGACATTTATCAACATCCAATCAAATTCATGTGTTTTTGGATTGTATGGCCTAGATTTTGTGATCTAGGACTCATACACCACCTTGGGAATATGATTCCCAACTAAGTTCTTGGGCCTCAATCCTAATTTCTTATCATTCTAAGAATTTCTTAAAAAATATGTCCCAAAGCTTAGCCTAATGGGACTCATACACCACTTATAGTGTATGAGTCTTTTCTGGATTAAACCTAAATTAAATTCAAATTCTTGGTAGGATTTTATCTTCCTAGATCTGATGTTAGCTTGTAGTGTTGCAATTTCAAGAAATTTAGCATAAACAAGTAAAAATACAAGGTTATTTCACTCATTTTCACCTAAGAATTTCAAGGGAGAATTCCTAATAGCAAGTTTGTGATTACAAGACTTCACAAGAGTATTCAAGGACATTCAAGAGTATTTCTAAAGCATTCAATGGTATATTACCTCATCATTTATTGCATCAATTCAAGGTCCATTATCATGTAAAGGTTATCAAGCATAAAAAAAAAATTGAGCTAGTGTTGTGATGTAGCATTCAAGATCTAAGATTAAGCATTGTCCTACATATAAATCAAGATAAAGATCTAGATTCTACATAACTAGTTCATGTTAGATTGCAGATTTATATTTCAAGACATCATTCAAGGTATCATTGTTTTGTGTTTCATGTTTCATTTTTTCATCATAAGGTTTCATGACCAAAATGAAGTTTGACCAAGGAAAACCCCCATTCCCTAACAAAACAACTGGTTTTCTCTCTCTTTGTGTGATTTTAGGTTTGTAGGTTGAAGAAAAAGTGGATCTGAAGCCCTCAAAACTGCCAAAATGACAAAGTTGCAAAAGTCATCAAAACTATCATGAAAAGTTGTCAAGACACACAAAAACTTAGATCTAGAGAAAGAATCCAAACTATTTGCATGAAACTAGTGGGAAAGGGCTTATTTAATCCATTTTTGAAGGCTCACAAAGTTTCACTTCAAATAAACTCACCTAGGAAACTTTGTGACAAAATGGAACTGATATGCCACTAATGGCATATGAGTCCCAATTCAATTTTTTTTTCTAGATCCTAATTGAGTAGTTCCAGATTTTGGTTTCGGTATAGAAACCCTACTCTAGGACTAAATCGCCCCTACTGGTGTATGAGTTCAAATGGGCATCAAGTAGCAATATTTCAGGGTTTTAAAGCTTTTTTTGACCATATATTTCTCCTAGGTGCACCTGTGTTCATTCTTAGATTGTTACTCTATATTTTAGTTTCATTTATAGGTTATTTATTTAAGTCTTGCACATCTTTTAGTTTTATCATTAGGTTTTGCATTTTGATTTATTTTTTCAAGCCCTAGCTTGGTGGTGAACCCCTTTTTAGTCTCTAAACATACCTTAGGATGCCCTATTATTAGATATCTTTCCTTCACTTCATCCTTGGATTGAGATCTCTAGGGTTTCCTTGAGTGAAACTTGAAGGAAATTGATCTGCATCCCTAAGCACCTAGTTTGTGTTCCACCTCCTAAAATGTGGAACACCTATTTTCGTTGTTTCATTTTGGTGAACCTTCATTTAGAACACCTTATTTTCTGATTTTTAGAGCATCATAATCCTATATCTAGCATTCATTAACTTTGCATTAGGTTTTTCATTAGTTAATTTGCATCTAGGGTTTCTTAATTTTGCATTAAAGTAAAAGTGCATATAGGTTGCATTTGTGCATCTTATATCATTAAATTTCACTAAAATTTTGTAATTGCAAATAGTCCAAACATCATAAAAGTTTTCAACCTTAGAAATAACTTTGAATTTATTGAAATTGGTGCAAAAACCCTAATCTGGGACTCATACACCCCTCTAGGGGATTTAGTCCAATTACAATTTGTTTTACCTACTTTATAGGATTTATGTGTTGTGTATTTTCTAGCATTTGACCCCTCCAAAAATATTGACTAGGACTCATATGCCCCTCTGGGTGAATTAGTCCCTGATC
Organism: Sequoiadendron giganteum; assembly: GCA_007115665.2. Lineage (NCBI taxonomy): Eukaryota > Viridiplantae > Streptophyta > Pinopsida > Cupressales > Cupressaceae > Sequoiadendron > Sequoiadendron giganteum. The sequence goes on along the minus strand of CM021100.1, from coordinate 485,061,589 downwards.
AGACCTGAAGCTACCTTCTACAAAATTGAAAACCTTATTTCTGCACTTTCATTTGCTATCATTATCTATCTTAGTTGGTTGAGTTTCTGTTACACGCATCTTATTAGATCTAGCTTAATTTAGTTCATTTCGTGCATGGCTTAATTTCAAATTATTACATAGCATAATCAGTCAAATTTTATCATGTTCAAAATCTGAAAATTACATTATTCTTTCGCATGTTTGCCCTATCATTGTTGCATTTCAAATTTGTAGGAAAATCATTAAATCATATGTTCATTGCAAAAATATATAGTTATCATACTTTATGTTATATTTTTAAAATCTCATTGAGTGTTGTAAGAAAGTTTTGTTAAGTGCATATGAATATGGAGTCTACTCCCCTCTCTTTTTGTTCATCATTGATCCCTCTCCTAGTATCCCTTTTATGAGTGTGGTTAGTCTATTGAAAGAGAATACAACCTCGAGTAACCATAATAATCATATGTTTTCTCCTAATATTTCTCCTAGTGAAGAAGATATTTTTATGTTAGAAGAACTAATCGATGAGATTTTTGAGAACCCTAGTTGTTTCTCTCCTCTTACCTCTCGTATTAGGAAATACATTACTAAATAAGAGGACAAAACGATAGGTAATCATAATGATAACATGAGAGAACAAAATACCATTGAAACCTACCTAAACACCACCTCAACTAGTTTGCATTCATCTCCCAACATCCTCCCCTCTTGTGATAATTTTGTAAGCAATGAGGATATGTTGGTGTTATATAGTCAAACCTTTAAGATCTATGAAAACCCTCTTTATATTTATTCCCCTAACTATCTTATTTTGGAAGACATTATAAGACAAAGGAATTAAAATTTGGACAATCTTGAAATCACATTTGTTCTCCTCCTAGTATCTCTCCTAGTTGTTAAGAAGATACTTTGATTGATGAAAGTCATGAGAATCTTAGTTTCCCCTCTTCCCCTAGGGAAAACCTTATTGAACAATAAAATCCAACCATTGATAATTCTCTTACTTGCGATGAGGTTATTTTAGAATAACCAACTTATGAATTTGATGAACATGTAATTTCTAGTTCTCCCAAAAACTCTCCTCCTAGGGAGGATATCATGGTGCAAGAAAATGTGAATATTGACATATGTCTTTCAAACACTAGTAATGAGGTTTCCCTAGTTGAAGATGATGAAGTGACATTGAAATTTTCTTCACTAATAGATCATGCAAATAAATAAATAAAAAATTGAGGTTATGATGACACAAATTTGATCTCCTTTACTTATCGAGCCTCCTAATTCACCTCCCATTAGTGAAGCACATAAGAAAATAAGAGATGTCTTGAAATTTGTAATGCAATCTAATAGTAAGAATGTTTTTCAGCAACCGAGTTATAACATAGTTGCTCAAACATGTAGACAATCACAAACCACTCCCACTTCATTACCATTGCATGAACACATTTTTCCTAGTACTCCTCATTCACCTCTTCATAATATCATTGATGATCTTAAAAAGACTCCCACTAATGTATCCTTGTGGAAACTTATTCAATTATCACCTACATACAATTGGCTATTCCAATAAATATTAAAAATAAAGTAGGAGGAGATCCAAAATTCTATGAAATTGAATAATGTAACATCCTCCTTTCATCCTACACAAGTCACACAATCATAAATCACATTCCCTGAACATGAATTAGCCTCACTTGAGATTCAAAACAAAAATGAAACCAAAGTTAGGTGCACTCTCATAGACAATAGAGAAGGTCTTAATGTTTGTAGCATTGACCTCCTAGATAAAATTGGTGTGGGGTATGAGCACAAAGTTGTGTCACACTTTCAGCCAACTTATCAGCATAGTGAATTTAAATAATTTTAACTAAAAATTAATTTTTATCAAACATATGATCTTGTAAGATTCATTCTAGCTAAGTTATATATGTCCAAAAAATTTCCAACTATTTTTTTTTGTTAAATACATATTTAGAACCACTTTGAGTTTAATTTACCAAAAAATTAAAGTTATTTGAAAAACTTGATGTTTCATCAACTTCTACTGATGTAAAAAACATTTTTTTTTAAATATAAAAATACCCTTTTGTATATCCATAAGTTTAGTTTTCAAAAAGTGTATATATTTTAATATTTTAACTATTATTCATATTTTCCTTTTATTTTTACTAAATGTAGGTTATCAGCACAAAATATTTGGTTGATTACCATGTTAAGGAAAAATAGTAAAACTTATTAAAAAAATATGATCCCCTATATATAAGAATCTTTATCAAAATGGTATATTTTTTTTAATTTGAGATAAATAATTTATTTCAAATTTTGCATCGATGGGAAACAACTAAGTTTTAATATGAGAACATTTTTAATATTTATTTAAAATATATATTTATCAAAATTGGAAAAAAAATATCCATGCCCTAAAGATTCAAGTTATAAATACACACAAAAAATTTCAAAGAAAACAAATAAAATTAGTTATATAAATGTTGGCATCTCATGTAACTTCATTTTTTAGTATTTTATTAGCAACTAAATTATAACTTGTTAATTTATAAAAAAACTATATTAAAATTATTTTTTATTTTTTTCAAAAAGATACAAACATAAAATATACTAAAAAATAAATTATTTATTAGTTTACGTCATTTCAAAATTAAAAACATATATATCAATTTTAGTGATTCAAGTTTAAAATTTGGATCAATGTTGGTCATTTCATTTATTAAAGTGTGACATAGCTTTGTAATTTTACCTCATGGAGAAGAGGCTTATTAAACTTAATGATGTTAATTTGTATGGATTTCACAATGTTAATAGGAAACCACTAGGAATGAGCACATTACCTATAGAGGTCAGGCCTGTAGTGTTATCTAACCCTGTCCATATCATGCTAGGATCTCTTTCATACAATTTGTTCCTGGGGAGACCATGGATTCATACTATGAAAGGAGTCCCATCTACTCTTCACCATGCAATGAAATTTGAATACAACAACAAGATATACATGATTGAAGCAAATGAAAGAATCTATAAATAATATGATCACAACACTCCCAACTCCCTTAATACTTTCATTCCAAAATTAAAAGTGAACCTATACAAGTTGATGCTAATCCTAATTGTCTTTCACCCACAACAAAAATTTTAGTAATAATTGAGAATAGTTAGATTTTACACCTCGTTTCAATAGAGAATCCAAAATCTCACCCTCAAATTCTAAATATGCATATACAAATGATTTATTTTCACACACAAGTTCTAGTGGAAATTGGGGTTCATTAGATGTTACACCCTCCTTTATAGGAGAGAACCAAATCTCACAATCTAAACCAAAACAACCTTGTGTTTCATTTGATCAACTTGGTTCTATGTCAACAACATTACCCCATGGTGGTAATGTGGGCTATTTAACTCTCATCCATCATGAGAGGATGATACATAACTTTAAGAAACCTAAAAAGGATTTTTGTTTCCATAAAGAAGCCAATTCTACTCACAAGCATAAATCCCCTTTATCTAAATTTAAATATTGCTATGGTCTTGATGAAAAAATCCCTCCTAAACATGGATATAATGAACAAATGAAGAAAATTGATTTACCATACTCTTTCAAGAAAGATCCAAGTTTACCACCTTTATCTCCATTTTCATCTAAGGCCTTATCATTTACTATGTATGACATCTTGTGTAAATAAAGGAACATCTTCTACTATTGGTCAAGAGAGTATCTTGTTGAGACTCCTCCAATATCATCTGATCTCCCTCCCTCCAATAACATGAAATAATTTTTATTACATGAATTCATTTTGTGCATATCATAGAGTTCATGGTCATTCTACTAATGAATGTGAGGCTTTAAGTAATAAAACTCAACATCTTAAGGATTGTTGTGCTCTTCCTTGTGTAGAAGCACCTAATTCCTCTAATTAATACTGATTTCCTTTCTATTATGCTTCTCATCAATCATCTCATCTCATCCTTGTCTTACACTAAGTGGGGGAAAGGGGGTTAGGTCAGTCTTGTACTCGTATGCCACTTGTCATTATCTCTTTTGGCTAGTTGATTGCCTTTCATGTATATATAAGAGCAAGCTTAGGATGTGGATGAAATTCCCTAAGTTGGCTCACATGTCGCGTATTGAGTATATATTTTGGGGGCAACACCTTCCCTTTCCATTATGTAAGTTTTCATTCGGTAACATATGACTTGGCATAGGGATTTCTGAATAACCTCTTGTGTCTTCTTCTACTTTAAAGAAATTACTACAATGGTGTTAGCAAGTGCTTTAAATTTGGGGCATACATCAACACTCATGTTTCACTGTGTGATTTTCTTTATTCTTACAATTTGTCCCTTTCTTGGTGGTGTCATTGGGCTAGATATCCTCCAAGAGCGTGATATTTCTTTCAATTGTCCTCTCTTGGAGATACTAGGGACAATGTTCCCTAAGAAGTTATCTTACATGAAATAAACACAATCCCTTTGAACATACCTTACACTATTTTTTAATTATAATAATTATTATATGGCTACCTTGCATAACACACTTTTCTCGCTAGTGGATCCATCCTATTTGTTCATGAGTGTCAAGCATATGAATATTTTCTTGCCTCATGGAGCTCAAAGATCATTATTATGCAGCACCTTATCAAAGTTATTTGGAAGTATAGCTTTGGTATGGTTATCATATGATGAGAAGCCTAAACGTGGGCATAAATTTCTCATTATATGATGAGAAGTCGATACAAAGCCATGAATTTATCACTAAGCCTCCCTTTGGATACTCACCCAATAGACAACTTGATTTTTTTTTCCTCAGAGTGAGCATGCACTTTTGGACAAACAGCCTAGATCTGATCCATAACATGCAGGACAAATAGCCAAAGCTTCATCCACCTTTTTTTTCTTTTTCTTTTATTTTTATATCTCTGACATTTCATGTTTGTGTATCTTGTTTTGTTGCATATCACGCACCTTATATGTGTCCTTTTTTGCTTATGTTTGTTTGACATAGGATCTTAGGTCCTCAGGCCTTGTCCACCTCCTTTGATTTTTGTCATCCTATTTCGTCCATATTGGTACACTTGGACACATATTGAATGTCTACTTTAGTGTGAGTTTGAAGCAAGTTCCTCCTCTCACTTAAGCGAACTAATTTTTTTTTATAAAGTGCATTTAACATACACATTCACTTACTAGTTAACAACAACCTCTAAGGCTACAAGGTTAGGATTACTTAAACCCACACATACATATTACATATAACCATAGCCTTATGAACTTTATGAAATAACCATCATACATCATAAGAATATCACATATCATAATAAGATAATCAACCAAGATACAATCTCATAAACATTATCTTGAACCAATAGTTACATCACTTATTCCCAGAATGAGACACTAGTACAAATGTATTACAATTACATAACTCCACCTCTTTCGAAAGAGGGATAAAGTAACTTCTACAAGTTAAAATATTACAATGCAAGCAATTACAACAAGAACCGCGAGTTGTCCATCTGGATGTCTCACCACCAAGTATTGAAGATAGATGGGGACCCAACGGTTTTGGTGCATGTTCCACCCTACCAATGTGGTACCCGAAGGCCCACCTCCCATGCTAGGAGATAGTAACTAAGTAACATGGACAAAGATTCTACTACCTCTAACCAAAGGCAAACTCAAACTGACTCATACTGTCATAACCAACCAAATGAATTAGCAAGTACAACTCATTCACCATACAAGTACGAATCAAGTACAACTCAAGTACAATAAAAGTACAAATCAAGTACAATACAAGTACAACTCCAACATCACTGACATAGGTCACATTGCTTCCAGACATAAAGTAGATCAAGTAAGTTCATAGAACCATACACATAAAATAATTAACAACAGTTGTCCTCGATAGAGTGTCATCGCAAGGTTTGTCATGAGGTCTCCTCTGGGCATTCTTCATAGGCTCCGGCACAAGTAATCTTGGTGGCCTCAACCGAATCCTGGCACTCATACTCACTCATGCGGAATCAAATACCTCTCACAAGAACAAGATAGTTGATCTTGCCATTCCAGGCCTTCTCACTCATCCCAAGTCTAAACGAGCCCTTGTGTCTATGAGTGAGGATTAAATTATCTTGATTAATGTGAGAAGTTAGTCCTAATCTTCTAAGTACATTATTTTAATTATCACTTGTTTAAATCACTCGTGAAGGTTATCCAGTTTACCTCTTTGGGCTCTGGCGCCTAACAGAAGCCACTCTTCTATTCGACAACACACACCCAAACAATCCACCAAGGGAACCACAAGTGTATACCAACTAGGCATCATAATCCACTCCAACACAAGGAAAGATACAAATAATAGAACTCACTCCAAACATCTTGGAGGCAACAATCACATAGTCCACTCCTTTCACAGGAGGTACAAAAGATTTCACTCCAAACATCTTGGAGGCAACAACACATAGTCCACTCCTTTCATAGGAGGCAACAAGATGAAACCACATAACAAGGTCACTCCATACAAGGAGACACGGATCCCATAATCTGCTCCTAAACCAAGGAGGTGCAAACATCCCCGTTCGTGAAAATCGGGTAAAACTGAAAAGACGCCATGCACTACCCAAGGGAAAACAACTGGATGGCATAAAGATTCAACAACCCTTATCCTCTAAGTTCTTCTGGAAGACTTATAATTTAGGACTAACACTAAATCCCAAAACCAACAATGCAACTTGACGACATAGCAACAAAAGCATTCAAGTCATCAATCAAATCTAATATTTGGATTTCTTAAATCCATACTCATTCAATAGGTAGTGTTGACAAAGTCAAAAACATGATAACTAGATCATCTAAAATAATCATAACCCCTATTTCTTTTTTTTATTATTGGAAATCTAAAACAATTAAACTTACTTCCCTTTACTGAATACAGAGAATTAAATCCTTTAAGATAATCATGAGGAAGATACTACTTTTGGATATACTAAATCCATATCTCTTTCATAATCCAATCACAATGATTCAATTAATCTAAATAGAAATTAATAAATAACATAATTGATTGCCTCATCAATAAAACAACTTCTTAATTTACTTTTAAATCGACACAAATCCATGCAAGTAAACTTTTTCCATTTCCTAACCAAATCTTACATCTCATTCAATTTTCTATTTAAAACATTCAATCACTTTAATATAATAACATATTGTTTCTCTATCCATTTTTCATATACACTAATCAATCCATTTTTAAATCTCTATTCAATAATACATTGCATGCATCTCATTAAAATAAAATACGATAATGAATTTTACACTGAATATATATATATGCTCCATATTATATAGACACCATTAATATTCCATTCACAATGACTAGATTACTCTATGGAACTAAATAAAACATAATAACTATTTGCCTTTTTCAATATAGTTAGTTTCTAAATTTACTTCTAATGCAACCTAACACTATTGCAAACAATCTTTTCCAATTTTCTATCCGGAGTCTATGTCTCATCAACTATCCATTTAAAAACATGCAATTTCATCAATGTATAAAAATATCTTTTGGCTTGTCTATTTGGCCATGCATTCATATTGTTTCTAATTAAATCTCATTAATTAAAACAAACATTTAAATATAAATATTTCTATAATTCTTCAATATATTTAAATATGTTTTTCCTTATCAATTTGACCATACATTCAAAACTTATCTTTTAAACTCTTCATGCAAAGCTAAATTACATGCACTTAAATAAAACAAAGTAAATACTGATTGAAAATACTCATGGATATATATATACATCTCAATATATTTTCTTCAATCATATTAACAACATAAATATTTCTTTTTAAATCAAATAATTATTTCTATTAAAAAAATATCTTTCTTTATACATTTTCTACACATACTAATTATTTCTTTTAGAACACTAATAATACCCAATTTGTAACAACAGAATAAAATAATATAAAATATTATTTATTCTCTCAAATGGATATATACCTTCAATATATATATACTAAATATAAATTAATATATTTAAATATGATTAATCATTAACATATCTTCTATTCTTTACAGAATATCAAATTGTTTAATTCAAAATAAAATATCCCTTATCATCAATTTTCCAAAATATATATATTTTTCCAATTAAATCAAATTAATAATTGGACCTTTTACACATGAATTTAAATTCCACAATTAAATTTTAAATTATGCATTCTTTAAATCAAATATTTAACTCCTTCAATTAAACTTTAACATGTCATTTTAAAATAAACAATAATTTCTCCATATGTTTATAATTTTAATTCCACTAATCTAATATACAATTTTTACTTAAAATAATATAAATAAATATAATACTTTAATATTATAAATTATAATATAAAATATTATTAAATAATATTTTAATATTATAATAACAATACATAAAATATTAATATTTATAAATATCAATTTATTATTATTTTATTTTCAAAGCAGCCATGGGAAAAATAATTTAACAGCAATCTCATGTTTCAAGCATAACTCAAAAACTATGATCTGGGTATTTGCGATTTTTTTGACAGGGATGAGAAAATTTCAAGATGCAGAAACCCTTTAAATTTCCTGAAAACCTAGTTTGTGTAAAAGGAGTTATAGGTGACGCAACCAGACCATTTTACCATGAAAAATATAACTATACTGCAGATTTTAAAATCCGTTTTTTAATAATAAACAGAAGGTTTCATTTTCTAAAAACATTCTAAATGCATTGTTCAATCTCTATGTTTGATTTTAATAACAACAAAATCGATTTCCCCAAATAATTTAAATTCAACTAAGGTTTTCACAATTTTTACTCAAGAATTTTCACAAGCAAAGGCTGTAAATTTGTTTAATTCTTTTCTTCTAATATCAAATTTATTTTCTAAAACAGATTTAACAAATAAATCTTTAATCATTACTATTAAAAAAAAAAAATAATCAAGAACAATAAAATACAAAGAAGAAAACCTGGCACAAGAAGCTACAAGAAGAGATGAATTTCTGATGCAAGCCTCCTCCAAAGATTTCCTGAATGAATTTTCTTCAATCCTCCAATGAATCCAATCCAAAATCCAACAAATGCAAACAATCTTTCCTTCAATCAATTCTACAATCAAACTTTCTTCAAACCCTTGTGCAAATTTTCCAAAATTTCTTTCCTGCTGTAAAAATGTATTTTCCTAAAAAACTTTCTGCCCCTAAAATTAAAATATGTATTCTTTATAAATCAAAAATACCTAATACAACCCTAATTCACATTACATGCAAATTAGATATTTCAATTTCAATTTCAATTTCAATATTTACAACCCTAATTCACATTACATGCAAATTAGATATTTCAATTTCAATTTCAATTTTCGAAAACCCACTTTCAATTTAAAATGCAATTTCAAATAATAAATTAATTTCCAAAGTTGCAACCAATTTCCAAATAAACATTTAATTACAATTTCTAATTTAATTCCCACACGTTGAAATTAAATTCCAAATTTAATTTTAATTCTTTTATTTCCTTTCATTCTCTTGCATCACGTTTAATTAATTAATTTAATTATTTAATAACTAAACTCAACCCCTTGGATTAAATTTAATTAATTAAATAATTTAAATATAAACTTTTATCCACATTGCATTATTTAAATTAAATAACCATCAACATGATTTAAATGCAATTATTCTAAGTATCTATTTCCAAATCAATAATCCTTCAGAATTAAATAACATTAAAACAAGACAAACAATGGCTCGACACACACAACTGACGACACACTAAGGCTAGGGTGTAAACTTGACACATGTTACCTAGCTACTATCTCCCGTTCAACTTAACCGTTGGATCGACACGCTCAAACCTGTGAAACCAGGCGGAGTCGATGTCATGTACCTGCAATCCTGCAACCAAGTAAACAACATCATACAATATATCCAACATATAATACACACCGTGAAGAAGGAAATTATGGATTCGTAGGGCACTCGCAAGCGAGTGATGTGAAACCGTCCTCTGCACCAATACACTCATCGAAACTGACACTTCCATCATAATTCCAATAATCTCATAATAATATCTCATGTTAACTCTACAACATCATTAATCCATATTGCATGTGCAACAATAATCAGATAACTACATCCCACAATAATAGTTGTCGCTCAATAGTAGCGATCAAAACATCATAACAAAATGTATCTAGAAGCAAGGTAACTGCAACCAAACATAGCATAAAGCAACATGAATAGAAGCAAAACGGAGGGGTATTACAAAATATGGCAATGGAAAAAGTATCCCTGTATATTTTTCATGCTTTTAAGGTCCTCCTTGTTAAATTGAGCCTAATGTTGCCTTGATTTAGTGTTGTAATGTGTTTCAAACATTCACATTAGGTCTTGGGGCCTTGTAAGCTAAATTAATTTAATTATACCTTATTTGGGGTGTCATAAAGTGTACCTTTACACTTTCACACTTAACTAGGGCCTCATTAATAAATTGGGCTTCTTTATGCCTTAATTGGCCTAAGTTTGGATCCAAAAGCCTTAATTAATGCATATTTTTTAGGATAATCCTGACATATACCAACAACCAATCATAATTCATGTGTTTTTGGATTGTATGATTGAGATTTAGTGATTTGGGACTCATACACTAGCTTGAGTGTATGAGTTCCACCTAAGTTTTGGGGCCCCAATCCTAATTTCACATAAATTTAATCATTTCTTGAAAAACCCAAAGCTTAGCCTAATGGGACTCATATTCCACTTTTGGCATATGAGTCTCATGTAGCTTAAACCTAAATCAAATTCAAATTCTTGGCAAGATTTTATCTTCCGAGATCTTATATCGGCTTGTAGTGTTGTAATTTTAAGAAATTTGGCATAAACAAGTATAAATACAAGGTTATTTCACTCATTTTTACTTAATAATTTCAAGAGAGAACACCTAATAGAAAGTTTTTGATTACAAGACTTCACAAGAGTGTTTAAGGACATTCAAGAGCATTTCAAATGTATTCAAGGGTAGATTTCTTCATCATTTATTGCAGCAATTCAAGGTCCATTATCATGTCAAGGTTATCAAGAATCAAACATGTTGTTGAGCATGTGTTGTGATGTAGAATTCAAGATCCAAGATTAAGCATTATTCTACATCTAATTCAATAGCAATATCTACATTCTGCATAGCCAGTTCATGTTAGAATGCAGATTTATATTTCACGAAATCATTCAAGGTATCATTATTTCATGTTTCATGGTTCATGTTCATGTTTCACTATTTTTTCATATGGTTTGATTACCTAAACGAGGTTTTACCAATGAAAACCCCCATTCCCTAACAAAACAACACTTTACCTATCTCTCTCTCTCTTTGTGTGATTGTAGGTTTACAACTTGAAGAAAAAGTGGATTTGAAGCCCTCAAAAGTACCAAAATTAAAAAGCTACCAAAGTTGTCAAGAATCATGGAAAATTAGATCTATATCAAGATACCTAACCTATTTGCATGAAAACAATGGGAAAGTTCTTATTTAATCCATCTTCAAAGCCTCAAAAAATTTCACTTAAGAATTCTACTCCTAGGATAGTTTGCAACAAAATAGGACTAATATGCTACTTGTTGCATATGAGTCCTGGAATATCTATTTCCAAATTTTTTTTGTAGATAATGATTCGATAGTTCTAGATTTTAGTTTCAGCCCAAATACCTTTCTTCAGGACTACATCACCTAGACTAGCGTATGAGTCCTAGTGGGAATCAAGTAGCAAGATTTCAAGGTCTTGGAGTTGGTTTTGACCATAACTTTCTCGGAGGTGCACCTTTGTTCATTCTCAAATTTTCTCTATATTTCAATTTCATTTCTAGGTCATTTATTTAAATATTGCACATCATTTAGTTTTATCATTAGATTTTTCATGTTACTTGCCTTTCCAAGCCTTAGCTTGGTGGTGAACCTTGTTTTAGTCTCTAAACATACCCTAAGACACCCTATTTCTATATCTCATTCCTTAAATTCATTCTTGGATTGAGATATCTAGGGTTTCCTTGAGTGAAACTTGAAGGAAATTGATCTACATCCCTAAACACCTAGTTTGTGTTCCACCTCTTAAAAGGTGAAACACCTATTTCCATTGTTTCAGATTTAAAATTTTAAGCACTTACACATTGAATCTTTAAAATGTTCAGTAATATGAAATTTAGTAATTTGAATCTAGTTTTCAAATATGTAATTTATTCTAATACCCATATGATGCAAAATAATTTTGAATACTAATGTTTAAAAACCACTTTTAAAAGTCACTTTTTTAGGACCATACCATGCACGTGTACGAACACCATAATTTTCACCTAAATAAAAGTAATTTTATTATTCATTTTGTGGAAAGATGTGTATTACAATGAGTATTAATGAGGATATTTTAATATAATTTTTCTCTCAATATTTGATTTATTTATTAATTTTGAATTGGCCCTAATTGCTGGTTTTTAAAACCCTTATGGACGAACAACATATTTGACCTAAAGTTATCATTTTTTGAATAATTTTATTTTTTTCATTGTGTAAAGAATTGTTTATAAATTGATGCCATATAATGTTTTTAACAATGAATTAAAAAAAAAAATTATAAAAAAAATACACAAAAGCTAACATTTCATGTTTTTGGACTAGTTTCCTAAAAAATTAATGTTAAAATATTAAAAAAAATTCAATCATTGAAAAATTATATATTTAAACACTAGACATTGTCATCTCCAATGGGCTTTAATTTCATAAAGCAATTTTGAAAAAAACTTCATCACCTATATTGCCAGAGTTTTTTCTCTTAAAATTTCCATGACCTTGTACTTACTAAGTATTGGGTTAATTTTCCTTTTCTTAGCCTAAATCTAAAAATAAATCATGTATTGTGAGTTTCAAACCTTTTGGAATGAGTTCCTATTCTAAAAAATGAATGGGTACTTGTTTTAGAGCTGAAAAATGACACTTCCCTTGAATGTCAACCCAACTTCTTGCACTTACCCATATAAGGTTGAGGATATAGGGTATAGGGATGAGGGTTTAGGGTTTAGGGTTTAGGATCTAAGGTATAGGGTTGAGGGTTGAAGGATAGTGTTCAAGGTTGAGGGTATAGGGTATAGGGTTAATGGTATAGGGATTAGGGCTTAGGATATTGGGAATAGAGTTGAGGGTATTGAGTTTATGGTATAAGGTTGAATGTAGGGTTTAGGTTTTAAGTATTGGGTTGAGGGTTGATATATGATATTCAAGGTTTAAGGTAGAAGGTTGAGGGTATAGGGTATAGGGATGAGGTTTTAAGGTGTAGGGTTTACAGTTTAAGGTATAGGGTTGAGGGTCTAATGACAGTGTTAAGGGTTGAGGATATAAGGTTAAGTGCATATGGTATAAAGATTAGGGTTTAAGATATTGGGTATAGGGTTGAGAGTATTGGGTTTAAGGATAAGGTTAAGGGTTGAGGGTATAAGGTTAAGTGTATAGGGTATATGGATTAAGGTTTGAGATATTGGGTATGGGGTTTAGGGGTTGAGAGTGAAGGTTTTAGGGTTTAAGTATAGGGTTAAGGGATAATGTTCAGGGTTAAGGGTATAAGTTTGAGGGTATAGGGTATAGGGATGAGGTTTGAGGGTTTAGGTTTTAGGGTTTAAGGTATAGGGTTGAGGTTTGAGGGATAGTGTTGAAGGTTGAGGGTATAGGGTTAATTTTCTACGGTATAGGGATTAGGGTTTAGGATAATGGGTATATGATTGAGGGTATTGGTTTTATGGTTGAGGGTTTAGGGTTTAGGGTACATGGTTGAATTTAGGATTTAGGGTTTAAGTATAGGGTTGAGGGTTGATGGTTGAGGGATAATGTTCAAGTTTTAGGGTATAAGGTTGAGGATATAAGGTATAGAGTTGATGTTTAAGGGATAATATTTAGGGTGTAGGGTATAAGATTGACGGTATAGCGTATAGTTATGAAGGTTGAGGGTGTAGGGTTGATGGGTTAAGGCATAGGGTTGAGGGTTGAGAGATAGTTGTCAGGCTTGCGGGTATAGGGTATTGTAGTGTAGAAAATGTAGCCCTTTACATTTTCACACTTGTTTGGGCCCTCCCTATTAAAATTGGGTTTCTTTATACCTTATTTGGTCCTATTTTGAATCCACAAGCCTTAATTAATGCATCATTCTGAGAATAATCTCAACACATATCAAATGACTACACATAATTTAATGATTTTGGATTATATGGCCAAGATTTAGTGATTTGGGACTCATATACCACCTTGGGCGTATGGGTCCCACCTAAGTTTTGAGGCCCGGATCTAGATTTTGCTTAATGATAATTTTTTTTTGAAATTTGTGTCTTGAGCTTAGCCTATTGGGACTCATATGCCCCAACTAGCATATGAGTCCTGCTTAGCATGCACCTAATTTTAATTCAATTCTTCGTAGGATTTTATTCTCCTAGATCTAATGTTGGCTTGTAGTGTTGTAATTTTGGGAAATTTGGCATAAACAAGTATAAATACAAGGTCATTTCACATGTTTTCTCCTAGCAATTCTCATGGGCAAGTGTGATCTAAGAATTCAAGTGTTCTAGCATTAAAGAGCATTCAAGAGTGATTATCAAGCATTTTGGAGCATTATTCAAGAATCAAGATAACATTTGTGATGAAGGTTCTTATGATTCAAGCAAGAATTCAAGTCAAGATTCATAGCATTTTGTAGGATGTTAAAAGAATCTGCAATCAAGCTATAAACTACTCTACACATTAGTATAGTTAGTAAAGCAAACATAATCTAACAGCCCTATGAAATAATACAACAAGCTTCATAATGCAATCAAGAGATCAAACAAACCAAATGAAAGCATGAAAGAAGCCTAGTGCATACCTATTCCAAATTTGATTGGTGCACTCTTGACAAGTAAAGGAGCCCTTTCCCAATCCTAGATAATCTCAAATGATGATAGACAAAGAGATAAGCTTTACTCAAGTTGCCTATAGTAAGAATGTTGAAATGGTAGATGTGAATGATGAAGGAAAGCCTTGGATTTATAGTTGAGATTAAGGAAAGAAGAGGAAAATTTGAGGAATGTGGGACTAATCCTCAACCAATAGGAAGAAGCCACTTGTCACCATGTGAACGGGCCAAGGTTGTGCAAGTTTTGGTCAATGTGCCAATAAATGACATGTTAGGTGGCCTTTTCAAATTTAAAATTTGACTTGTTGGAGGGAGAAGAAAGGGGTCTTAAATGCCAAGTGGGGACATGTAAGAGGGGAATTAATGCTATGTTGGAAGGGACAAGTCATTTGAGAGGGAAATTCAAATTGGAAGAATATTCCCTAAAGATGCCATGTTCAGGGAAATTAAAAGATTTAATAAATCAATTAAATGATTTATTTGTGCAAGTGGGAAAAGCCAGAGGATGTGGCTTGCATTAAATTTAACATTAATCATGATTTAGTTAACTTAAGAGAAGATTAGGTGATTTGACCTATTTAATTTATATTTATGGGTTTAAATAAATCAAAAGGAGATGGAAAATGATTTAGGCATAGTTAAATAAATATTTTGATTTATTTATCCAAAGGGGATGATATTAGTATTAATGATGAATTTATTTAATTTAGATGGAGGAATTTAGAGATTAATTAAATAAACCCAATTTATTTAATTAAGGATAATATGATTAAATATGATGTTAATTTTGAATGTCTACATTTTTCCCCTCTTTGAAGCAATGTACTTGTTGCATTGGTTCAAAGAATGATGCCGCCGACATCGAAATTAAAAAAAATTCTAATTTTTTGGGATGCCCCAGTAGAAATAAGTACGTTAGTACATTTCCCCCTCGTGAGATCGAGCAAGAAGTTCAATTTGAGGTTGACCTCGGGACAAAGAGGTTCAAAATAGATGTATGGATGGTTAGACTATAGATCTATATGATAATGATGATATAAATGTGTTTAAGATGCTTAGAATAACAAATCTATATTATTTTAAACATCTTAAATGATGATGCAAATCAGATGTTTGGAAGATGATTAGAATAAAAAATCTATATTATTTTATACATCTTAAATGATGATGCAAATGAGATGGATGATGTTGTCCTATGATGATATGACATTATTATGTAGGATGAGAGTGCGGATCCAAGATGGATCCATCGATGAAATGATACTATGTTAGCGTGAAAGAGAATAGAAGAATGAGAGGGATCAACCCTTAAATCCAAGAAGATGTAGAAGTCCAAGAAGGCCATTAGTTTTCGAGACTTTATTAGATATGATGATGAATGATGATGATGTATTGCTTATCCGGGGATGGGAGAGATAAAGAGCATAACTTTCCTTATTTTTGATAACACACATAGGTACGATGCATCAAGGTATAAAGAATCAGGATGGCATTGTGCCTAGTGTGATGGACTTTGAATCGATAATCAAATAGGAGTATTCATATTCACACTAAGCATATGAAACCTTATTCAAGATGTATTTCAAATCTTCTAAACATCTCAGACCAAAACATAGAAAAGAAAGCCTTCCTATTTGGTCAAAAAGATACCTAAAACACCCTCCCTACACACCAAACAAAGCATGCATGACTAAGTTATTTTACAAGAGTATCCCACAAGCATATCAAATAAAAAAGATAATAATCATCACCCCATTCCTTTCTCTCTAAATCTTTATGTTTAGACATCATCAAGAGGTCATTGGAATGAGCACAAATAAGATAAGTCAAAAAGACCAAGATAAAGTAAACAAACAAGCTAGTGTTCTTCATATTGCTAGCCAAGACTAGACTACAGTGATTACCTAATGTTGATGTCCATCATAGGAAGGTTGTATTCCTAGGACATGTTGTGATTAGAGTTTTGATGAGATTGATTGGATGATAAGTCATTGATTCTCCAAGTTGACCAACTTGTTGACTTATGGATCTAGACTTGAGACTTTTGATGATTAGGTGCGCACTTTTGGACCTGTTAGACTTACTTCTTATTAACTTACCAAATGATGAAGGCGACGATGATTTATTATTAACGACGTTTATTATGGGTGAAAGCGAGATGAGACGGGTTCACCATTTTGGGTTTTTTCAAATATTTGGATGTTTTTTGATGTTTTGAAAATGTTTTGAGGTTGTTTTTGGTATTTTGAGATGTTTTACAAAAAAAAATTGGAATTTTTAGATTTTTCAATGTTTTTGGTATTTTTGAGACTTTGACCAAGAGACTAACTTAAAGACCTATCCTAGGGGTCTCGAGAACTGATCAATAGATTAGCCTTACCTACGTTATACATGCAAAGAACACGTAGTTCAATTGATGACAAACTTGATTATTGATGAGATAGATGGGAAAACGAATTGCCATTCTGACAAACGCCTAAAGGACTGACCTAAAATGTGAAATAGATGGGAAAATGGATTGCCATTATGACAGATGCCTAAAATACTGACCTAAAATGTGAAATAGATGGGCAAATGGATTGCCATTGTGACAAACGCCTAAAAGACTGACCTAAAATATCTCAAAGGGATGATCATAGATCAACCTTGCCTACATTCAAGCTCAGAGATGATGTAGTTCACCTAGATGACTCTGTTTTTTATTTTTTCAAATTTTTGACATGTTTTGGATTTTGAATGATTTGGATGTTTTCTGTATTTTTCACTTTTTGAATGTTTTTCAATTTTTGATTGATTTTTTGAATGTTTATGGATTTTTGATGTTTAAGGAAGATCACAAGAATATACATGAATCTGATTTGATATAGGTATAGGAAGATTCCCCCAGCATGATGTGGTAGACTACTTTGATACAGGTAGGCAAAACTGGCCTTGGGATTATGCCAAGTAGTACTATGGTGGAACATGATATGAGCACAAGATCAAGCTATGATACAAACGTGAATGGATGATGGAAGGATGGATGGAATGTAATGGATAAGTGTGTGTGCGGAATAGGCTGTGAGGATCTTGGTGGATGGAGAGTACTTTATTTATGCTTGGCACCTATTTACCAAGTTTTCACCAAGGTACTTGTCCAGGGCGCCACCGAAGTGGTTTTCACTAGAGGATGATTTTTTTCTTTACTGTTTTCAATCATTTTTTTTATTTTTTTGGATTTTCATATTTTTTTAGTTTTTTGTTGTCACCAAGATGCCTGTTTACAAAGTTTTCATCAAGGTAACCATCTTTTTAGGATGTTTTTTGATTTTTTTGTATTTTCTGGTTTTATACCTTGCAAGATTTTAGGCATAAAACTTTTTGAGATGGGAGTTGTTTAGGGCTCCTATAAAGGCTCACCTTCTGGTGTTCATAGTTGATATGCCCTTGATTTATAGCTTGTTGTGATGATGAAAGGTCCCAACTAGTTGGGCTCAAATTTTCCTTTGCTTTATGGATATGGCACGTTCTTCAGATTTTATTTTAGCATAATTTCATCAACTTTAAAGGTGTGTCTCCTTATCATCTTGTTGTAGTCATGCTTTAGGCGGTTCTAATAGACTTGTTGATGGTTGAGGAAATCCATCCACCGTTAATCTAATAACTCCAACTCATTTAACCTTGAAACCTGAAATTCCTCATTTGTAATGAGGTTTTGTAGTGATATCCTTAATTATGGGAGCTCGATCTCTATTCAGAGAATGGTTTTTAATCCATTGACCAGGGAGAATGGGGTGGTGCCTGTTGGTGTGTGGATTCTAGTGCAGTAGGCCCATAAGGCGGGATTTAGTTATAGATGTTAGTCATAACCAACGTCATTAACTATCTTCTTAAGAATTTTCAAGATGGTTTTATTGGTAGCCTCTACTTGGCCATTTTCTTGGGGATAGTATGGAGAAGAAAAGCGATGTTGGATATTAAATTTTTCACATAAGTCACAAACATCTTGGTTTTTGAAAGGTGTCCCATTATTTGAGATAATAGCTTGGGGGACATCGTACTGGAAAATGAGGTAGTTTAGGATGAACTTGGATATGTACTTTCTCGTTATGTACATCATGGGAATGGCTTCAACCCACTTTTTGAAGTACTCTACGACAGTGATGATGAACTTGTGGCTATTGGATGAGGTGGGTGTGATTTTTTCGATGAGATCAAGCCCCCACTATGAAAAGGGCCAAGGTGTAATAATATAATGAAGCTCTTGAGCTGCTGCATGAATAAGGTCTCCATGTTGTTGGCATTGTAAACACTTTCTGAGAAAGTCGTGTGCTTCTCTTTCCATTGTTGGCCAATAGTATCTAGTTCTCAACAACTTGTTAGCCAAGGTCATACCACTTGAGTGAAAACTACAAATGCCATTGTGGACCTCGATCAGAGCAGTCAAGGCTTCCTTAAGATTTAAGCAACGCAATAGGATTCCTTCAATTCTCCTACGATAGAGGGTTTCTCCTAGGATGACAAAACGTAAGGACCTTTTGAAAAAGGATCGTTTAAGGTTTGGGGTTATGTCAACTAGGAGGACTCTGATTCTCAAGTAGATGTAGATGTTGTGATACCAGGGATCATCAGGACCAATGATTTCGCACACGAATTTAGACTCTGGTACCTCGAATGCTAGTACGAGAAGCTGCTCTACCAGGAATTCTTGTTTTGGAAAATTGTTTGGGATTTCCAAGAGTGATCCAATTGTGGCCATAGCATCTTCTTCTCTATTGTTTTCTCTAGGTAGTTATTCAAAGGTGACATCAATGAAGAATTCTTTGAGGCTCTCCACTAATTTCTTGTATGGAGTTAGCTTGTCATCCTTTATTTGGTACTCGCCATTGACTTGGTTGATGATGAACTATGAATCTCCATAGACTTTGAGAGCCATGATCTTCCATTGTACTACAATCCTCAATCCTATGACAAGAGCTTCATACTTCGCTATGTTATGCATGCATGGAAAAGATAGTTTATAGGATTTGGGTATGCAATCTCCTTGGGGAGTTATGAAGAAAATTCTTGCCCCTGATCTTTGTTGTGTGTTAGATCCATCGAAATACATCTTCCAATGATTTTCTATACTTATGTTGAAAATTGACTCATCCATAAATTATGAGATGAGTGGGTTCTCTGCATAAATAGGAGCTTCTACTAGTTGATCTATGCATGCATGGAAAAGATAGTTTATAGGATTTGGGTATGCAATCTCCTTGGGGAGTTATGAAGAAAATTCTTGCCCCTGATCTTTGTTGTGTGTTAGATCCATCGAAATACATCTTCCAATGATTTTCTATACTTATGTTGAAAATTGACTCATCCATAAATTATGAGATGAGTGGGTTCTCTGCATAAATAGGAGCTTCTACTAGTTGATCTACAATTTCTTGTCCCTTGATGGCCTCACACTCTAATTATTCTATGTCATGTTCTGTCAATATCATGACCCACTTGGTTTTCATCCTATGAGAGTGGCCTTAGAGAGTAGATGCTTTAGTGGATCTATCTTTGCAATCAACTTGATATGATGAGCTAGCATGTAGTGTCTAAACTTTTGGGCTGCAAACACAACTACTAGAAAATCCTTTTCAATGGGAGTATAGTTCAATTCATGTCCCACCAAGGTTTTTATGATATAATATATTGCTCTCTCTCTTCCGATTTCATCGTGTTGAGCTAATAGAGCATCTAGAGCTGCCATGGTTGCCAAAATATACAGAATCAATGGATTTCCTAAGATTGACGACATCAAAACTAGTGGCATGAGTAGATATTCTTTGATTTTACTAAACACCTGATCAAACTTGTCATCCCACTTGTATGTTACTCCCTTGTGGAGTAGATGAGAGTATGGGATCTATTTATCTGCTAGCTATGTTATGAATCTACGGATGGATTGGAGCCTTCCCTGTAGGCCTTTGAGCTATTTTAGTGTCCTGGGTGCTTCCATGTCAAGGATTTCCTTGAATTTAGTGGGATCCACTTCTATTCCTCTCATTGATACTATATATCCCAGGAGTTTTCCTGATTGCACCCCAAAGACGTATTTCGTAGGGTTAAGTCTAACCTTGTATTTCTCCAATCTATCAAAGATGGCACTTAGAGCTGCTATGCAATCCTCTCTTTTCCTTGACTTGGCCAATATATCATCCACATAATATTCCATAGTTTTGTGAATCATTTTGTGAAAAAATAGTGTCAGGTCCCTTTGATATGTTGCTCCTGCATTCTTTAGCCCAAATGACATCATGTTCCAGTAGTAGGTGCCCCATGGACAAGTAAATGTTGTCTTATGTTGGTCTTCCTTTGCTATCATAATCTGGTTGTACCCTAAGAATCCATCCACTAGTTATAGCATCTCATGTTTGGTTGTCATGTCCACTATCACATCAATGTTGGGTAGTGGAAAGTCATCCTTAGGACATGCTTTGTTTAGGTCTCTAAAATCAGTGCAGATATGGATGCCCCCATTCAGTTTTGAAACTGGCACAAGATTTGACACCCATTCTGGATAATCAATTGGGCTATAAAACTGGCATCCAGGAGTTTTTGTAATTCCGCCTTGACTATCAAGGCTATCTAAGGGTGCATCTTTCTCAATTTTTGTCTCCCTGGCTTTGCCCCTAGGTAGACAACTAAGTGATGAACCACAATTTCCAAATCGAGACCCGACATGTCAGCATAGGTCCATGCGAAGTTCAACTTTCTTTCTCTTAGGAATGCAGCCAATAGTTCTTGTTCTTCTGTCATAAGTGATTCAGCATAGAAGGTGATGTGTGGCATTGCTTTTATTCCTAGATTGACGGGGTTACATTCTTCTAATAGGACTGCTGATTTTTCCTGATGAAGTGCAATAGGGGGGAGATTGAATCCTTTATCCTCTGGTGCCTCAGAGAGGTTTTCACCGTTGGATGTGTCCTTTATTTTTACTATTTTATGGTTAGAGAGTGCCACAATGTGGTTTTCACTCAATAAACCGTAGCTTATTATCATTCTTTTTCTTTTGCGACTGAAGGTCTCAATCGTCATCCTATAATAGGCATGTGTGTCTAGTGTGATGTCAAATCCAACTTTATGATCTTTGCATGGTACTGTATCCCTTCGTCCTATGAATTTTGAGAGAGCCTCATCTTTTTCGAATGTGTCAAGAACTGGTGGTCCTCATTGGTCGTAGTTGATGAGTTGGGGGTAAACTAGGTTTATTTTGTGAGTTTGGCAGTCTGACTCAACAGATGAGGTACTAATCATGAGTAAGGAGGAGTCTTAGAAAAGTGTGGGTAAGTGAGTTATGGTATTCTCGTCATCACTACTACTACAAATGTTAGTTATGTCAAAGGTGAAATTATGTAGGGGCAGACCTGTGGATATGAGTAATTGGAGGGTGGTTGTTGATAACCGAGGAGGAGACCTAACTGCTCTAATAGGGGTACCTCTACCACGTATGGTTATACTCGGAGGGGTACATCCAAGGCCAAGATTTCTCATTCATATTTCTACAATGATGGGCTCCAATCGTCCATCATTGTTCTTTCCAAGGCTTTCATTTCTATTGTAGCCCATACCAAGCATCATTTGTAATCTCCTGCTAGCTTCATCCATGGGTAGGGTGGGTGCGGGTCTTTCATGTTGCTATAGTGAGCTTCCAATGTCTCTTTCATCCACATTTTCCTGACTTAGATCCCCCCAATGGTGAAATCTAGAAGGGTGTTCCCTAAAAGTGTGGACATATGTTTCAACTAGTTGGGGTTGCCCATGAGAACTAGGAGATTGCATTAACTCTCCTAAAACAAAAGAATACTTCTTCATTTTGTAATCTCCACACCCATTGTCCTGGATCATGAGCTTAGTGTCAGATATATCGGGCATGGAGGGTGTCTTTGTCACAGAAGTCGAGGCGAGGCTAGATGGATCCACATAGGGAGTGGAGGGTCCTTCATCATTTTTTGGTACTTGGGGAATTTTGTAAAACTTTGCTTCCAAGTTTTTGCAATAGGCGAATGGCTCTTAATCACCATGTATTGTGACCTCCTCATTCTAATATGAAAATTTAATAGATTGGTGAAATGTTGAGGTGATTGCCTTCATCCCATGGATCCATGGGCATCCCAAGAGGATATTGTAGGGTAAATCAAGGTCGACGACTTGGCATGTGGTTTCCATAGTGGCTGGCCCCACTTGGATTGGGATCTTAATAGTGCCTTGAGACACTCTTTCTTGATTATCATATGCTCTTATGGTAATGCATTTGTTTTTGTCAATGGAGTCTTTTGAGATTCCCAAGTTCTTTATAAATTTAAGTGAACAAATATTGAGGCCCATGCCTCCATCCACCAAGACCCTTTTGACCTTTTTCTTATGAACCAGTACTTGAAGTGAATTGCACAATTGTGAGATGGTTGGGTGGGGAAGTCTTCATCGAAAAAGGTGAGGATATTTGGGGTGATGATGTTACCAACCATAGGTTGGAATTGTTCTATATCAAGGTTAGCAGAGATAATGGACACAAATAATGCTTCATAAAGGATTTTCCTATGGGCGGTGGAAATTTTCAGTAACTCCATGATAGAGATCTAAGCAGGGGTTCTTTTTAGCTGGTTACTTATGTTATAATCATAGGGAACTATTGACATGTGTTTTGTGACCACACCAACACATAATAAAATTTCCAACGGTCACTCTATTCCCTCTTGATCAAAGTATCCCGCATGCTAAGATTGCGTGAAAGTTCATGCGTTCAACTCCAAGGTTCCTTTTATCGCGAATAGACTCAGTTGGTTGATGTGAATATGTTGGGTATTCCAAGGGGGCTTACGTGAGTTTGTCATTCAGAAGAAAATGATTCTCAAATTTTGGGAGATTTGTCAATGACGCTCAAGTTCTTAAACTAACCGGATAATGTCGAATGTAAAAGGATGCAAGGATTAGAGATTCTACTATCCATTCTAAAGGGTGGAGGGTGAGGATCGACTTAAACAATCTTCAAAAAAGACTTTGCTTCATCTCCCTCTGGACAACTTTGACAAAGTTGGTGCAATCTTCAAAGGATGAGTAATATGTTCAAATTATGATTCAGCATACACACACCATCACAATAATGCAAGTGAACACACAAATCACAACCAAAGTTAAGTACTGATATTCCAATTGACCACGTAGGGAAGACTTACCATCAGCAAGCCCACTAGTGGTATGGATCAAAGAAGATATGCTCAAACCAAAACGCCACACTCCACAATTAACAACTACTTGCACAAAATAAAGTCCACTCTACTGTATCTACTTGAATCGGAAAGATGAAAGGGCCTCGCTAGCTACTCATAACAAAAGAAGAAATCACCAAGCAATGAAATGCTTTATCGTATGAAAAGTGTTCACAACAACCATTTACAAAACATTCAAAGGGAAAGTTTTTTTTCCTTTCCAAACTAGGCTATCTTCTAAGCTATCTCTCTATCTATTCTAACTTCTATCTTCTCTACTCTCAATCTAACATCTACTTTGTTACAAATGAGGGGGGATGCCCCTTTTATAGTTGGCCCAATCCAATGGATGACTTAGATTGAATTACAATAAAGGGCTCAGATCTAGCCACATACGCCCTAATTAGGGTTTTTGCCCTAAAAAATGCCATAGAGAAGAGTGGGGCAATAAATGCAAAAAAGATCCTCCACTCCTCTGTAGGAACCTTTACGAGCAATTAATTCCCATTATCCTCTTCTAGAAGATTCTCATCCAGAAATGCGTTCCCACTGTTATGCCTGCCAATTCTATTGTGTTAGGAGGAGAGGCGATTATATGGTTGATATGAAAGTGATGAGCAAGGAATTTTCCCATTTAGCCCTCCTGTTGCCTTAATTCTTGGACACATTTCTTTCCTGTAGCTTTCACATTTCTTTAGCTCACTGCCTTGGGCATATTTAGCCCCTTTTTGCACCACATTCCTAATGCCTTAGAAAAATCTCCACTGTCATTTCCTTTTTCCAAAGTTATAATGTTGTCCAGCTTCATCACTTCAAGTCCTTACGCTCAGGCTCTTGTGTTCATCCTGCAAAACAGAAAGAAGAGCATCAGAACGCTTGTAACATAACTTCACCTCACTTACCTGATTTCCATGTTCTGACTGATTGATCTCTGGATCTCGATAGAGTTCATCTCTTCTAGCAAACTTTCATCATGGGCACACTGTGTTCATTTTATGAGGTCCTCTTCAAGGGCGCATCCGCCACCTTGTGCCTAGAGTTTGTGCCTTAGAAAATATTTCTCCTTAAGGACGCATTTGAATGCTTGATGCATGAGCTTCGTTTCATCTTCAAATTCATCGTGCCTTAGACAAATTTCATCTCCTTCCTGTGAGTGTAGTTGACCTCTTGTTGTTTCATTTTACCATGCCTTTGAAAATTTATCCCTCTGAGCCCTAGGAAATTTGTTAAACGGGTGCCAGGCTAAAATATTTGTCGAAACAACATGAGCAAGGTGTGGAAGAACCTTTAAATCATCTCCCAATGGAAAATGTCCAATACCCAGAAGAAATTTCCCATCATAAATCATCGTTTTCATGTCTATCCAAATGAAGGGGTAAATTTAATTTTTTATTATTTTTGAAAAAAATAATAAAAATTGCTAAGGTTTATCCATTTTCAATCTTGGGTGCACTTCATACCTACAGTCTTCAATTTCCTGTCTTGGCATTTTTTTCTAATTCCTTGAAGAATTTCCTCTCCTGTTCATGGGCATATTTCATCCTGCCTCTGGAAATTTTAATATCACACCCTAGGCGTATTTTCATTTTCTCCTTAGAAAATGCTTTAGAAAAATTTAAATTTAATTATCTTACCCTAGGCGCACCTCACAACACATGACTTTACCTTCACTTCCGTAGGCATTTCCCATGCCTTAGAATATTAATTAACACTTCCACCACCTTGGGCGTATTTCAAGGCATGAGCTTCTATTTCATACTTAGAACATTTTGGAGGCACTTCACCCTTGGGCGCATTTCAGACCCTTTGCTTTCATGTGAGGGCGCATTTGTGCCCATGAGGGCGAACTCCTTGCCTTAGGTGCACTTAGCCTAGTTGACTTTCGTTTTCAACCCCTTGAGGGTGCATTTGAGCATGTAGACTTCTAGATGAGGGTGCACTTCACGTGTGCAACTTCCATTTTAGCACTTAGAATTTTTCCTTTATGTTTACTCCCTTTGCTGGGTGCATTTCCACCTTTGAGCTTTCATTTTTTTTGTGACTTAGAATACTTTCAACCCTCACTTCCCTCATGGGCGCATATAGAAGGGTATGCCGCAATTTTCATGACTTAGATAATTTCGAAGTCCCACTCTCCTCATTCTTGGCGCATCCAGCATATGGCATTTTCACTTGTAATGCCTTAGGTTTTTTTACTCTTTTAGCAACCTTGGGTGCATTTTGGAGGGTCTAATTCTATTTTTTCCTTAGAAGCTTTTGAAGGTTCCACCCACTTCTCCTTGGGCGCATTTCTATGTGCTTGCTTTCATCTTGGGGCACAAATGGCATGTGGAGATTTTTTTTCCTTGAGGGCACATTCTACATAGCCTACTCCCATTTCGTGCCTTAGAAATTTTCTAAGTGACCTTTTCATGCTAGGCACATTTGACATGTAGTACTTCCATTTTCCACACCCTAGCATCTCATTGCTTCTTGAGCGCATTTTACCCTTGTCTCTCCAAGATGAGGGCGCATTTAGGCATGCCCACTTCCATTTTCTTCACTTAGAATATTTTTATGTCACCACCTCAACCTTGGGCTCATTTACGGGGGTGTGTAGGAATTTCCCAATAGTTAGAATATTTTCCTTTGTGATTTCTCCACCTTGGGCGCATATAGGGTGGGGAGAAGGAACTTGTCATTTTTTATCATGTCTTCTCCACATACAAGGGCACATTTCACATGAGGTGAGGGAAATTTCATTGCCTTAGAAATTTTCTTGCCATCAACTTCTTCCTTGTAGCCTTGAGGCCGCATTTGAGGTAGGGTGGAGGAATTTTCAATACTTAGAAACCTTTTTGCCCAGTCTTATCACAAGGTGGGTGCATTTGAGGGTATTAGGAGGAATTTCATACTCTGAAACTTTTTCATGCTAGCCTTCATGCCTTGGGCGCATTTCCTACTACCTCTTGCCAGTTTCTATCTATGGATTTACAAATTTCTTCAATGCCTCAGCTACCTTTGTCATCTATTTTTAGTAAATTCTTGAAATGTATGACTTTCGGTGGTCTTTAGCCATTCTAAGTCTGGAGTTGGCGTAATATGCTTCTTGTGGCCCTACTACCCTATTTGTATCTGCTCTGGCACAGTACATGCTATTTTTAGCCATGAGATGACTTACTAAAAATAGTAAGTATTCAGATCGCGCTCAAATTTTGCCAGTAGGCAACCTGAAAGATGTTGATCCTGGTGGCGTGCTTCATTTTGACATCTATGCAGCTTGTTCCATCTATTTTTAGACATAGCAG
The DNA here is from genome assembly GCA_007115665.2 of Sequoiadendron giganteum. Taxonomy (NCBI): domain Eukaryota; kingdom Viridiplantae; phylum Streptophyta; class Pinopsida; order Cupressales; family Cupressaceae; genus Sequoiadendron; species Sequoiadendron giganteum. The sequence goes on along the minus strand of CM021100.1, from coordinate 485,034,081 downwards.
GGAAACCCTAATCTGACTTGCATGCGCTCCAGATAGCTCCTGATTCCCTTGATTTTTGTTGTTTGTCACTCTACTTGCTAGACTGGAGTGTTGGGTAGCTGCTGAACTAAAGATGCTATTTATAGTAAGTGCTCGGAAAGTGGTCAATCGGATGTCAAATGAGTTTGCATGTTAGAGTGCCCGTGGGATCTCAAAAAACCTAGAAAAACCCAGAAAACTGGTCAACATGCGGGCACTATCTAAAAATAGTAAGTCCCTAAAAACTTATCCACTCTGCTTCCATGTCATATCATTGCAAAGATCTCGCAAATCCCATATGGAATATCTAGACATGCACTAAAAATCATTGCGTGCAAACCTTGAAAATAGCCCTTGAAGGCTATACCGTTGGAAGTCACCATCGCGAAGGTTTTGAAAAACCTAGATCCATTCTCCAGTCATGTATTGGAGAATCGTATGTTTAAACATTGAAAATAGCCTTTGAAGGCTAAACTGCTAAAAATAGCGAGTTGTCTGAATCTACTCAAATTTCTTGTGTAGGCACTTGGAAGCTTCCTAAATGTGTTGAAGTAGTTAGAATCCCAAAATCCTGAGGAAAAGACCTCAAATTAAGTACTTACTAAAAATAGTAAGTTGTCAGATTTTAGTAAGATTTCAGTGGGATCCTACCTTAAGCTTTTTGACCATACTGCTACACTCAAATTTTACCTTGATAACTGAATTTGACCTCAAGCAAGCCTGAAGGATAGAAACCCTAACTTCACAGACTTGGAAAAATTCCAAATTAGGTCAAATGATAGGGACATCCCCGAAAGGACAAAAGATCAGAGAGAGAGAGAAACAAAACAACCCAAAAAACCAAAGCCAAAAGAGCATAATGGAGCAAAAGTTGGGGGTCCCCATCTAAATGGGGCGATGTGTGAAAAGGTCACAACATTAGCGCCACCTTGAATAAATGTTCCTGAACATTTCAAAGACTAAAATCATTTCATACTCTGAACCTTTGGATAATTCTTTCCAACCTATCAATTGACTAGGGGACACACTTAAAAGGGAAGAGGAATCCTAAATTAGATCAAAGCAGCTCATCTTTTGATTACTAGTGTGTGCACATGTGTTTATTCCAACCCAAAAGGCCACTGAAGCTCCTAGAATTTGTCGTGACGAGCTACATAATGATCCTAACTTTAAAAACATCTAGTAATTCTCACGAATATTGCTCCATTGCCAGCCAAACATCCATAGCCCCGATGGAGTTATTCGCAAATTCCCAAAGCCAAATAATTTGATATTTCTTTCATTTCTCTTTTTCAGATATTTCTTTTTAGGACATCTTGTCTTTTCTTTTCTGTGTATTCACAATTGGCTCATAAGCAGTGAAGCTCATTTGGGTTTGAGAATTACAAGGGTGATTAAGTAGGATTTAAGATTTTTCACTTGCCACAACTGCTCCCAAGAAACCTCAATGACTTAGAGCAATCAATTATGTGTGTAAAATATAGTAATTGTGAGACTTGGTATTGAGACACAATAGATGATTCCCTTCTGAGTCAAGTACAAATCCTAACCAAATGATAAAACTCGAAAGAACAATCTTTGATTCTAAAGTGCTTCTTGAATGACACAACACCCCCTTCACAAATGGGATCCCCTTTATTCTCAACTAAAATAAGCAACAACTAAACTAAGGAAAGCAAAGTGGACCAAGCCAAGCAAAAACAAAAAGGAAAACCTACTCTAACAAGGAAAAATTATGAACGAACAAGACTCAGAGGACAAAAATATATGCAACTCCTAGCATGACTTCTTAGGACATTCAATGGCAACACAATAGTAGTGATAGTGCGGAGCCTAGCAAACTTGTCTTTGACCTCAGAAAAGTGATCTTTCACAATACAAATCTCAAACTCAAGCAAAACTTCATGAAAGATTACCAATTGAGGCAACTCATCTAGACCATGATTAATCCACAAGCAAGTTGTCTTTCCTAAACCTCCATAATCAAATTCATAACTTTCAAAATCAAGAGCAAGGAAAGAGACAACCTGGTGTTCTTCGTGCTCGAATGGAGATTCTTGATTGTAGTGCACCGACCTGCCATGTGAAGAGAGATTCTCAACATCCTCTGGAGGTCGTAGTTGGTGATGTGTGGCTCCATTTGCATCCATGACATGCAAAATTTTACTTGTCGATTCATCTAGAGGCTTTCTTGGAAGTAGACTTAGCGTCCCTTCAAATTGTTCATCACTCTTTGCTTTATCAGGTGGTACTTGACCTTCAAGTTGATATTCTTCATTTATCCATTCATCTTCAGGCGGTCGTAGTTGGTGATACAATACTTTGTTTTCACCAACATCATGCTCATGGAATTCTAACTCATCTTTGAAACCCGGGAACAACTCCTCTGTATCCTCATGTTGAATACACGAAGCATCCTTGTGCACATATGTAAGCACATCTTCCTTAATTAAGGATTCCTTAATAAGTTGGCTCTCAAATATAAAGGGTAGCTCCCCTTCGAATTGTTTTGTTTGTGGGTGGGAGGCGGGACATTGTTCTTCATAGACTTCTTTTGATGTCACAGCCTGATCGCCGTTTTTCCCATCCTTTTGATCATTTTCCCCAAGGGTACTTGAGATTTCTTTTCCTATAACTGTTTGCATCTCTTCTCTTTTTGGCGTGGATGAATGCTCAACAAGGATTTCCTCATTGTCTTGGATTGATGAAGCATCAAGCGATAGGTCTTTGTCACAGTTTTTTGAACCTTGATCATTGCCCACAATTTCTTCATTCTCTTGAACGTCTTCTATTGTTTCCACACCTTCTTCCTTTGGCGCAATGTTTGGAACTTCACTTTCAACTATAATTTCTTTTGGCTCAATCATGTGATCCTCTTGAAACTCACTCCCTTGATCATCACACGATGTGGTTCTATGCTCCTTCCATGTTTTGTCTTCTAGGCATTCCTCCTCTGGTGCAAGGTATGCCGGTGGAATGTGTGCCTCTGAAAATTCTGCATTGCATATACTTGGATGTTCCAATCATCCGAACTAATGTTGCACTTGACTGATGGCCTCCTTGCATAATTTACAAGTGGATTTTGAATGCCTTTCATTGTGAATTCTACACTAGCCAGTCAACAGGATGCATTCCACGGGAAACTTTTCAAGGCTCAACTGCTTCTTGCTTCTTTCTTTGTATTTCTCGAAGAGTTCACTGAGGCTTGGACCTTCTGGCACTACTGGTTTGAAAATATCTCAAAAGAAAATTTCTTGTTGCAAAGCCGAATGCACCCTTGACAAGAATGTCATACAATTTAATTCATTGTTGCAAGTGGTACTGTGAATTCTGCATCTATCTCTTGTTGCAAAGTCATATAAACTTCCTAGAGACAACTAGACATTCAAAACTCGATGTAGCAAGGGAAGATTGACTTGAACACCTCCATGATCATGAGGAAATTGTGGCCGATATCCATCCATTGATGAATCTCTGATTTTTTGATTTTTCAAACTTTTCACTTTTTTTGGATTTTTTGACATAAGAGAGATCTAAAATATCTTTGATTTGGCATTTTGAACTTTATACTAGTTCAATCCAGTTGAATTTCCTCTTGTGAGAATGAACAACCTTAAGTCAGCCTCCTTCTAGCGCCAATTCTATTGACGTGTGTTTTGTGACCACACCAACACAGAATAAAATGTCCAACGATCACTCTATTCCCTCTTGATCAAAGTATCCCACATGCTAAGATTGCGTGAAAGTTCATGCATTCAACTCCAAGGTTCCTTTTATCACGAATAGACTTAGCTGGTTGATGTGAATATGCTGGGTATTCCAAGGGGGCTTATGTGAGTTGCTCATTTAGAAGAAAATGATTCTCAAATTTTTGGAGATTTGTCAATGACGCTAAGGTTCTTAAACTAACCAGATAATGTTGAATGTAAAAGGATGCAAGGATTAGAGATTCTGCTATCCATTCTAAAGGGTGGAGGGTGAGGATCAGCTTAAACAATCTTCAAACCAAACTTTGCTTCATCTCCCTCCGGACAACTTTGACAAAGTTGGTGCAATCTTCAAAGGATGAGTAAGATGTTCAAATTATGATTCAGCATACACACACCATCACAACGATGCAAGTGAACATACGAATCAAAACTGAAGTTAAGTACTAATATTCCAGTTGACCACACAGGGCGGACTTACCATCAGCAAGCCTGCTAGTGGTATGGATGAAAGAAGATATGCTCAAACCAAAATGCCACACTCCACAATTAACAACTACTTGCATAAAATAAAGTCTAATCTACTCTATCTACTTGAATTGGAAAGATGGAAGGGCCTCGCTAGCTATTCATAACAAAAGAAGAAATCGCCAAGCAATGAAACTCTTTATATTATGAAAAGTGTTCACAACAACCGTTTACAAGACTTTCAAAGGGAAAGTTTTCTTTCCTTTCCAAACTAGGCTATATTCTAACCTATCTCTCTATCTATTATAACTTCTATCTTCTCTACTCTCAATCTAACATCTACTTCGTTACAAATGAGGGGGGATGCCCCTTTTATAGTTGGCCTAGTCCAATGGATGGCTTAGATTGAATTACATTAAAGGGCTCAGATCGAGCCACATATGCCCTAATTAGGGTTTTTTCCCTAAAAACCGCCATAGAGAAGAGTGGGGCAATAAATGCACAAAAGATCCTCCACTCCTCCGTAGGAACCACTACGAGCAATTAATGCCCATTATCCTCTTCTAGAAGATTCTAGTCCAGAAATGCATTCCCACTGTTATGCCTACCAATTATGTTGTGTTAGGAGGAGAGGCGAGTATATGGTGGATACGGAAGTGATGAGCAAGTTATTTTCCCATTCAGCCCTCTTGTTGCCTTAATTCTTGGACACATTTCTTTAGCTCACTACCTTGGGCGTATTTAGCCCCTTTTTGCACCACATTCACAATGCCTTAGACAAATCTCCACTGTTGTTTCCTTTTTCCAAAGTTATAACATTGTCCAGCTTCATCACTTCAAGTCCTTACGCTCAGGCTCCAATGTTCATCCTACAAAATAGAAAGAAGAGCATCAGAGCGCTTGTAAGATAACCTCACCTCACTTACCTAGTTTCCATGTTCTGGCTGATTGATCTCCTCTTGAGAATCATTTCCATATTTCTCCTTGACATCCGGACACATTTGAATGCTTGATGCTCGAGCTTCATTTCATCTTCAAATTCATCTTGCCTTAGACAAATTTCATCTCCTTCCTGTGAGTGTAGTTGACCTCTTGTTTTTTCATTTTACCATGCCTTCAAAAATTTATCCCTCTGAGCCCTAGGAAATTTGTTAAACGGGTGCTAGGCTAAAATCTTTGTCGAAACAACATGAGCAAGGTGTCAAAGAACCTTTAAATCATCTCCCAGTGGGAAATGTCCAATACCCAGAAGAAATTTCTCCTCGGAAATCATCGTTTTCATGTGTATCCAAACGAAGGGGTAAGTTTAATTTTTTATTAATTTTGAAAAAAATAATAAAAATTGCTAAGGTTTATCCATTTTCAATCTTGGGTGCATTTCATAGCTGCAGTCTTCAATTTCCTATCTTGGCATTTTTTTCTAATTCCTTGAAGAATTTCCTCTATTGTTCATGGGCATATTTCATCCTGCCTCTAGAAATTTTAATATCACCCCCTAGGCGTATTTTCATTTTCTCCTTAGAAAATGCTTTAGAAAAATTTAAATTTAATTATCTTAACCTGGGCACACCTCACAACACATGACTTTACCTTCACTTCCTTAGGCATTTCCCATGCCTTAGAATATTTATTAACACTTCCACCACCTTGGGTGCATTTCTAGGCCTGAGCTTCTATTTCATACTTAGAACATTTTGGAGGCACTTCACCCTTGGGCGCATTTCCAACCCTTTGCTTTCATGTGAGGGCGCATTTGTGCACATGAAGGGGAACTCCTTGCCTTAGGCGAACTTAGCCTAGTTGACTTCCCTTTTCAACCCCTTGAGGGTGCATTTGAGCATGTAGACTTCTAGATGAGGGTGCACTTCATGTGTGCAACTTCCATTTTACCACTTAGAATTTTTTCTTTATGTTTACTCCCTTTGTTGGGCGCATTTCCACCTTTGAGCTTTCATTTTTTTTGTTACTTAGAATACTTTCAACCCTCACTTCCCTCATGGGCGCATATAGAAGGGTATGCCACAATTTTCATGACTTAGATAATTTCTAAGTCCCACTCTCCTCATTCTTGGTGCATCCACCATGTGGCATTTTCATTTGTAATTCCTTAGGTGTTTCTACTCTTTCAGCAACCTTGGGCGCATTTTGGAGGGTCTACTTCTATTTTTTCCTTAGAAGCTTTTGAAGGTTCCAGCCACTTCTACTTGGGCACATTTCTATGTGCTTGCTTTCATCTTGGGGCGCAAATGGCATGTGGACCTTTATTTTCCTTGAGGGTGCATTCTACATAGCCTACTCGAATTTTGTGCCTTAGAAATTTTCTAAGTGACCTTTTCATGCTAGGCACGTTTGACATGTAGTACTTCCATTTTCCACGCCGTAGTATCTCATTGCTTCTTGAGAAAATTTTACCCTTGGCTCTCCAAGATGAGGGTGCATTTAGGCATGCCCACTTCCATTTTCTTCACTTAGAATCTTTTTATGTCACCACCTCAACCTTGGGCGCATTTAGTGGGGTGCGTAGCAATTTCCCAACACTTAGAATATTTTCATTTGTGATTTCTCCACCTTGGGTGCATATAGGGTGGGCAGAAGGAACTTGTCATTTTTATCATGTCATCTCCACATACAAGGGCACATTTCACATGAGGTGAAGGAAATTTCATTTCCTTAGAAATTTTCTTGCCATCAACTTCTTCCTTGTAGCCTTGAGGGCGCATTTGAGGTAGGGTGGAGGAATTTTCAATACTTAGAAACTTTTTTTCCCAGTCTTATCACAAGGTGGGCGCATTTGAGGGTATTAGGAGGAATTTCATACTCTGAAACTTTTTCATGCTAGCCTTCATGCCTTGGGCGCATTTCCTACTACCTCTTGCCAGTTTCTATCTGTGGATTTAGAAATTTCTTCAGCTACCTTTGCCATCTATTTTTAGTAAATTCTGGAGGTGTATGACTTTCTATGGGCTTTAGTCATTCTGAGTCTGGAGTTGGCGTAATATGTTTCCTGTGGCCCTGCTACCCTGTTTGTATCTTCTCTGGCATAGTACATGTTATTTTTAGCCATGAGATGACTTACTAAAAATAGTAAGTATTCAGATCGTGCTCAAATTTTGCTAGTAGGCAACCTGAAAGATGTTGATCCTAGTGGTGTGCTTTGTTTTGACATCTCTGCACCTTGTTCCATCTATTTTTAGACATAGCAAGGAAACCCTAATCTGACTTGCATGCGCTCCGGACCACTCCTGATTCCCCTGATTTCTGTTGTTTGTCACTCTACTTGCTGGACTGGAGTGTTGGGTAGCTGCTGTACTGAAGCTGCTATTTATAGTAAGTGCTCAGAAAGTGGTCAATCGGATGTCGGATGAGTTTGCATGTTACAGTGCCTGCGGGATCTCAAAAAACCCAAAAAAACCCAAAAAATTGGTCAACAAGTGGGCACTGGCTAAAAATAGTAAGTCCCTGAAAACTGATCCACTTTGCTTACATGTCACATCATTGTGAAGCTCTCGCAAAACCCATATGGAATATCTAGACATGCACTAGAAATCACTGCATGCAAACCCTAAAAATAGCCCTTGAAGGTTGTACCATTGGAATTCACCATCTCGATTTGCATGTTACACCATCGTGAAGGTTTTGAAAAACCCAGATCCATTCTCTAGTCATGTATTGGAGAATCGTACGTTTAAACACTGAAAATAGCCTCTGAAGGCTGAACTACTAAAAATAGCCAGTTGTCTAAATCTGCTCAAATTTCTCATGTAGGCACTTGGAAGTTGCCTGAATGTGTTGAAGTAGTTAGAATCCTGAAATCCTAAGGAAAAGACCTCAAATTAGGTACTTACTAAAAATATTAAGTTGTCAGATTTCAATAAGATTTTAGTGGGATCCTGCCTTAAGCTTTCTGACTGTATTGCTGCACTCATATTTTACCTTGATAACTCAATTTGACCTCAAGCAAATTTGAAGGATAGAAACCCTAACTTCACAGACTTGGAAAAATTCCAAATTAGGTCAAATGATAGGGACATCCCCGAAAGGACAAAAGATTAGAGAGAGAGAGACAAAACAACACAAAAAACCAAAGCCAAAAGAGCAGAATGGAGAAAAAGTTGGGGATCCCCATCTAAATGGGGCGATGTGTGAAAAGGTCACAACAGGAACAAATTTCGGATTTGAGATTGGGGTCTTAGATGGTTGTGATGCCCTTGCAATAGTAATCTTGACGCTGTGTGTGGTGACTCCACAATCCGCTTTGGCTCCTTTGACACTAATGATAGTGACCATTTCATGTATGCATGCAATGATATCTTCATATATAAGGTTTGCACTAGCATAATTATGTTTCCCTTTATTGTTTCCTTGGTTATTTCCTTGATTGTTTCCTTGATTATTTCCCTAATTCTGATTAGGCATCAAGTTCGTGTATATTTTGAGATCTTGATTTCCAGTGGGTTGCTCGACATTTATGATTTTATCCTCAATGAGATCTTGGATGATGTTCTTCAATTTCATGCAGTTAGTGGTCGTGTGTCCCTTGAGTTTATGATAATCACATAGGAGATTTTCATTATACCACGATGGCTTCACCTGGAGTTCACTCTAATTATCATGGGTGGGGACCTTGATGATGTTCTCATTAACCAAATTTTTCATGATGGATTCGATTGGCTCCCCAAGGGCTATGAATTTCCACTTGGGAGGATACTTGTTTCATGGAGGTGGTCCTCCTTGATTATTGAGATTATTGATCTGATTTAGGGGTGGTTGTTGGTTTACCACATTTTTTTGCGTGTTATTTCATGTTTTGTTCTATAGTTGATGATGATGTATTTGATTATTTTGCTTGGGAGTGTTGATGACAACCTTCACATCCACCACTCCATCATTAGTGACATTTTGATTCTTCACCCATGTGCGAGGTTTGTCGTTGTAGATGTTGGATGGGTGATTGTGGACTGATTTTCAGGATAAGTGGGCATGCCCGTTTGTGTAATAAGAGCTCATTCAATATTGAGAGCCTTGGGGATTAGTTGATAGTACATAGTGATGCATTATATCTTTAGATAGAATGCCAAGGTTTTGTTTGTATTGGCAATGATGGTACAGACTTGTTGTTCTTCTAGCATGGCCCATTTTCTTTGATTGACCTTGGCTCACCATCATTGGAGAAAGGTGGTGAATGATTCCCCCTTCCCCTATTTGAGCGCTGAAAGTTCTTCCAAACTAACATTCACAAAAAATTTGAATGCGTAATTTTGGAGGAGAGCATCTTTGATGTACTAAAATGTTTTGATTCCCATAGGAAGACGAGAAAACCATTCCATAGTGTCACCAACCAAGCTTTGAGGGAATAGTCGCATTAGATATGTGGCATTGTATGTGACTTCCATGCAATGTACCTGAAACTCCTTGATGTGATATTTAGGGTTTCCTATCCCGTGATATTTATCAAATTTGGGGATTTTGAATCCCTTCGGGAATGGTACCATTTCCAAGCTTCTTTCAAATAGATAGGGGCACAAGTTGCTAGGTGTCCTAATTGTCTTTCTAGATTGAAAATCTAGCAATTTTTGTGAGAGAATTTTGATTTGTTCCATCATGTCACCTTACGGATCAATAGGTGGAGTGAATATGTTCTGGGGTTTGGGATTGATAGATGGGAAGTTGGTGTGGTTTTGTTGCAAGATTTGTTGAGCAAGCGATGCATGTGTTTGCTACTGAGCCAACAACGCTTGTTGTTGGTCATGTTGTTACTATGCCAACAACGCTTGTTATTGGTCATGTTGTTGTTGTGCCAATAATGCTTGTTGTTGGTCATATTGTTGTTGCGCCAAAAATGCTTGTTGTTGGTCATATTGCTTTTGTAATTGATAGTCTTGCAAGGATTGTTGATATGCTTCTTGTTGTGCTTGCAATTGTGCTTCGTACTGTGCTTGCACTTGCACTTACTGAGCTTGGAATTGGGCTCCTGCCTAAGCGTGTGCTTGTTGGATTTCCTGTGGAATCTGAGTGGCATGTGTGGCTTGTGCAGCTTGCGTGGTTTGTGCAACTTGGGTGGCTTGAGCTGCTTGCACAACTTGGGAAGATTGTGCAGCTTAATGTTGTTGTAATAAGGCTTGGGCTTGTGCAGCCTATTGTGCCTGTTGTGTTGCAAATTGTGTTTGTGCTTGTTGCACAACTAGTCTTGCAGCCTACTGATTTTGGAGAACTTTTTTGTTGGGAATCTTGTCGAGTAGCTTGCAACATCATGGTGAATGAATTGGTCATGTTGTGCCTTGGTGGTAATGGTGGTGGATTAGGAAGAATGTCAACCATTGTGATGAGCGGAAAGGTAGTGTTAATGATTGGGGTTTTAGCTATGGATGGTGTGATTGAGGTGCTTGGTCCCTAAGAAACCATGCTTTGAGGAATGGTGGATGTGTTGATTGTTGTGGTTGCTTGGATGGTTGCCATCTTTTGTTGTGATATAGATGGCATTGCTAGAGGATTTGATAAGGTGTTCTGACTTGAATGGTTGATGGAGAGAAGAGAAGGAAGACCCAACCCAAGGGATGATGTAGATGTGAATGGTAGGGGTGGAAGTGGTTGAAATATAGGTGGTTCAATCCCTTGAAGTGATGATGATGGATCGAAGATTCCCTCTACTCAAAACAAGTCACCTTCTCCTTGTGAGATAGGGAGAGAGGTTTGCGTGTCTAGAGGATAATTCGGTGTTGCATGAAATGAGGATGAATTGGTATGATTATGAAACATGAGCGAGATGTAATGGTGTAACGGATTTATCAAGATGCATTGATTCGATGTGGTTCTTGCATTCAACCCTCGGTTCTTCACAAGGTGATGTTTTTGGAGTTCGTGAAGCATGGCGCTTCCCTTGTTAACAATCGGTGGGTTTGAAGTGATGGATGACATGATTTGGGGGATATCTTGAGTGACATTTTGAAGTAGAAGTGTGGATGTGAGTGAGGGCATGATACCGAGAGACCTCTCCACAATAGTCCTTATGTCAAATTCAGAAGGGAGTTTAGCCCCTTCTTTTGCTAACTCTCACATGTATTGGGATGGGTACAACCTCAACATGGCACTGGAAATTCGGTGCTTCTCAGGGTCTTGCACCATTTATAGAAGTTCTTCTTGTGTCATCCAATTCTTAGTGATGTCCTCTACATGACCTTCCTCTTGAGAATTTTGAGTTATTTGAGGAGGATTGATTGCGAGGTCAATAATTATTGTCAGGTCGAATGTTGTTTTGGTTTGACTTAGATCACTTGAAATGGATGTTTCTTTTTTTTTCTCCATATTCTTCTTGTGTTGAGATCGATTTTGAACCATAAAATAGAGATTAATTTTCAGGAATGTAAGAGATGAACCTCTAACCCCTTAGATTGGTCTAAACCTTAGGCTCAAAGAAGATAAGAACTAGGATAATTTAAGGATCAAATTGATTATGAGGATGAGATAAACAAAAGGTGCGTGATACAAATGATAAAAATCTTGAGGAACCTTGAGGGACATGCTAAAATTTTAGGACTTGATTTGATTGATTATGATGGATTGATAGTTTGACTATGTGTGTTAAGTAAAACAAAAAGATAATGCACTTGTAAACTCTAGGACATTGTGTTATCCTCGAGTAAAATTGTACATAAGAGGATGGTTTGACTAAGCGTGTTAAGTCAAACAAGGTGATTTTGGATTGGATAATTTGACTAAGTGTGTTAAGTCAAAAAAAGTGATAATGATCTTTTAAACCCTAGGAAGTCGTGTTATGCTAGAGTAAACTCGTGCACAAAATGATAGTTTGACTAAGTGTGTTAATTCAAACAAAGTGGTTTTGATTTTTCCTAGAATTTTAGCATAAATTATGTTTATAAAGTTTCCAAGAGTTGGTCGTGAAGTGATTTTTGGCTAATGGTTGAGTGGTGGATGAGAGTGATTGATTTTGATCCTAGACTTGACCTAGATAAAACTCCTTCTTACAAGATTTCAGTTTTTGAAGAACATGCTTCACACTTCCTATGTGAGAAAATAAAACCTTTGAAAAAGCTTAGGATTTTGTTGATAATAGAATTCATACAAGTTAGGGTTGTTTCTTGAATCTTTCTTGTAAAATTTGTAAACCAATATTTCTCTAACTTCAAGAAGCATTTCAAGACACTCCTTACAAGCTTTTGGGCTAATCTTTATGAACCTAGGTTTCCGGATTTTGATCTTGCGGGAAATCATTTGAGAGAACACATGTGTGGAGTCAATTTTATTTTACTTTGCTTAATGAGTTCTTTTTACCACAAATAGTTCTTTCATTAAAGTTTCAAACTAAATGTCTATGTCTCAATTACTTTTCATTCCACAAGGTCCATTATGTGAAAATCAAGGTTTCAAGAGCATAGTTCCCTAAGTTGACTTTAGTGAAAACAAATGATGATTAAACCCAAGTACTTAGAAACCTCTAAGGATAGAATCCCTAGGGCAAGCAAGAGCACTTAGATTTGTCAAAGGATATTTTTTTCCTCCAAATGGTTTGAAATTTTAAAGTTCTCTATGAATATTTGTTTTCCAATGTTTTAGATCCAAGCAAAGTGTTTTGATTCCAATGACATGCACAACCCTAAGCTGAAAAGACAATATTTGTTGGGTTTCCACTTGGATAAATCTAGCTATGCATATTCAGTGTGGATGATTAGATACTTGACTACACTGGCTCCCCTCCATGACACACACTTCTTGGGTCATCCAAGCATCAGTACCCATGAATCTCCCTTGGCATACTTTTCATCTCTACAACAAAATCACATGTATATGTGGGGCGGCTTCAAAGGACATGACCTTTTGCACCAACAAATAGATAGGATTTTGGCTTTTGCTAAACAAGGGGTTTTAATTCAGACTTTTGGTTCATGGAGATTGACCCATGCGGTGAGAGACCATTGCTCCCCTTCATGTCGGGACCAACCGCGTGATACTAGCCTTTGTTCTAGTACCCACTTTTGTATCCTAGCTAGAAATACACTTGGCTTTAGTGTGTTATCGGTTGGGTCATTCCCTTGGGTGAGTAATTTTTCCCACAAGAGAGGCCCTCTAAGATAAACAAAAGCAAGAAAACATATTTTTAGTTCGATCAACCTTCATTTAGAAACAAAGGGAGAACACACGCAATAGGCTTACTCACACTCGCAAGATGTTTTGTTCAACTTTAAGGTACCCAAATTGAAATGTGCAGGTAATCTTTTATGCAACTTAATGTCACCAAAAAGAATTTTGATTCTCAAGATCGTTGTGAAGCACGAGAGAAGCGCATACACCTTTTTAAATGAAATTACTTTGCAAAAAAAATTACAAGACAAAAAAAGAAAACGCTCATGTTTTAATGTTCAAAGCAGAAAATGGGTTCTTTTTAAAGCCCTGAAATCAAAATGTGAGAGTTGTTTGTTCAATTTTTAGAACCAAAATTGAAATTTAGTAAGTTTCTATGTTCAATTTTAACCAAGTTGAAGAAATCAAATCAATGGTTAATTTTAAACCCAAAATTTGAAGTGAGTTGGTTCAAAATATAAAACAAAAGCAAGAATTGGAGCCTTCAAGTTATCACAATAAGCATTAAAAAATGTTTTTTTCAAGTCTTCATTTTGGCATTCAAAGATTAATCTTCTTCGATTTTACTCCACTTGTTTTTTTCTCAAATTTTGATGCTCCACTCCAAAGCCCACCTCGCGAAATACTGATTTAGAAGGCCAATGTTGCCAGTCCAAAAGTGAAATCCCCAAAAGCATTACATCAGCATTCCACATACACAATCTTAAAGAAAAATAGATGCTAGCATTCTATTAGCATTTTCACAAAAGATTACATTTTTCATGCAAAGTCCCATAAAAAGAAAAAAAGTAATGGTTATAATGCTAAAAAGTCATATTCTATGCAATTCCAAGTTGGCAAGGCAAAATAATTGACTATGTAAAAAAAAAAGAAAACAAAATTTTTAAAAGTCACTTCACCAAATTATAATATAACAACATTATTTCACCAAATCAAGTTAGGCTTATCCCATTGTAGTAGCAGTATGGAGAGGTTACCCATAGTGAACGAACACTATTCAAATTCATCGAGCTGTTAGAAATTGGACTTAAATGTATTATTAACATAAAGAGCATAAAGAGAAGCATCAACATTAATTCCATAATCATAACTTGCCAAAAAGGAACCTTGAGATATACTCAAACACATGCAAAAGATAGCAATACAAATTTGCAAGTCTTGTTTCTCTTTCACTTTCCAATTTGGCGAGTAATTACCGTTTAGTTCATAATCTTGATGTTTCTTAATAATGAGAAGCATATGTCAAATGTATTAAATATGATAGAATCGAGCCTCCTATAGTGAACCTATTAACTCCACATACCAACTCATTGGAAGACCAGGGCGTTGAAAAAAAAACATGTTGAGCAGCCAAGTTTTCAAGTGATCTGTAGATTGTGCGCATCTTTTCAAAATTGGTTTGTCATTAAATCAGACAGATTGTGAGGCTCGACAAGAAATCAAACATGAGTAATAAACATGAACACTTAAAAAAGATAGCTCATTCACACTAAAAATAACTATCAAATATGAGTGAATATTCCGATATACTAAGCATTTTAAAAAATGATTTTTTCTTTAAAATGTAGTTTACGCAATTTAAAACAGCATAACTAAGATAAAGAAAAAAAATCACTTGGTTACTAATTCCATGCAGACCCCTGTTATTTATTATTCAAGTGACTACTTTTTCCCAACACTAATCACCATCAGCAGCCAATCTAATGATCAAATAAATTTTCAATAATCCCACTTCTACATACCAACAAAGAGGGTTGACCCTACCCTACTGTACATACACTTTGGAACATTTCCTTACGTGGGAAGAGCTAAGGATGCATTCTGAGATTTAGCCAAAGAAAATCTCATATGTATCCTACAAACTCCTGAACATTCTTGAATGCAGCCATGCTGGCTTGAACAAAAGTGCGTAGTTGATTACTCACTTTTCCTCATAAGTTATTTTCTATTTTTTTAATTAAAAGCTCAGCCTATAAACACACATGGAGGACAACCTGTAGACAATTAAGAATACCATGGGAATCAAGCTATCGAAGAAGACATCAAAAATAGGTTGAGGAACATAAATGAATTGGGCCAAGACATAAAGAGGCACAATACGTGTTAGTTTTGATGGCCACAAAATGTGAACAAAAAAGTCAAAGGAGGGCAGTTAGCTCATAAATCAACTGTGGTGAATTATAATGATCTGCATACCCTGTCAACTCTCATTGATGAGATCTAGAGTTGCGCCTATCACTATTTCAAAAATGAGTAAAGGGTCATAGCAAACAAAATTCGTCCCCTGTGAAACTATTTCAGAATATTTTCCAACCCTTTTGTGCTAATTGAATGCGACTATATTCTCAAACATACGTAGAAGCCCTGATAATGGTACATTCGCCAGGGTCCGACCAATCGCCTCATGCCACATCACTGTTTGCAGCCGCTAATGAAAATGTAGTGGAGATGGTTGTTTGTATGTCCTGTGATGGTGGCCTTGTGTTATGCCAAAGCAACCTCTTTCTACACTTGAACACCACTGCTAATGAAAAGTGACATGAAATACTTGAAAGCAAACCAACATGATCTAAGTATTTATGATAGAAGAATGTATAGATAGATCCTTCATCATGGACAAAAAAAAAAAATTATTTCTATTTTTCAATAGAAGTCTTCAAGCAGATCATCACATCCTTACAGAGATAGCTCAGAGTGGCCACTGAGAATAAAGAAAAAATCTCTCTAAACAAAAAGTCGAATAGAGGAGCTGCCTCTTCTTGTGTAGTGTAGTTGCTTTGTGTTTAGAATGTTAGAAATTGATTAAAATGTCAGAAATAGATTTCAAAGAAAGATACGTCCTATGGGCTTTCTTGACCAACTTTGGTATTGCCAGGGAAAAGCACAACAAATGTAATAAATTTTTGTTCCCAGTAGTGTAGATCTCGCGGGAACAAAAGAAAAAGACAAACGCATATTAAATACAACGATTAACACTATGCCAAAGTGGGAGTGCTACTCCCCCACCCCGTGGTACCGGAGGGCGTGTCGCGCCAGCGCCGCTGGTCACTTTAAAAAGTTTACCAGGTGGACTGCAGTTTATAGGGGGTCGTGCTACCCGATTCCTACAGTCTAATAAAAAAATAAAAAAATAAAAAATAAAAAAAAGTGGGAGTGCTAAATAGTATAATCCTCCATTCATAAACAAACATAGTCTCATAACATGCAAACTTAGATGAAAGCAAATACGATAGATGAATGCAAAAGAATACCACCCCAAGACTTGCAAAATAAAAAGGCTAGCCTTAGCAATTAAAGTAAAATTAGTAAGATGAAATGGATGCAAATAGGTGCCCTCCTTCTAGCGCCATTTGTAGGATGTTAAAAAAATCTGCAATCAAGCTATAAACTACTCTACACATTAGTATAGTTAGTAAAGCAAATATAATCTAACATCCCTATGGAATAATACAACAAGCTTCATAATGCAATCAAGAGATCAAACAAACCAAATAAAAGCATGAAAGAAGCCTAATGCATACCTATTCCATATTGGATTGGTGCAACCTTCACATGTAAAGGAGCCCTTTCCCAATCCTAGATAAGCTCAAATGATGATAGACAAAGAGATAAGATTAACTCAAGTTTTCTATAGTAAGAATGCTCAAATGGTACATGTGAATGGTGGAGGAAAGCCTTGGATTTATACGTGAGATTAAAGAAAGAAGAGGCAAAGTTGAGGAATGTGGGACTAATCATCAACCAATAGGAAGAAGCCACTTGTCACCATGTGAATGGGCCAAGGTTGTGCGATTTTTTGTCAATGTGCTAATAAATGACATTAGGTGGCCTTTTCAAATTTGAAATTTGACTTGTTGGAGGGAGAAGAAAGGGGTCTTAAATGCCAAGTGGGGGAAATGTAAGAGGGGAACTAATGCTATGTTGGAAGGGACAAGTCATTTGAGAGGGAAATTCAAATTGGAGGAATATTCCCTAAAGATGCCATGTTGAGGGAAATTAGAAGATTTAATAAATCAATTAAATGATTTATTTGTGCAAGTGGGAAAAGCTAGAGGATATGACTTGCATTAAGTTTAACATTAATCATGATTTAGTTAACTTAAGAAAAAATTAGGTGATTTGACCTATTTGATTTATATTTATGGGTTAAAATAAATCAAAAGGAGATGGAAAATGATCTAGGCATAGTTAAATAAATGTTTTGATTTATTTATCCAAAGGGGATGATGTTAGTATTAATGATGAATTTATTTAATTTAGATAGAGGACTTTAGAGATTAATTAAATAAACTTTATCTATTTAATTAAGGAGAATATTATTAAATATGATGTTAATTTTGCATGTCTACACATTCAATCAAGAATCAATATCCAAATTCATGCTAGCCATTATTTAGAAGATTGCATCTTTTTGTTCAAGGGTTGGATGAGTTGCAACATAGTATAAGGTTCATTTATCATTCATTTCTATTTTATTTCATTCAAGGTTTGATTACCAAAATCGGGTTTGACCATGGCCAACCCCTATCCACTAACAAAACAAAAAATTTCCCTCTATTTGATGTGTGATTTGTAGATTTAGGTTGAAGATCCATTGAAGAGAAAGATTGGAGAAAAGTTGTCAAAGTTATCATCTATATTGCAAGATCACAAAATGTTAACTATAGATGAAAATTCATTGTTTCAGATTCATAGATTTGACAAGAGATGATCTATAAGAGAATATTAGAGTTTTAGGTCAACCTTGATACTAGGACTTATCACCACTTGTGGCATATGAGTCCTAGTATACTAGATTTTAGGAATTTTCAATAGATCCTTGTTTAGCAGTTCTAGATTTTGGTTTCAACCTAAAACCCTAAACTAGGACTAAATCACCCCTACTGGTATAATTCTATTCATTGGTGATTTTCTAAATGAGTTGAATGGATCTATATAATTTACAAAGTAAGATCTTAGATAAGGTTATCACCAAATTTTAATTGAGGAAGAAATATATTTCTAAGACAACATTTATGATTCATGAGGGCCATAATGAGTTTTTGGTGATGCAACTTGGTCTCCCCAATTTACCATCTATATTTAAAATTGATCCAAATAATCATCTCATTTAAATTATATAAAGAATCTTAGAAACCAAAATATAATATTAATCTTATAATATAAATTTTAAAAAAACCATCTAGCTTTAGTCCTTGCTATGGTCTTTACTCATCATTATTGTAAGATTATTGATGTTTGTACACCTTGACTTGCATATAGGTTATTTGAATTAAAATTAATATTTAATCAACTCTCATTATTAGAAAGAATATGATAGTTACATCTAATATAGTTCATGCTAGTTAAGTCCATAACAATCGCAGGTCAAATAAAGATTGTAATCAATGAATCATCATCATTATAACTATGATACCTTGGTAGAAAATTTAGAGCCTTATTATAGGTTCCTTAATTTGTTCCCTAAATATTCTCTTGAGTCAAAATGGGGAATTCTAGGGTATTACAACTGTTAATAGACCTCCAAAAATATCACTACTATTGATTGAGTCACATTGACGTTTATTTTTTTTTATTGCACCACGATCTTATCCACCTATTAAAAAATTTATTTGTCAATTACATTTAATTATTAAATATTCTAAACATGACAAGTGCACATAACAAAAGGATTTTTTTTTTAATAATACATATTGAATGTACTCATCCCTAGGTCATTCTATCATTCAATTGTGCTACAACAAAAGAACGAAAAGATATTCACATGTTCTATCTCTAATTTACTTTTTTGATTCTCAAATATGAACTTTTTTTTCAACATTAGTACCATCCACCTTCATGCTTACTTTTATTGTATGTTGATGACTCAATCTCAAGGCTTGGCTAATTTGCAAAGAATTTTTAAAGATAAATCCTTTCATAAGATGTGCCACATTGCTCTTTAGCATTTCTCATATTTTGTTGCTTCAAATAACACCAAACACACACTTTTTGTAGGTATCAAAGAATCAATGTATTCCTAAACATGATTTCTTATATATATATAGCACTTTGCTAAAAAGATTGAATTTCTATTACAAGTATGTTTTATATGCATAAATTCTCCATATTCAAATCTCTCTACTTTAAATCCACAATCTAACATTAAATTTCAAAGATTACTCATATTACAATGTATAATAAGATAAAATTCACAATATAAAATACTAAAAATTCTTTCCTTCTAACTTTACCACAATACATATTCAATATCACCTTCAATTAATTCACATCTTATCATTCTAACATCCTATATCTAAAATCACTTATAGTTAATTGTTTCTATTGGTTTAAGAGCATTTTATTACCTTTCAATTATATATTTATTTACACTTGAGCTTCTCAATCCGATATAAGTCTAATGTAAGAAAATATAATATAAATTACAAATTTATGTTTACGGTGCTATAGTCATTTGGATAGTATACGTCAAGAGTAGTTATATATCTCTACACCAATTTTGACTCAACAATCTTAGAAAAAGTATGACAAAAGATTGTTAACTAAACATGTCAACATGCTAGCACTTTTTCCAACTCCAGGTAAGATGATAACACTACAGTTTGGTGGTATTGTATTGCATTTTACTACAACAAGGGAGAAGTGGACTATATGTGGACAAGAGAACTCAACAAACACCCGTGCCACATAATCCTTACACCACTTCTAAATGGGTAAATATATGTCACATATGTAACCTCAAGCTCTCTTCAAAGTACAAATTATTCTACATGGATGTAGGAAAATTTACCATCAACAATTTATCGCAAGAAAAAATTTATCATCATGACAAATTCATCCAAAGGAAAAATCTCCATTAAAAATTTATTGTTGTAGAAAATTCATGACATTAACATTTTTAATATATATTTTCAAGACTTTGAATTTTCAAACTATGAATTACAGACGATGCTTTTTCCCTGATTCCATTCTACATACATGCTCATCTCATGAGAGTTCTAAACTAGAAATCATTCAATCCTTTCAAAGTAAGTTCACACTACTGTAGTGATATACGAAGCAACAGCTGGCATTTATATGATATATAGTCATGTTAAATGACGCTGTTCCATTCGTTTCTAGTCCTGCAAAAACTTTGTGTCGCTCCACCAGTTCTTACAGTCATACACAGAACAAAAGGCCTGGAAACAAGTGAGAAGCAAAAGTATGTCAGTAGCCAAAAGAGTCAGAAACTGACATGAACCAAAGATTTATTTGTTCATAAACTCCATGAGAGCAACGCTCCATCTCGTGTTATAATGCTTGTTGACGTCCGTTATAACTTGGTCCAGATACTTAACTTTTGTCAATTTCACACATTTACCCTTGCCATTCCACAGGCTCGCAACTTTCCCCTCGTTTGCCAGGTGATTGCAAATGATGTTGTTGTTTACCAGTAGTCGAACATCTTCATCTTTGTCGATGATGTCGTTCATGAATTCTGTGTAGCGAGTGAAGATCAACGCACCAAGCACTGCCCAAGCTTCGAAGGCCACCAGATTTCTGAGAATGACTTCCAAATTGGCGTCCAACTTCACTTTCGGAAGATAAATAGTGGCAGTCGTCGGGTCGAAGCGAATTGTGGTGAGGTCTCCATCAGTTGGAAGGAATTTTACACCAGCTGAGGATAAATCGGAGACCGAGGAAATCGCCAGTTCGTCCCGTGTGGGAGGATTTTCCACAGAGGAGGATCCTTTCTCGCCATCATCATCATCTTTGTCGGTGGCCGAGGAGCCAAAGAGAATAGTTAAAGGTCCCTTAAACGCGCGCAGGATTGGCAGATTTCCAAGAACGGAAAGAAGGCGCAAGAACAACTTAGCCTAAAACTTCACGGCTCTCAATTTAAATAGATGGCGAGGAAGTGCCATGAGCCGTTGAACAGGGCCGATGTTTAGCGAGGAAACAACTTTCCATCCTGCATTCAGAGCCCGTGTGACGTACGTTGTGTCCGGTAACTCCTCCTTTTCCTCCTTATTCGCCTTTGTGTTGGTATCGTCTATCGCCACTGCAGGGACAATTGAGTAATAGAGCACCTCCAGTATGTGTCCCCGATCTTTTATACGCAGCCTTGAACTCTCAGGCATCTTGAACATAAATGATGACAATTCTTCACATGCAAGACAAAATAGATTGGAGATCCTTTGTTCTGCCTTGTCTTGACAACCCAACTGCATCTCCAGGAGTTTCTGCAAGAGGAACAACGGTACCTGATTCTCCAGCATCATCAGATCTCTCATGATTGCATTGTGGGTGGTTCTCCTGCTAGATGCATCTAAAACTCTGCCCAGTTTCTTCACATCATCGAACACATGTGATGAAGCCTGGTCCACCTGTTTGACATAGAATTGTAAGCACTCCAACACAAAGAAGGCATCCAAAGCCATGAGCCATGCCAGGGCTTCCTCCGTGTAGTCTAGATATTTGTGATAGCACCCCCTAATCCATCTCTCGTACTTCTTCATCTCGCTGACTACAGATTCGAACGTAGAGTTCCCGACAATCCTCTTCTGAAATCTTCGAGCAGCAGCCACTTTATATCTCTCCATTTCTAACAGATCTGATCTCCATTGGTGATATGGTCAGATGGAGACACATTGAGGTGTATATGTTTCCGCCTTCACTGCCAACAACTCCTTGGGCACACCGAACACGAATGCACAAAACTCCTCTTCTTCTTGTTGTTCGCCATTAATCTGAAGGTCCTCTTTGATTTGAACCACCCAGCGATCCTGATCAATCTTTACTTCAATTGTAGTTTTCAATTCCATGCTGAATCCTATTCGAGAATGAGAGATCACAGAAACCAAATAGACATACAACAGGCAAGCAAAGGCTAGGAAATATGTGAAACAATGCGGCAGAGGGTCCTATATTTAGTGGCGAGCGAAAGTAGGAAAAGTTATATGGAAATTTTTTTACCTCATTCTACCTTAAGCTTCACATGCGTAAATGCTTTTCACTGTGGATCCCATTAGAAACTTGAAGGCGCCTTCCTATCTGCTTTACTCTTATACTATAATTATTAGAGCGATATTCGTAGTGGACCGTGCATCTTAGGTTTTTTATTTTTCACCCTTAGTGGAGGATGTGTTCTAATTTTAAAATGTGGGGACGGGATTAGGATGCGTCCAAGACTTGGTGTACCGGCCTCATTCTGCCACGTTTTCAATGCCAAAAATTACAAACACAGGCGTTGATATCAACTTCGTTCATTCGTTTTCGCAGTATTTAATTAAAACTTCCATTGACATAAGATGTCCATGGAGGATGATTGGAAGGAATTATAATCTAAACCACAAGAAACAATGTATTAGGCTGGTTATTTGTAATCTAGTTATAAGATTATATTGAAAGCATAATAAATTAATAAGAGGCAGCTGGAAATGGCAAGGTTTATGAAACGTGCAAGAATCTATTTCTGAGTCACTTCGATTCCGTCGAAATTATGGTAAGGATTTACTCGTACCTTGCGTACTTTGAGACGACTGCTCCGTTCGTGTAATTATAACCTTCACAAGTGTGAACAACATCGGTTCTTTCAAATAGAAAACTAGCTTTCCAATTTTAATGCGGAAGTTAGAAAGAAGTTTTTAGTTGATGCTGTTATCGGAGGTTTCACAGCTATTATGAGGATTTATTCACGTAGACACATAGACAAAATGACTACTTAAGCATGAAGGTTTAGTAGTTTTAATAAATGAAAATGACTACTTAATCATGAAGGCTTAGTAATTTTAACAACAGACGTAGTTGCGTCAGGTTCTTATCAATTGGGAGTTGTGTTTGGTTGTTTGAGAGAGCTAGTTAGCAGAAGTAGAGACATATATAAGCATCATCTTGATGCAATCAATGATAAGTGGACCATTCATGCTTAAAAGAGATAAATTATAATGAATTAATACTCATGAAATATAGATCAATTAATTATCATGAAATATAAGTTAATGAATAATGTGAGCATCATCTAAATATAATAATAACTATTAAGAATCTGTAATATCCATAAAATATGAATGTATAAATTTAATAAACTTTAGAATGAAATAATATCAAACATTACATAATAAAACTGTGGAGTTGAATCCCATTAATCACAATGTAGTGTGATTAGAAATAGAAATATATATTTATAGACTTTACATTTTATCATAGGGATCATACAACTTGAAAGTTTTAACAAATAAATGTGCATGTAGCAATTGACATGTATTATCATAAATAATTTTGCAAGTCAAGTTTATAGGTGGTGTCATGACAAGTTTTTGAAAACAACTAATAGATTTGTATCAAACATGTCTGAGCATAGAAGATAGTAGTTGTCCAAATAGTAGAAGTGCAATATTCTCCCCATTTGTATCTCATTTGGTGCCTGGAAATAGTGTATTGAGATAGTTGTTAGAAAATGATTATTGTATTATATAAGAATTTTGAATGAATAGAAACACATATAGTAAGAAATGTTTGGAAAATGTTTTACTTACCTTTTCATAAAATTTGTTGATTATTGTTGAAGAGAATTGGCATTGATGATGACATTGTTAGGGTTCAACGTGAACTGGCCTTTTGGTGAGAAATTATGTAACATGAAGATGATACCTAATTTATCTTCGATGTAGTCTTCGTACGTAGTGTTGTGTAAATCATGGAGTAACATTTGAACAATGGATTTATTCGCTAAGCAATGTATTGTTTGTTTGTTTCCAAGTATTAGGATGGTTTTTAAACAAGGGGAAAAGTTATAATCCACATCATTATTACAATATTTTTCAATAAATTTGGTGGAAACTAGTTTTCTCGCACCTCATTTTTTCTCTGCAAGAACTATTGTGTGCAACTCTCATGTAACTGTAGTTTTTTGTTAATGGTGAGTAAATTAGTTTTAATTTATGGATTGTAATGATTGAAAAAAAAGAAATAAATGTAAACTTGTTTAGAAGTAGGGATTGAAACATATTTGTACCTGTGCTATGTCCATGTCTAAATCTCCATCTTTAATGTCAATCAAATTTTGTGAAGGAGTTCTTTTTGTGGAGATGACCATTACAACAATTGTTCTAATGGGATAGCCATTTGTACTTGTAAGTAATTGGTTGAACAATAATAGGTAACAAAAAGGTAGGTAGTTCAATTGTGTAAACAAAGAAAGCTTTACGAGAGTCGCCATCAAAATAGTAAATGTACAAAGTAGACAAATATTGGGTAACTAATTGCTATCTTCATCATTGACCAGAGGAACCTCTTCACATAGCAAATAATTAGGCTTAAGAAAATATATGTCTTCAATTGGAATTGGAGGTGAGTGCATAGAAGGAGCATTTTTCCTTATTTAGGACTTCCAATTCTAGAAGGTGACCGTGACAATTGAGTGCATGTTTGAAAACTAGGACACAATATTTTAACAACCCCTTGGAGATTGCAGAGTAAATACATTTGAAAGCACAAGGAGAGAGAATCGATTCATTATAGAAGATGCCACCAATAGGGAAAATTTCCTCAATAACATCGTAATGACTTATG
This sequence comes from Sequoiadendron giganteum, assembly GCA_007115665.2. Lineage (NCBI taxonomy): Eukaryota > Viridiplantae > Streptophyta > Pinopsida > Cupressales > Cupressaceae > Sequoiadendron > Sequoiadendron giganteum. The sequence goes on along the minus strand of CM021100.1, from coordinate 485,009,236 downwards.
GCATGTTGAAGTTCGAAGTCATTAATGAATGAGGTGTGGACATATTTGCAACATAACACACGTAGCATATATGAACATCTTAGTAGATCCACGGCATTGGATAAGACGCCAAATGCAACATCATAATAGGAGTAGAAACATGATGGATCCAATAGGTAATCCATTCCAATGACTTGGTGGATAGCTTTTTCTACTCGTTCACAATTGAACTTAAAAACCTTCTTTACTTTTTCCTTATCATATGCATCATTTGGAATAAAAATTTCAATAGATGGTGGTGGATGAAAGTGGATTCTATTGTTCAACATCACTACCTACACAAATGAGAATGAGGTTGTGCAATGAGATAGGAGTACAAAGGAAGTGATTGAAGTATTTATGGTACACAAAATAATTGAGTTAGAAAGTAGATAATTCAAGGGTTTTTATTAATGAGGCTATAATAGAGGGATTTTATTTAAATTGACATATGATTGAATGTTTTAATGTTTAATAGGGAAAATGGTAAAAATAAATTCATTACTAGAAATGGTTGGCAATGATTAGTAGTATGCAATAGATTGCATAAGGCATAATAAGGCAAGCATTTACAAGATATTTGTAGGTTATGATGCATTCACATTGGGGAGACTTGAATTTTTGAAAGCACTTACAATGTCAAATTATGTTGCACAGATCAACATGTCAATTTGAGATGTAGACTGCAACATTGCTTAACACGAAATTCCTCTCGAGAACCAAGTCTTCCAAATAGTGCTTCATCATAGTAGGTTATGGTTATTTTGTAGAAGATACATCCTAGGTTGTTATTAACACATAAAATAAAAGCATCTATTCCATTAACTATGATTGTTTGAAAAGAGATAGATAGGTACAAAAAAAGGGGAGAAGCCTTTTTTACAAGCATGCTTGAGTTGTTAACATTAGGAAAAAATCAGGTATTGAAAACTTCTAGAGGTATAATATCTAAAATTTTGAACAGTGATTATTGATATTTAAGAGATTGCAAAAAACATATTTAGGAAAGTGTTTACAAAATTTTTGAACAATTTGAGGCAGTCGCATTTGTGAAATTCAATTTTCAAAAAGCTTTTACATTCAAAGATAATGTTGCACAGATCAACATGTGAATTTGAAATGTAGGAAATAGAATTACTTTACTCAAAATTACTTTACAAAACCAAGTCTTTGAAATGGTAACTCGTTATAGTAGATTACATTTATTTTCATATACGGTCCATCCTGTGTAACTAGTGACATATTAGTCTAATAATAAAAACATTGTATATATTATTTTTTTTTAAATATACTTATCAATAATATATACCTATAATTATGCTATTTCTAATATATCTAATATTATTTCTCCAATTAACAACTATTGTATAATTTTATATTAAAGTTGTAAATTATAAATTGATAATATAGATAACAATATTAAATATATTAATAATATATTATGTTAATTTGTGAATTATATAGTGAATTTGATGTACTATATTTATTCCTTTGCTTGCATGTCATCATTTACTTTTCATTCTATTTTAAGTTTACCATTCATATATGCTCTAACGACCAAATAAATAAAGTTTTTTGTCGGTTTTATTTAATAAACAAGAAAAGCTAATGTTCATTTCTTATCCATAAAAAAAATCATGCAAAGAGAAAAAAATAGGTAGGAAAAGGAAAACAAAAAAATTGGCTTTTGGAAGTTTCGTGCATGTGGCATGAATTTAGGGTTTTTGTTGCTGGCATCATAGAGATTTGTTCTCTTGGTATGAAATCAGCAGTTCCATGTTTTGGTTTCCCCCACATCTCACCTTTAAGACATGGAGATCGCATTATAGAGCCCAGAAGAAGACATGTTGTGCTTAAGATACCTCCCATGTTGTATTTTTTTGAGAGATTTGAGGAATTTGCATGTGACCTTTTCATGCCAACCGCCAGGTATGCAACTCTTAAGTAAGTTGATGCAATAGAAGAATAGAACAGTGAAACCCTATGAAACCCCACCCACAAATAGGGATTTCCTGAAGCCAAAGGGATGCATCGTGAAGCCAGACCCACTAGTTATTGTGTTTTTTGGGCTATCTTAGATGTAATTTTATCTTTAGTTATGGTTTTCTGTTAAGGTTTTATGTGGCCAGGCTTTTATTTGTTTTTGGATTGTTTTGTAGGATTCTCTGTTTTTAAGTGATTCAGTATCATTTGTTGCTTTTGAGCATTCCATCATTATTATTGGTGTGGTTCAGAGTTTAGTTGACTACTAGTTAATATAAACTTCATTATTATGTGCTTATTTTTTTGTCTCTGTGTTTCCAGATTGAAGGGTATTGAGAGCATTGCTATACATGATAGAAATGTGCTATGAAAACATAATCAGTTGTTGCAAGGGAATTTTTGGGTTTGAATCTCTAGAAACAATCCTAGTGGGGACTCACAAGCTCAGATAGAATCCAAAAGAGATGGGTCTAACACCCATTACAAAGAAAATTGTAAGTTATTTGGATTTTTTACTTATTTCTTTTTCACTGTTGGTTCCCTTGTCTTGTGTTAAGCACAAAAATCCCACATGGTCAATAGGACAAACTGCTTGTATGTGATTCATAGGATAACAACAAAACCTAATTCACCAATTATATTCGATATGGAACTTGGATGAAGAAAAAACCAAATTTTGTATAGTCTGTGTGGAGGAAGAGGACAATGCTTGCATAGGTGTTTTTTTTTTTTTTTTTCTGTTCATTTAATTTTACTTATATTTCAATTTCACTTCCTAAATCCAATAAGCTTGAACTCACAAACATTGGTAGGCAAATGCAGAGTCACTGTAGTTGCTTCTATCATAGATTAACCATGGAAAAAAATTATGAATCGATTTCCATCACCTATAGAGCATAAAATCCCAAATAGAAAATAGGTCATATATTCAATGAAAAAGAAAAGTGCCCATTTGACAATATTAGGAGTTGGAGGAGATCAAATCCATTTTTGTGTGTACTCGATGTGGCGAAGAGAGAATGGAAGCTTACCACTAGATATTTTTGTTCGATGAAGCTTGAGCTTGGTGTTGATGATGGTTTGAAGATTGCAGACACCTTGAAATTTTGTATGTATTGTTGCTTGTGTTTGTAAGGCATGAGGGAGACTCCGCCTGTTTTGAATGAAGATATAGAAATGGGAAGGGACTATCTACCCCTTCCATGAGTCTGGAGTTTGAATGGTAATGGTGTCAATGATGGAGCTAGTGATGGTGTCTCCAAATAGGTATGGATAGATGGTGAGATGGATAATCCTAATGATAAATCCTTAACAACCCAACTAAAGCTCATCTCTAATAAGTGGCTTTATGGGTCGAATATAGAAAACCTCAAAGTGCAAGTTAGGTATCTATAACCAATCCTTAATTATTAAATAGAGTTATTATTTATGTGATTTCTTGGGGTTTGTAGTTTTTTAGCTACCCTTTATCAGTTGTTAGGGAACTAGATGTGTTGTATACCAAACAAACTCTCACACTATATTATATTATCATAGATATTGTGACTCTTTATAGTTTATGATGTTTAATTAGGTATATGGTGGTGTGAGTTTACAACACTTCCATCTTGTATTTTTCTTGTCAGGGGATTTTGGTTTTGGTTTAGGATGTGGTTAAGGCATGGTTCATATTACTAAACAGATGTAAGTGTTCAATAATTCTATACATTTTGAATTTGCTCATTGTGTTTATTTCTAGCTACATGTTTGGGGGTTTGAACTTGGTCCCCGTATGCCACAAAGCCTATTGCTTCATAGGGTGTTCAAATACTTTTGAATTTTCTCATTGCATTTATTTCTAGCTACATGTTTGGGGGTTTGAACTTGGTCCCTGTATGTCACAAAGCCTATTGCTTCATAGGGTGTTCAACTACTTTTGGTGTTGGGGTCTATGTGATTACTATGTCTTTTATAAAATTAAGCCATGACCTTTGTAAAATAGAGAAGACCTATTGACATTGGATATTATATCCTAATTTCATGTCATTGAGGCCTTGAGTTCCTCTCCCATCCTCAAATGGAAAAAAACATTGCTATAATGAATCTTTTAGTAATATTTTTCATCCTATGTAATGTTGGAGCATGAAATTTCCTTTTAGAGCTATGAGCATTCTTTTTTTTTTACGATTAAAGCGTAGGTAAGAAGGAATTTGATTTCCTATACTTAGGTGACAATGTATTTTTAATGGTGATCATTATCCTGAATATTAATTGGGATTTATTTTTTTTAGGCCAAAAACATTGGGCATTTGGAAGGTGGGCACATCAAAAATTTATTTTTGACGGAGAATATTATTGTCTTTATATTTAAAATGTTACCACTGGTTATTGACATGTTGCAAGTTCTGCAATATTGTTTTATGTATTTTGTTGTTTGACTTGATAGTTAATCTATGTTAAGGGTGTTGGAATTGTTGCTGGAGTGATCCTTAAGTATTTTTTCATGTTTATATTGTGTTAGTGTTGAGATAGGTGTAAGTGTGTTGATATTAGAACTATGCATCATTTCATAATCTAAGTTCTTTTGTTTTTAATACAATATTAAATTTTTTGTGGTCAGTTGGTATTCGATCTTAGGTGGTTGAGAAATCGGCTCATTGGAAAAGGAACAATGGATTTAAAAGTCATTGTAAACATTGAAATCAATTATCCCCATGCAATATAACGTATAATAGTTGTTATTTAAAGTAGACAATTCTGACAACTCTAAGTTTGGCTTAATCCTCATTATGAAATGACATAATAGTTCCATTATTCTTCAACACATGCTTTCCTACAACAAATTAAGTATTTTTTCTTCTTACAAACTTTGGATCTTTATATGATAAAGTATGCATAGGGTTGGATTGGGTGGGCAACTACTTTCCTCTAGAATTGAATTCCTTGGTGCCTCAAATACAAATAAAATGGAATGGAATATATGATGTAAGGAGGGCCCTCTTGCATGAGGCATTTCCTATTTGTGAATTTTGCATCTAACAATAATGAAACTAGTCTAGTGTCTCTGTTGTTCCATGTAATAAGTTTTTAAAATTAGGTCTATCTAGTCAAGAATAAAAAATTGAGAATCCATGATCCGGAAGATGTGGAATCTGAAATTAGGAATCTGAATGATATTTTCCTTATCTCACATGTTTTTGCTTGCCTATCCTAGAGTTGGATTTTTTTATGGAAGATTAATTATTAGAAATGTGCTTTCATCTGGGTCCATTGAATAAGCTATGGAACTAAATTTAAACTATAGCAGTGGGCATATGGTGGTCACTAGTATGTGATGGGCAAGAAAAGTTGACTATGAGCTTGGTACTTTATTGGAGTACCCCAACTATAAAAATATTATTTAAAGTTATTTTATCTTAATGCAACTCATTTACCAAGTAGTACAGGGTTTACTATAGCCTTTTTAGTGACCAAAAGTAAATTTTAACTTCTTATGACCAAGCATCTTTTCCAAACAAGATAACTAGGATAACTTGAATACTAACTTAGAGGGAAAAAGCAGGAATATAAACTCTTCCAGAAATATAATTGCCAGAATGCTTGGCTAAGTCTCGGACACTTACCTATTTATCCAAAGAGCATAGACTTATAATCTGTATATTCTATGCCTTCAAATCCCTAAGTCTTAACTGCTTCTCCAAACTTGTAACCTATAAAATAGTTTGAAAATTATCACACTAGCAAACACCTCACATAGCAAATAAAAAAAAAAGGCATGATAGAAACTTAAACTGAATGAGTGAAGTGCATACAAGGCAATCGACCCTTACCAATGAATATATTATGAATAGTTGATTGCCCAGTTATTCTCTACAATCCAGAAGTTCCTGGCATGAACAGTCATCTAAGACAGTTAATTTTCCATATTTGAATAACACGTGTACAGGGCCCTGGCATAAAATGTCACCTAAGAAAGTTAATTTTTAATATTTGAATAACAACACACGTACAGAGTCCGAATACAAGATGCATATAGTCTAAAAGTGATAGATACCTATTTGTCAACAAAGAAAGGATTTATAATGCGAAGGTTCTATGTCTGGACAACCTTGAAGCCTAATTGCCCCTCTAAACTGTTGAAGCTGTAAATCAGGAAAAAAAATCTCTGATTTAGCAAGATAATTAGAACAAGTTACATAGAAAAATAAATAAAATAATATTTGATACATACTTACCTGATATGTCCTATAGTTTGTTGCACTTGTTATATGTTTTCTCTTTCACCTTAGTCTCTAACCTGTAATTTTCTTTCTAATTTTCTATGAAAAATCAAACATATGTTTCAATTGCAAAATGCACAAAAAAGTGTCACTTTGCTTTCTTATTCATTTCATAATCTAAACGTTTTTTTGCATGTAAAACAGTTTTTTTGTAAAGAAAGAATTCCCTACAAAATTGTAGAAAAGGAATCTCATGCAAAAAAATAGAAGATTAGACCTTCTACAGTCAGAATACTCTTCAGTATTGGTCTACAATCAGAATGCTCTTTAGTATTTTTAGAATGGCATGCTTTCAGTCATAATGCCCTTCAATGTTTTGAGAATGTTGTTTACTATTTCCAAAACTTTCAAAACTTCTTCATTCTTTCTAGACCTTGAAATACTTCTTCAGTCTTTGCAAGTTTCTTTCCAGAACTTGCAAATTCTACAACTTGTAGTTTTTAGTTTTAGCATTTTTTGCACCTTTCAGACTATCCAAATTGTACACTCTTGCATTATTGTCTGACTCAAACTTTAATTTTTATTTCATTTCATCAAATAAGAGATAATATTTTGTTAGAATTTTTTAGATAGTCAAAGATTTTTTGACCTTTGTGTCTTTTTCGAAGAAATTCTTGACTACATTTAGTCTCTGTTTGTCTGCCACTCAGTGCTAGAATTAATGCTTGTAAATTATTTTATTTATTTACCCTTAGACAAAATTAGCACGAATAAAAATAGTCTTGAAAATGTCACTGTTATATTTAATGAGTAGATAAATTTTACTATAACATTTATTGGTCTTTGGCTTACTAAACAACAACTCCTTTATTTTTAAGCTTTGATAAAATGGGTACGTATCAAATTTTATATTATTATGATGTATTGAATAGTGCAACTGTCATTCAAGAAATTAATAGGTTTGAAAATTGCATTCAATAAACAAGAACATATCTCAAGTAACAAAGGGACTGTCCAAATATGATTGCAATAGATAGCCAAAATTACATCGGACTTCACCCCATTAGGGATTGCCTTTGATTCCATAGTGTAGGTGTGCTTGATGTTCCAGACTTCTATAGTATAAATACGACAATACGCTAATGATCACTTTGCAAAAGAATGGTTCCATATATGAAGTTCACAGATAGCTAAATAGCCAACATCAGATACAAGGGTAATATTTTGTCAATCATGCACTCATCTTTGGAATTTTGTGGGCACCTAGTATTTCTATTTCAAGACATGTCTAATTTGGGGATTTTGGCTTTCCATCTTTGCATCCAAAAGCCTTGATTTAAAATTGTTCTTCTCGATTCCCTTAGGCCACTCTACACATCCCTTTATACCTCGAGCGATATGGGGATTGCCTACATCATGTGAACTCCATGTTCCACCATTGGATGGACTGATCACCCCATTCACAAATTGTTGGCCAGGTGAGGTCATTGTGACTATGCTCTTAGTGTTTGACAGGAAATTGTTTTCCATGGAAATTGTTTTATATAACTCTCCCTACTTTAGGAGAGTAGGCTTCAATTTCTATGATGACAAAAGTTGAGTCTTTGTCCTCTTCCCAATCCATTTCACTCTCTGAAAATCTACCATCCACTTCACCTCCATTTAAAGAGGTTTTTCTCTCTTGAAAAGAATTGCTAGATCCTTCCTCATCCCCACTACTTGTATAGTCCCATTAAGTCTCTTCTTCATCAGCATCTTCTCTTCTTTTTACTCCAGAATATCTTTGCATAGGAAAATGATCATAGTTGTATTCGCCTTTATGTGCTTGATTTGGCCCTTAATACATGATTTGACAAATATATTTTGTAAATCAGAAATATACACCAAAGAGTCACTACGATGATTAAAGAAAATTCTTCTTGTCACTACCTGCATAATTCATAGTCACTTCACTATTAAATGCGGTAGTTTGCTACCTCAAAAATCTTCACCATTTAGCATTAATAGACCTATTTTAATAAATAAATAAATATCCTATTTCAAACGGTTGAATGAATTTGAAAAACTTTAAATTGACTATTGGAAACCTTTATATGATACTATAACAATGGATAGGCTTAACTTGACTTGGTAGAATATTGTTGTCAAATTATGATTTGGTGGAGGAGCTGTTAAGAATGTGATTATTAAGATTTGTAACTATTATATATATATGTTTTTAAACCCTGCATAACAATTGTGATTCTTTTTGTGTGATGATGTTTCATTGGTTTTTTTAACAAATCTCATTTCTAAAGTTTTAATTTGTAATGTTTTATAGGTTGGTGTTGAAGTCATGCATTGGAGTTGAACAAAGGTGAACTACTCAGAGTTGGAAAAATTGAACTTGAACTTGACAAAAGTATTTTTTAATGCTTATTGTGATAATCTAGAGCTTTCGTTCTATGCTTTAGTTTTCTGTTTTAGACCAACTTGCTTTTTGGATTCTAAAAAGAATACTACAAAATTTTCCATTTTTATTGCTACAAAGGGCTTAAAAAGAACTTTAGACAAACTTACTAGATTGGGTTTAAGGTTAAAAATTGAACAAGGCAACTTTCATATTTCATTTTTGGTGCTCTAAAAAGAATCAAATCATTTCTTTGAGAATTTAAAATGAACAAGTGCTTCTTTGTTTTGTAATTGCTTACTCAAAGTAATATCATTAAAAGGACGTATGCACTTCTCTCACACCTCACGATGATCTTGAGAATCAGAAGGCCTTTTGGTGATATTAAGTTGCATAAGTGATTGCCTTCACATTTCATTTGGGATTAAAATTTGAACAAAACATGCGAGTGTGAAGAAAAGGAATTGTGTGTGCTCTCACCTAAATGTGCTAGGCGGTCAAACTACAAATGCACTCCTTCACTATTATTCACCTTTGGAGAGCCTGCCTTGGTGGGAAAAAGTACTCACCCGAAGGGAATGACTCAAACCAGTAACGAGATAAATGCCAAGCTATTCTCAATTGGTATACAAATTCGAATGGTGAGGAAAGTTCATCACTACAAGAGTTCCTACGGACAAGCAGGTGATACTCTTTATATCGGTTGATCTTGCCTCTCATATGGCCTTATGAATGGGTGCCCTGATTATGAAACAATTTCTGTAGAGGCGAAACTCCTAATCTATTAGTTGGTGTAAAAATTCATCTCATTTGAAGCCACCCCACATATACATGTGATTCTATTATAGAGATTAAAAGTATGCAATGGGAGTTTCATGGGTACTGATGCTTCGCTGACCTGAGAAGGGAGTGCACTATAAGGGGGAGCCTATGTGGTCAAGCATCTAATCATGCACACTGAATATGCGTAGCTGTATTTATCCAAGTGGGATCCCAAAAAATATTGTCTCTTCATCCTAGGATTGTACATGTTCTTGGAATCGAAAACAAATTGCTTTGATAAAAAACATTCACAAGATCTTCAAAATTTCAAACCCTTTAGGGAAGAAAATACCTTTGACGAATTCAAGTGCTCCTTCTTTCCCTAGGGATTTCATCCTTAGAGGCATCTAAGTACTTGGGTTTGATCATCATTTATTTTCACGAAAGTCAACCATACGAGAATTTTGCCTTAATTTCCTCAATTTTCCACATAATGGACTTTGTGGGATGAGAAGAAATTAGGACATTAGACATCTAGTTTGAAACTTTAATTAAAGCATTTTTTGTGGTAAAAAGAACTCATTAATAAAAGTAAAGAACAATTGAACCCCACACATGTTTTCTTTCAAATCCTTTCCCACAAAATCAAAATTTGGAAACCAAAGTTCAAAAGTCTTAGTCCAAAAGCTCATGAGGAGTGTCTTGAAAGATTTCTTGAAGTTAGAGAAAGATTGGTTTACAACTTCTGTAGATGGTGAAATCTGCAATTTCGTTAGAAAACCTATCAACATACACACTTGCTTTTAGTATGGTTTGTTTTCTAAACAAAACAAACAACAACATATCCATAGAATAATCCAACATGCTTGCATAATGACATAACAAACTAACTTAGTTGAAAGAAAGAAGACATATTAGATATCTATTCTATGATGGATTGGTGCTCCTTGAATATGTGAAAGAGCCCTTTCCCAATCCTTGCCAAGTTAATGAGATGATAGACAATGAGATTCTCATGAACTCAAGTTCCCTATAGTGGAGATGCTTTCAAAATGTAGATGTTGAAATGAGAGAAAATGCATTGCATTTATAGGAGAAGTTGATAGAGGAGAAGCCAAGATTAGGCAATGTGGGACTAAATCCCATCCAATAGGAGAGAGCCACTTGTCACCATGGGATTGGCCTATGCTTGTGCAAGTTTTGGCCAATGTGCCCATTCAAATTTGAAAATGGCAATAAATGAGTATGGTTGAGGGTTTTTGGGGGGAATTGTCTTTGTCCAAAAAAAGTCAAACATGAGAGTTAATTAGGGTATATTCCTTGGGAATATGCCCTTGTGAGGGAAAATAGGTGTTCTAATAAATCAATTTAAATGATTTATTTTGCAAGTGGATGAATCTAGAGGATTCATGTAATTAGGATTAAACTAATCATGATTTGATTAATCTAACAGGAGTTTAGGTGATATGACATTTGATTTAAATTTTTGTATTTATTTCAAATCAAATGAGAGGAAAATGGATTTAATTAAATGTGTATGATTTAATTAAATGAAGGGGCTTTAGGAAGTTAATTAATTAATTTGAATTAATTAATTAAGAGGCAATAATGATCAAATGTGATGGTTAATTAGTAAAGTTAATTTCGTATGTCTACATTTTGCCCCTCTTTGAGGCAACGTACTTGTTGCATTGGTTCAAAGAATGATGCCATTGACATCAAAATTTAAAAAATTCTGATTTTTTGGATGCTCCATCGAAAATTAGTACGTTAGGACATTGCCCCCTTGAGAGATCGAGCGAAAATATTTTATTTGAGGTCGATCTCACGATAAAGAGGTTCAAAATGGATGTATGGATGGTTAGACTATATGATCTATATGATAATGATGATGTAAATGAGATGTTTGGAAGATGCTTAGAATAACAAATTTATATTATCCTAAACAACTTAAATGATTACGAAAATGAGATGTGATTGATGCAGGGTGGATGATGTTGTGTTATGATGATATGATGTGATTATGCACGATGCAAGATGGATGCAAGATCGATGCATTATTAGCGCGAAAGAGGATAGAAGAATGAGAGGGATCAACCCTTGAATCCAAGAAGATGTAGAAGTCCAACAAGTCCACTAGTCGTCGATACTTTATTGGATATGGTGATGCATGATGATGATGTATTGCTTATCCAAGGATGGGAAAAGAGCATAGGGGTAATGCATCAAGGTATTAAGAACCAGGATGGCATTGCGCCTAGTGTGATGGACTTTGACTCATCAAATAGATAGGAGTACTCTTGTTCACACTTGACAAACATAACCTTCTTCAAAATGTAGTTCAAATATTCCAGACATCTGGAGCCAAGACATAAAAAGGCAAGCCTTCTTATGTGGTCACCAAGATACCTAAAACATCCTTCCTACAAATAAAACAAAGTATGCATAACGAAGTTATTTTACAAGAATACCCAACAAGCACAGCAGATAAAAGGATAATGATCGTTGCCCCATTCCTTTCTCTCTAAACCTGTTTTGTTTAGGCATCATCGAGAGGTCCTTGGAATGAGTGCAAAATAACATAAGTCAAAACAAGACCAAGATAAAGCAAACAAACAAGCTAATGTTCTTCATACCACTAGCCAAGGATAAACTACTGTGGGGTAACTAATGCTTATGTCCATCGTGGGAAGGATTCATCCTAGGACATGTAGTGATCAGGGTTTTGATGGGACTGATTTGGGTGATAAGCTATTGATATTATGAGTTGACCAACTTCCTTGCTTACTGATCTAGACTTGAGACTTTGACGATTAAGCGTTCACTTTGGAACCTGCTAAACTTGTTTCTGACTAACTCACCAAAGGGTAAAAGTAACAATTTTTTATTATGAGTGATGACAATCATGAGTGAAAGCGAGATGAAATGGATGCACCATTTTGGTTTTTTCAAATATTTTGAGGCTGTTTTTGGAATTTTTGAGGTGTTTTACAAATGTTTTTGGTATTTTCGAGATTTATGACAAAGAGACTAACTTAAAAACCTATCCTAGGGGTCTTGGGAGCTGATCCATAGATTAGCCTTGCCTACATTACACATGCAAAGAGCATGTAGTTCGACTGACGACGTACTTGACTGCTAATGAGATAGATGGGAAAATAGATTGCCATTGCGATGGACGCCTAAAATGTGAAAAATATGGACAAACAAATGCCCCTACGACAGACACCTAACTAGATGGGCAGATGGATGTCATTGCGACGGACACCTAAAATCCTAAAATGTAAACTAGATGGGCAAATAGATTGCCACTGCGACAGACGCCTAAAGGACTGACCTAAATATCTTGGGGGATAATCAAAGATGAACCTTTCCTACGTTCAAGCTTAGAGACAATGTAGTTTGACAAGGTGAAAGACTGACAAGACTCAATGATGAATTTTTGAAGATTTTCTAGATAATTAGACATGTTTTTGAGTTTTTTGATGATTTTGATGATTTTGATGATTTGGATATGATATGTGATGATATCATTGCTCTTTTTTGAGATTTTTCTGAAAACCAAGCTTAAGGTTGATTAATCGGATTGATGGATTGATGGTTTGACTAAGTGTGTTAAGTCAAACAAAAGTGATATGCACTTGTAAACTCTAGGAAGTTGTGTTATCCTAGAGTAAACTCATACATAAGAGGATAATTGGGCTAGGTATGTTAAGTTAAATGAGGCGATTATGGATTTGATAATTTGGCTAAGTGTGTTAAGCCAAAAAAAGATGATAATGAACTTGTAGACCCAAGGAAGTTGTGTTATCCTAGATTAAACTTGTGCACAAGATGATAGTTTGACTAAGTGTGATAAGTCAAACAAGGTGATAATTGATTGGATCTGATTGATCAAGATTGATGAAGCTTGATTTGGAACAAAATTGTTTTGATGATTTGATGTGATGCTAATGTGCACATTAGATGCGACTGATTTGAATTGTTCAAATTAATGTTCGATGAAAGATAAAGCTTGATAAGGAACGTCTTCCTGTCAAAACATGCCATGGGCTAGTGACTTGGATTTGTGTTCACAAATGCTTTGACCAAGTTGATTTCATGTTTGCCAATGCTCGGCTCACCACATAAGTGTGAAGATATATATCAAGATTTATTCCTGAAGCAAGATGTAAATATCTAGCCCCAGTGTCTAGCAATGTTTGAATGACTATGGGTGGACTTTGGGACGAATGGATAAATGGATTATCTTGTGATAAGATAAGGGTGTTCAAATAGAGGATTCTCATTCGGATAATGCTTAAAGGATCTGATAATGTTGGGTAGGATGGGATTAATGAAAATGACACATGTCAAGATGTTTACCACAAGCAAGTGTAAAGTGTGCACCAAAATTTTCCAAGATCAAAATAACTTGGATTATGGATGCAGATGGATGAAAATGGATTGCATAAACGGTTCATTGATGAATGGATAATGTGGCTCAACTGATGGATTTATTATGAATGCGATAAGATGCTTTCGCCTGAAATGGTGCACGCAGATGCTCAATTCTATACATGATGCCTGTTTATTAGGTTTTCATCATGGTACTTGTCCAAAGCACCACCAAAATGGTTTTCGCTAGAGGATGATTTTTCTCTTTACTATTTTCAATCATTTTTCTAATTTTTTTGGATTTTTTTATTTTTATTATTTTTTTGTATTTTCTGAAAGATTTTAAGCTGATGCTGAACCACCTGGTACTGCTGATGTTGATGTTTCTATCATAATATGCCATCAATATCCTACTTGAAGAAATTGTTTTGCCAAGATACGTGCACCTGAATGTAACTTTTGAGATCCCTGATCTGCTTTGTTGATACCGATGTTAACTTTGTCTTTGTGTGCACATCGCAATAGAGTGCCTTCTAAATCCTTATGATGAAGGGTGACTGCCAATACATGGTCAATGTGAGAATTGGATATCATGCGTGGAGGTGTGGATGGAGTGTGTTTAGGAATAAAAGATGGATTGGTTGACAGTTTGGAACCTTTTACTCTCCAAACTTGGGAAGATGAGCAATGATGAGTGGATACGGAAGTGTGCATGTAATTAGGACCAACTGCTTGATACACTTTGTATGTTGCTTGAGAAGCCTTCTTTTTCCTTTGTGGACATATTTGATGGATAATTTTCCCTTTTTGATATTGCCACATAGTTTCTTTGACTAATGGAGTTTGATAGGGATAATCATTCTTTGTATTCTTTGGTATCCATATGTATTTGATTTGTTCTTCATGCTTTAGTACTTCTTTTTCTTTAATGACATTTTTCATTCTTTGATTCAAATCTTTATTTTGGTGTTGGTCCCAATTCGTGGATGGGGTGATGGGTGGATGAAGATTCATGACATGGCGGGTTGTAGTATTGGCATTGGTTTAATCATAAGGATTCTCCGTGCTCCCCATGTTGACGTTTGCTCGAGACGAAGTTGCCCCCAATTTTATGGAAGTATTACTGATATGTTGAGATCCCTTGATTGTCGAATAACCAAGGCATTGACGCTTAGGATTGCCAACAATCTGCATTGGTTCTAGGATACCCTATTCATGTAGGCCTAATCCTCTACCTTGATAATTCATCTCTTGAAATTTTTTATTTTCCATAGGATATGATTTACCTTGGAAACAAGGTGCTAATCCTTCTCTGCTCTGTCGTGTACCTTCAAAAGAGTCAGCTTCTTTATTGATGAGATAGCTTGCTCTAAGAACGGTATGTGATCCTAGTTTATAAGTGAAAGGATCCTCCGCATGTGGGATGAATTCTTGATTGATATCCTTAGCTTGATCTTGTGAAATATCAGATTTAGTTGCTTCTTCAAGTGATGTTAAAGATTCACTCTCAAATTCTTTCTCCTAATTCATTCTTGATATTCTTTCGTATGATGTTTTTGATTCACAACTTCTATAGAAACCTTCTTCATGATCCACTTTTGGTATATTTCTAGATTTTTCTATACTTTGATCATGTGTACAAATGTTAAGAGTAGGAGACACTTGTACCTTGGTAATGATATCAAGAGTATGAGACTCTTGTTTTGAATGAAGATCATCTACATGTCCATCCAAAGAAAACATCTTGAGGGTAGATGTAGGAATATGTGCTATATGGATATGATCATCATTTGCGACATCTTGTATAAATAGGAGAGTTCCCATTAGATCATTTTAGTATCTTGGAGATACAAATTCTTGATCTTGAGTGAATTTAGAAATATTTTCAACATGCTTTGGATCAAGTTCTTGACATGGCTCAATTTCAAATGATGGATTGCTTATAGTGGGTTCTTGGACATCGTCATTGGGAAGTGGGTCAATATTGTGTTGAGATTTGAGTGGATTTCGATCAAATGTTGAGCTAGGGATTCCTTCAATATATATAACCATGAGGTCAAAGGATGTCAATATGTCTTGGGAAGCAACATTGCTACACCTTGGTGATAGATTTTGATCATGCTTTGGAATACGTTCTTGAAATATGTCCTCTAACTCATAAGGCAATGTAGAGACCTTTTCAATATGATCATTGGTCGATGGATCATATATTATGTCAATGGGATCAAATAATTGTAACATGTCTTGAAATAGATCACTAAAAAGTGGCTCTTGATGAATGTTGAGTTGATCATTGGATGGGGTAGAAGCATCTTCAAGATCTTGAACATTGTTTTCAACAATTATGGAAGAGAGATTACCAATGTCTTCAACCATAAGATCAAGTGATGTTGACATCTCTTGAATTTGATCATTGTTGGGCATTTTTGGTGGATTTTGATTGTGATTGAAAAGTAGCTCTTGGTGTATGTTCATTTGGTCATTGGTCAAGGTGGAAACATCTTCAAGGTGTTTATTGATAGATTTATCTTGGTTTGTTATTTCAACAATTGTGGTGGGAATCTGTTGCAAGCTTTGTTGAGCGAGTAATGCCTGTGTTTGTTGTTGAGCCAACAATGCTTGTTGTTGGTCATTTCGTTGTTGTACCAATAATGTTTTTTGTTGGGATTTTTGTTGAGGTACTTGTTGATGCACTTGTTGATGGATTGCTTGCAATAGTGCCGAGAATTGTGCTTGTGCCTATTGAGCCTGGTGTTGGGCTTGAGTTTGAGCCTGTACTTGTTGGGCTGCTTCTCCCACTTGCACAACTTGTGTAGCTTGTTTATTTTGGAGTGCCTTTTGGCGGGCAGCTTGTTGAGTGGCTTGCAACATGATGGAGAATGAATTGGCCATGTTGTGTTTTGGTAGTGGTGGTGGTGGTGGTGGTGGTGGGTTGGGATTGGTGTTGATTGTTGGGATTGCTTAGATGGTTGCCACCTACTGTTGCAATATCGATGGCCAAATGGGATGATTTGGTATGATATTTTGATTTGGCATTATAGGCTGACTTTGAACATTGTTGTGGTTGAGAATCATATTGCCTTGATTTAGGTAACTTTTATTTTGCATGGGGTTACCTTGACTTGAATCAACATCTGGATTTGCCAATATATTGCTAGGATTTTCAACAACATTAGGGGGATTTGCAAGCATATCTATCCCAAAGTTCACCAAGTGTGGACTAGAAATGTTCATGTTCAACAAACTTGTATTTGGCATGTATGGATTTGGTGGGATAGTGTTGTTTGGAAAACTCATGCATTGAGTGTTTGGTTGATAGATTTACAGATTTGGACTTGGATTTAAATCTATCATTGGAAAAGGTGTTCCAAAATTTAGATTGGTCATACTCACATTTGTATCATTGAAGTTTGGAGGAGATAATGATGCCATGCATAAATGTGAGTTTTGATAATCAATCAGTATTGCAAGACTTGGATAGTTTGGTTGACTTTAATTGCTCATGATGGATGAATCAAGTTTATATTCCATGTCCCTCTTGTGTTGAGATCGAGTTTGAACCATAAAATGAAGATCAATTTTCAAGAATGTAAGAGATGAACCTCTAATTCTTTAGATCAGTCCAAACCTTAGGTTCAAACAAGTGAAGAACTAGGATAATTGAAGGATCAAAGTGATGATGAGGATTAGATAAATGAAAGATGAGTGATACAGATGAATGGAACTCTTAAAGAGACTTTGAAGAAAATGCTAAACTTTTTAGGACTTTGATTGATCATGATTGGATTGATAGTTTCACTAAATGTGATAAATGCACTTGTAAACCCTAGGAAGTTGTGTTATCCTAGAGTGGACCTATATATAAGAGGACGGTTTGACTAAGTGTGTTAAGTCAAACGAGGTAATAATCTGATAATTTGGCTAAGTGTGTCAAGCCAAACAAGATGAACTCGTAAACCCTAGGAAGTTGCGTTATCCTAGAGAAAACTCGTGTATAAGATGATGGTTTGACTAGGTGTGCTAAGTCAAATGAAGTGGTTTTGATTTCACCTAAAATTTTAGAATAAAATATGTTTACAAAGTTTCCAAGAGTTGTTGGTGAGGTGATTTTTGACTGATTTTGATGGTTGAGAGATGGATGAAAGTGATTGAATTTGATCCTAGACTTGACCTTGAAAACACTTCTTCTTACAAGACCTCGGTGTTGAAGAACACACTATACTTCCTATGGGAGGAAAGCAAACCTTTCAAATTTTTTGGGATTCTGTTGATAGTAGAATGCATACAACTCAGGATTGTTTCTTGAAGCTTTTTTGTAAAAGTTGTAAGCCAATCAGTTTTAGAAAACACATGTGTAATCCAATTTGTCTTTTTATCTTGGCTTAATGAATTCTTTTTACCAAAAACACTTGCTTGCTTATGTTTCAAACTGTATGTCTAATGTCCCACTTTCATTTTCATCCCACAAAGTCCATTATGTGGAAATCAAGGAAAATAGGGAAAAAGTCTCTTATGTTTTACCTTATTGAAAACAAATGATGATAGAATCAAATCACTTAGAAACCTCTAAGGATATGATCCCTAGGGAAAGCAAGAGTTCTTAAATTCGTGAAAGGTATTTTTTTCCTAAAAGGGGTTTGAAATTTGAAGGTCCTGTGAATGTTACTTTTTCAAATGTTTTTAGGAACCAAGCAATGTGTTTTCCACTTCCAAGCACTTTACAACCCTAGGATGATGAGACAATATTCTGTTGGGTTCCCACTTGGATGAATCCAACTCCGCATATTTTGTGTGAATGGCTAAATGCTTGAACACACTGGCTCCCCTCCACGGCACACACTTCTTTGGTTAGCCAAGCATTAGTACCCCTGAATCTCCCATGGCATACTTTCCATCTCTACCACAAAACCACATGTATAACGTGCGGTGACTTCAAAGGACATGACCTTTTACACCAACAAAATAGACAAGGATTTGGCCTTTTTCTAGACAAAGGGTTTTAATTTAGGCATTTTGTTCATGGGGGATTATCCAACATTGATGAGAGTCCATTTCTGTCCATCTCATCGGAATAATCCTCATGATTCTTGAACTTTCCTGAAGAATCCACACTTATATACGGGTTGGAAGTCGCTTGGCTTTAGCATGTTCTCGGTTGGGTCATTCCCTTGGGTGAGTATTTTTTCCCACAAGGTAGGCCCTCTAAGATAAACAAAATCGAGTAAACATATTCATAGTTCGATCAACCTTTGTTTAGAAACAAAGGGAGAACACTCACAATAAGTTTATTCACACTCGCGAGATGTTTTTTTCAATTTTAAGTTCCCAAATCAAAATGTGAAGGAAATATTTTTGACAACTTAATATCACCAAAATTCTTTTGATTCTCAAGATCGCTGTGAAGCATGAGAGAAGCGCATACACATTTTAAATGATGTTAATTTGTGAAAAGGATTACAAAACATGACAAACACTTGTTCATTTTGTACCTCAAAGCAATGATGAGTTCATTTTAAAAGTACAAAATGAGATGTGAAGTTTTCCTTGTTCAATTTTAAGTCCAAATCAAAATCTAGTAAATGTCTAAGGTTCTTTTTAACCAACTTTGAAAAGATCAAATTTTTGATTTATTTTAAGCCCAAATTGAAAAGAGTTAGTTTAAAACAGAAAAGAAGGGTAGAAAATGGAAGCTCTAAGCATTAAAAACTGCTTTGTGAATTTCAAGTTTCAAATTCTCAATCTCCTCTTTGACTCCAATCCTTCTTCGCCTTTGCTCAATTCCAATTCTTAATTCTGATGCCAACCTATAATCAGTACAAAGTTATCACAAATGAGGAGTATGATATTTCAAGGATAAGTGATAACTTAACATAATGAATATAGTTTAAAAAAAAAAAATTCATTGGAAACAAGTGTTTGAGATCTAAAAATTTAGTTCCACAACCATTTGTAGAAATAACTCATTTAAACATTCATGTCTTAAACCTCTTTTCGACCTGCAAATAAATTTTATTCAAAATTAGATTTAATGCTCTTTATGATTTGCCACTAGACTTCAAAGGACGGATTGCTCTCCTCACAAATGTTGCACCTGTTTGTCACATATCAAAATCTTGCGAGATAGATATACATTTTGAAAGAAAAACCTATTCAATAAATGCACATGCTTCTCGCTTCTCTTGAAATTACCTATAGACAATGTTTGAATTATTCAAATTAGGTGAATGATGTGCATTTACTATCTTGAGACAAATCAGTTGTATTGTCTTAAAAAAAAGTGACATTGATAACTCTAAAATAACAATGTCTAGCCCTGTCATTCCTTTATGATGGAATAATTCCAAAAATTCCTTCATCAATTTATGCAATTCAAAAGATTCAACAAGATTTGTTGAAAAGACCTAAGAAACATTAAAAGCTAATGAAACTAGCAAGCTTAAAGCCAACGATCATAATCAAGTTTAAAAGAGCACTTTTTTAAAAAAATTAAATGTAATTGGAAGGTGTGAAGTAATTTAAAAAGCTTTCAAAAGTAAATGCAAATGACAGGTGCAGAACCAAATTTTCAACCTTTCCCAGCATCCTTACTGCCTGCGTCCATATTATTTACCCTCGTAGAACTCATAGAATTGATGAGGATGCAACTACAAATTGAATCCCATCCGTGTTTGAGGATTACAGTAATTTCACATAAATTCCTTCGCTGTCATGGGCACCACCACAGACACCACATCTTGATTTCAATAGTTTCGCCACATTCCTTTGATAGCTTTCCAAATCAAGGATGCCTCTGATTCTCACTTCCTATGGCCTCACATCACTTTGACAGTGACCTTTCTTCTCGTGCCAAGATGACAACGACCTTTCAGCATCCACCTATGTTGGCCTACATTACACTTCATATAAGAACATACCTCTGCTGGGTTGTGTTACAATTGATCGGCGTAGACTTTGTTACCCAAGTGGCCGACAAAAACGAAATTCTTTTTCATCATTTACATGGCAAGTATAGGACCAGTCAAACAGTCATTCAACAGAGATTTTATTGTAGTCGGGATATGGGTAGTTAGTGCGAATGAATGGCACATTTCACGAGAGGAAGAGGAGGCTCTTATTTTTCCATCTCCAAGTAGTGGATTAAGTGCCTTGTCTCGGATCTTTCAACTTTTATTAGACATGACCTTCCACATAATTAATATTTTTTCTAGTGGAATATAAGATGAATTTGTTCAAAAAGGAAGAGCTGACAAAGGAAATGTAAGGCCTTTCATGCAATTGATATAAATGCGTAGCTATCAACCCATGTGTCTCCTGTATTCAAGAAGATAAAACTCAATTTTTTTTTTCTATCAGATATTATAGTTGGAAAAGCTCTAATGCATACAACAAGGGGATTCATTGATATATTTTTGAGTGGAATATAAAATGAATTTGTTCTAAAATTAAACGTTGAATAAAGGAACCATGAGCGCATTCAGAGCGAAATAAACTGTATCTCAACAAAGGTAAACGCAGGCAAGGGATTGTCTTCAAATTCAAAGAAATCTACTTCAAACATACTAACCTCTAGACCCGTGAGAAATAATACAGAGAAGAAAGCTATAGCAAGGCCTGTTCAGATTATGATTCGATCTCTTTGAATGAATTTGTTCCAGAAGGAAGAGATGATAGGGGAACCATGAACGCATTGAGAGAAACATAAACTAGATCTCAGTAAAGGTAGAAAGAGGTAGTGGCTGGTCTTTAAATTTAAAGAAATCTACTTCAAGCATATTGACCTCCAGAACTGTAAGAAATACTACGGAGAATATAGCTTCACAAGGTTTGTTCAAATTATGATTTGATTTCTTTTACATTAAATACGTCCCAAAAGGAAAAGCTAATAGAGGAACCACGAACGCATTCAGAGAAATATAAGCTGTATCTCAGCAAAGGAAAAAATAGGTAGCAACTGATCTCCAAAACTGTAAGAAATACTATGGAGAGTAAAGCTATATAAATGAGATTGCATGCAGTTTGTTACTTTAGGAAAAATGTTGTGCAAAGCTTGACTCATGGCAAGAATGATATAGGATGGGCGAGAATATGGTGACTTACTTCATTCACTTGACAACCTTAGCACAAATTTTAGCACAAATTTGTGGACAGTCCAGCATGACAATAGAACTTTATGATGATTTTTCTTTTCTCTAACTAGATTACAACATCACTATGTGAGAAAGAGTAATATAAATCAAAATGTGAACTGCAATTACATGGAATATATACTAGTCTACACCATTAAAGGCAACTGAACATGCCAAAATTGACCTCAACTGTCTTTTTAATGACTACGAAGGCCATAATTGTTTCATTTAACTAAAATAATAGGACTATCAATAGTTAATAGACGATACAAAATATAAATGGCTTACAAATAGTCAGAACCATGAAAGAACCAAATATTCAGTATTTTCCATCCATTGATCAATTTATGCTTAAAATCCAGCAAGCATGAAACATATACATATTAGAGAAATTTTCAAACATGCCCTCCTTCTAGCGCCATTTTGTAGATGGTGAAATCTGCAATTTGGTTAGAAAACCTATCAACATACACACTTGCTTTTAGTATGGTTAGTTTTCTAAACAAAAAAAACAACATCTCCATAGAATAATCCAACATGCTTGCATAATGACATAACAAACTAACTTAGTTGAAAGCAAGAAGACATATTAGATATCTATTCTATGATGGATTGGTGCTCCTTGAATATGTGAAAGAGCCCTTTCCCAATCCTTTCCAAGCTAATGAGATGATAGAAAATGAGATTCTCATGAACTCAAGTTCCCTATAGTGGAGATGCTTTCAAAATGTAGATGTTGAAATGAGAGAAAATGCATTGCATTTATAGGAGAAGTTGAGAGAGGAGAAGCCAAGATTAGGCAATGTGGGACTAAATCCCATCCAATAGGAGAGAGCCACTTTTCACCATGGGATTGGCCTATGCTTGTGCAAGTTTTGGCCAATGTGCCCATTCAAATTTGAAAATGGAAATAAATGAGTATGGTTGAGGGTTTTGGGGGGAAATTGTGTTTTTCAAAAATGTCAAACATGAGAGTTAATGAGGGTATATTCCTTGGGAATATGCCCTTGTGAGGTAAAAGAGGTGTTTTAATAAATCAATTTAAATGATTTATTGTGCAAGTGGATGAATCTAGAGGATTCATGTAATTAGGATTAAACTAATCATGATTTGATTAATCTAATAGGAGTTTAGGTGATATGACATTTGATTTAAATTTTTGTATTTATTTTAAATCAAATGAGAGGAAAATGGATTTAATTAAATGTGTATGATTTAATTAAATGAAGGGGCTTTAGGAAGTTAATTAATTAATTTGATTTAATTAATTAAGAGGGAAGAGTGATCAAATGTGATGTTTAATTAGTAATGTTAATTTCATATGTCTACAACTTCCACAATAAAGCTTCAAGAAATAACCCTAGCTTGTATGAGTTTTATTATCAAAAAAATCCAACTCTTTTCCAAAGCTTTTCTTTTCTTACATAGGGAGTATCAAGCATGTCCTTCAAAAAGTGAGTTCTTGTAAGAAGGAGTTCTATCTAGGTCAATTACAAGATCAAAATTAGTCATTTTCATCCATCCATCAACATCAAAATCAAAGATCGTGTCACCAACAAACTCTTGGAAACATCGAAAAAATCATTTATGCTAAACTTCTAGGCAAAATCAAAATCATCCTGTTTGACTTAACACAGTCAAATTATCCTTGTGAGTGAATTTACCTCTTGATAAAATGAAACATCTTGGGGTATAGTAGTTCATTATGCAAAATCACTTTGTTCGACTTAACACACTTAGTCAAATTATCCTCTTGTGTACGAGTTCTGTCTAGGACAACACACCCTCCTAGAGTTTACAAGTTCATTGTCCAAATCAATCAAAATACTAATCAAATCAAGTCCTAAATTTTAGTATCTCCCTCAAGGTTCCTCAATATTTTCATCATCCATATCATCCATCTTTCATTTTCATCATCACTTTGATCCTTAATTTATCCTAGTTCTCTTTTTGTACCTGAAGTTAGATCAATTGATCTTTATTTTATGGTTCAAACTCGATCTCAACACAAGAAGAATATGGAGAAAAACAAAGAAACATCCACTTTGAGCAATCTAAGTCGAATTGAAACAACATTCAATCCTACAATAACCATTGACCTCCCAATCAATCCTCCTCAAATACCTCAAAATCGTCAAGAGGAAGGTCAAGTGGAAGACATCACCAACAATGTCTTAGGGATGACACAAGATGAAATCCTTAAGATGGTGAAAAATCTTGAAAATCATCGAATTTTCAATGCTATGATGAAGTAATATCTGTCCCAATAAATGCTTGAGTTAGCGAAAGAAGGGGCTTAACTCCCTTCTGACTATGACCTGAGCGCTATTATGGAAAGACCTCTTAGGATCATGCCCTCAACTTCATCCATGCTTCTAATTCAAAGCGTCACTCAATACATCCCACAAATCATAACATCCATTGCTTCAACCCCAACAATAGCTAACAAGGGAAGTGCAATGCTTCAAGAACTCCAAAAACATCCCCTTGTGAGAAATCGAGAGTTGAATACAAACACCACACCAGATCAATCCGTTTTGATAAATCCACTACAATATTACATTCCACTTACATTCCATGATTTCGCTAATCCAACGTCTTATCATGCAACACCAATTTATCCTCTAGACATGCAAACCTCTCTCCCTACCTCACAAGGAGAAGATGACTTGTTCAGAGCAGGGGGAATCTTTGATCCCTCATCATCACTTCAAGGGATTGCCTTGCCCATATTTTTTCCATTTCCAACCCTACCACTTACATCCACATTACCCCTTGGGTTGGGTCTTCCTCCTCTACTCACCATTAATCAATCAAATCGGAACACACTATCAAATCCACCTAGCTTACCATCGATATCACAACAACAGGTGGAGACCATCCAAGAAACCCCAATAGTCAATGCATCCACCATTCCTCAAGTGTCTCAAGGACCAAGCATCTTGATCACACCATCCACAACTCAAACCCCGATTATCAACATGATTGTTCTACTCATCAAAACGGTCCACGCCCTTTCCAATCTACCACCACCACCACCAAAACACAACATGATGAATTAATTCACCATCACATTACAAGCTAATCGACAAGCCGCTCATCAAAAGGTTCTCCAAAACCAACAGGTTGTACAGCTGGCTGCTCAGCAAGTGCAACAGGAAAAGTAGGCTACACAAGCCCAAGCCTTACTATAGCAACAACAAGCTACCCAAGCTGCACAAACAGCTCAAGCCTCACAAGATGCACAAGCCACACAAGATTCTCAAATCACACAATAAATTCAACAAGTGCATGATCAAGCACAAGCATAATACGAAGAAAAATTGTAAGTTGCCTAGCAGGAAGCATATCAACAAGCCTTGCAAGACTATCAAGTACAATAGGAAGCGGCCCAACAACAAGCCCAACAACAAGCGTTGTTGACACAACAACAAAACAATAAAAAATAAGCATTGTTGGCTCAACAACAAACAAAAGCATTACTCACTCAAAAAATCTTGTAGCAAAATCCCACCAACATCCCACCAATCAACCCAACACCTCAAAACATGTTCACCCCACCTCTTGATCACCATGATGATGTGACAAAAAAAATCAAACAACTCTCGTAGCAAGTGATTGATCTTCAATCAAGAAAAATAACAAGGACACCCAGTTATTTGTGTCCTTATCCTTTTGATAGGAGCCTAGCAATGATTCCATTCCTAAAGGGATTCAAAATACCCAAATTTCACAAATATCATGGGATAGGAAACCCTTAAGATCACATCAAGGAATTGCAAGTACATTGTATGGAAATCACATACAACAACATGTATCTAATAAGGTTGTTTCCTCAAAGCTTGGCTAGTCCCTCCATGTAATGTTTCTCTCATCTGCCTACTGGCATCAGAACATTCGAAGAAATCAAAGATGCCTTCCTCCAAAAGTATGCATTGAACATTACCGTGGATGTTAGTTTAGAGTTATTATTGGCACTCAAACAAGGAAAGGGAGAACCATTTTCCTCCTTCTAGAAATGATGGTGATCCAAGGCCAATCAAAGCAAATGGTCCAAGCTAGTAGAACAATAGGTTTGCACCATCATTGCTAATTTCGACAAAACCTTGGCATTTTATCTAAAGATGCAATGCATCACCAGATATGACCAATTGATCCCTAAGGTGGTAAACATCGAAAGGGCCCTTATAACACAAGGGGGCACGCCTACCTATCTTGAACATCAAGAAAGTCGCTCATCCACCAGCTACAATGATAAACCTTGCACATGGGCAAAGAACATGAATGTCATCAACGATGGAGTGGTCCATGCTAAGGTCATCATCAATGCTCCAAAGAAAAATAATCAAACACATCATCATCCACCATAGAATAATAATCACAATAACACACAAGAAAATGTGGTAAACCAGCAACCACCCCATAATCAAATCAATAATCTCAGTAATCAAGGAGAACCACCTCTGCAAAACAAATATCCTCCCAAGCGGAAATTCATAGCCCTTGGGGAGTGAGTTGAATCCATCATGAAAATATTGGTTAATGAAAGCCTCATCAAGGTCCCCACTCATGATAGGTACCAAGAACCTCAGGTGAAGCCACCCTAGTACAACAAAAATCTCCTTTGCAATTATCATTTAAGCTGAAGGGGCATACGATTACGAACTGCATGAAACTAAAAAACATCATCCAAGATCTCATTGATGATAAAACCATAAATGCTGAGCAACCGGATGGCAATCAAGATCTGAAAATATACATGAATTTGATGCCCAACCACAATCAAGGAAATGATAAGGGTAAGCAACATTCTGGAAAAGTGAACCATGTGTACGAAGGAGTTGTCACATGCCTTGATGAGTTGGTCACTATTGTTAGCATTAAGGAAGCCAATGTTGATTGTGGAGTCACCACACGTGGTGAAAAAGTCACTATTATAGGGGCATAACAGGCATCTAATACCTCCACCTAAACATCCATCCCTAATGGTTACAACGTCCTTGACCAGTTAAAAAGAACCCCTACTTAAATCTCCATCATGGAGTTACTGAAGATTTTCAGCCACCCATAGGGAAATACTTGAGGAAGCATTGGCTTCATCGATTGTCTCTGTCAGCCTTGATACATAGCAGTTCCAAGCTATGGTTGGTAACATTACCATTTAGAATATCCTCACTTTTTCCAATCAGGACATTCTCGCCCAACCATCTCACAACCATGCATTACACCTTGAAGTCTTGGCTCACAAAAGTAAGGTCAAAAGGGTCTTGGTGGATGGAGGTGTAGGGCTCAACATTTGTTCACTAAAGCTCATAAAGAATCTAGGAATCTCTGAAGATTCCATTGAGAAAGATAAAGGTATTATAATTAGAGCGTATGATGACTAGGAAAGAGTGTCTCAAGGAACTATCAAACTCCCAATCCAAGTAGGGCCAGCTGCTACTATGGAAACCACATGTCAGGTCCTTGACCTTGATTTTCCCTACAATATCCTCTTGGGATGCCCATAGATCCATGGGATGATGGTGGTCACCTCAACATTCCATGAATGCGTCAAATTTTTATACCAAAAATGAAGAGGTCACAATTCATGGTGATCCTGAACCCTTCGCCTATTGCAAGAATCTAGAATCCAAGTTCTATAAAGCTCCCCAAGTCCCCAAGAATGATGAGGGCCCCTCAAATTCATATACTTACCCATCCAACATCACCTTCACTTCTGGGAAATTGACACCTTCCATCCCCAACATATTTGACATCAAGCTCATAATCCAAGACAATGGTTGTGGGCAATATAGAATGAAGAAGAATTCTTTTGTCATAGGAGAGTTACCTCAATCTCCTAGGTCACATGAGTGACTCCAACCAGCTGAAACACCCTCAAAAATTTTTAGGGTAGACCATTCTAGATTCTGATGTTGGGGGGATCTAAGTTAGGAGACAATGGATGAAAGAGACATTTCAAGCTCACTATACCAAGATGAAAGACCCATGCCTAATCTTCCCATGGATGAAAGAAGAAAAGGGTTACAAATGATGCTTGGTATGGGTTACAATAGAAATGAAAGTCTTGGAAAGTACAACAATGAAAAACTAGAACCTATTGTCATGGAAAGGCACATGGAAAATCCTAGCCTTGGGTGTACCCCTTTGAGTATAACCATACGTGGCCGAGGTCCCCTAGTTAATGCAGTCAGGACTCCCCCTTAGTTAACAGCAGTCGCCCTTCAGCTACCCGTATCTACAAGTCTTCCCTTAGATAACTTCACTTTTGACATAACCGATGTGTGTAGTAGTAGTGATGACGAGGATACCATAATTGGCCTACCCATAATTTTTGAAGACTCCTCCCTACTCATGATTAGTACCTTATCCTTTGAGTCAGACCACCAAACCCACAAAATAAACCTAGTCTGCACCCAACTCATCAACTACAACCAATGAGGACCGCAAATTTTGGACATGCTAGAAAATGATGAGGTGCTCTCAGAATTCATGGGACTAAGGGATATAGTACCATCTGGAGATCATAAGGCTGGATTTAAAATTGCACTAGATACTCATGCCTATTACGGGGAGATGATTGAATCCTTCAGTCACAAAAGTGAGAAATTGAGAATAACCTCAAGGTCATTGAGTGAAAACCACACTATGACACCGTCTAACCATAAAATAGTAAAAAAAAATGACGTATACAATGGTGAAAACCTCTTTTAGGTGCCCGAGGATGAAGGATTCAATCTTCCCCTCATTGCACTTCATCAAGAAAAATTAGCAGTCCTAGTAGGACAATGCAATCTCGTCAACTTGGGAACAAAGGAGCTACCACACATAACCTTCTATGCTAAATCACTTTTCACGGAAGAACAAGAAATCTTAGCTGCATTCCTCAAAGAAAGAAAGGTAAATTTTGCATGGACCTATGTTGACATGTTGAGGCTTGATCCAAAAGTTGTGGTTCATCACTTAGCGGTGTATCTAGGGGCAAAGCCAGTGAGACAGAAGTTGAGAAAGATGCATCCCCAAATAGCCTTGTTATTCAAAATGGAATTGCAGAAGCTCTTGGATGCATGATTCATAAGGCCAATTGATTATCCTGAATGGGTGTCAAATCTTGTACCTATTTCAAAGCCAAATGGGGGCATCCGCATTTGCACCAATTTTAGAGACTTAAACAAAGTGTGTCCTAAGGATGAATTTCCACTACCCAACATCGACATGATAGTGGATATGATGGTTGGACACAAGATGTTATCACTAATGGATGGGTTTTCAAGATATATTCAAATCATGATAGAAAAGGAGGATTAGCACAAGACAACATTCACATGTCCATGGGGAACCTATTGCTAGAACATGATGCCATTTGCGCTAAAGAATGCAGGTGCAACTTATCAAAGAGCCATGAAATTTATCTTTCATGACATGATTCATAAGACAGTGAAAGAATACGTAGATGCCATATTTGCTAAATCCAAAAAAAGATGGGACCACATATCAGCCTTGAGCTCCATTTTTGATAGATTGAGAAAATACAAGGTTAGACTCAACCCAAAGAAGTGTGTCTTCAAAGTGTAATCAGGAAAGATCCTAGGATATATTATGTCAATGAGAGTAATCGAGGTTGATCCCACCAAGGTCAAGGTAACCTAGGACATCCAGGACACTAAAGTAGCTGAGAGCTCTACAAGGCAGGCTCTAGTCCATCTGCAGATTCATAGCATAGTTGGCAGATAAACAAATCCCATACTCTCATCTACTCCACAAGGGGGTAACATACAAATGGGATGACAAATACGACCAATAATTTAACAAAATCAAAGAATACTTACTCACGCCATTAGTTTAGATGTCGCTAATCCTAGGAAAACCACTAATCCTATACATTTCAGCAACAACGCCAGCTCTCGGTGCTCTCTTAGCCCAACATGATTAAAATGGAAGGGAAAGAGAAACATACTATAACAGTAGGACCATGGTGGGACACAAGCTAAAATATAATCCTATTGAAAAATCTTGTTTAGTAGTTGTATTTGCAACCCAAAAATTTAGACACTACATGTCATTCCCATGCACGAACAATATAGAAGAGTATGAGGCTCTTGTCATAGACTTAAGGATTGTAGTACAATGGCAGATTATGGCTCTAAAGGTATATGGGGACTCTCAAGTCATAATCAATCAAGTAAACAATGAATATAAGATGAAATAGGATAAGCTAACTCCATAAAAGAAATTGGTCAAGAGCCTCAAAGAGTCATTCACTGATATCACATTTGAACAACTACCTAGAGAAAACAATAAAGCAACAAACAAAATGGCTACAATTGGATCACTCTTGGAAATACCACACAACATCCCAAAGAAAGAATTCCTTGTAGAGGAGCTTCTCGTACCACCATTTGAGATACCCTAGTCTAGATTCATGTGTGAACTCGTTGGTCTTGGTGATCCCTAGTATCATGACATTACACATACTTAAGAATAGGAGTCTTTCCCGCTGATATAACCCTGAACATTAATGAGCCTTTGTCAAGAAGTCAACCCGCTTTGTCATCCTAGGAGAAACGATTTATTGTAGGAGCATTGACGAAACCCTATTGTGTTGCCTAAAAACTGAGGAAGCCCTTAATACATTAACTAAGGTACACAATGAAATTTTTGGATTGCACTTGAGTGGTATCACTTTGGATAAGAATTTTCTAAGGACCGGATACTACTGGCCAACAATTGAGAGATACACACATGACTTTGTCAGAAGATGTTTGCAGTGTCAGCAGCATGGGGACCTCATCCATGCACCAGCTCAAGAGCTTCATCCCATTGTTACACCTTGGCCCTTTTCACAGTGAGGGCTCAATATCATCGGTAAAATCACCCCCACCTCATCTAATGGCGATAAATTCATCGTTGTCACCACAAAGTACTTTATAAAGTGGGTTGAAGCCATTCCCATGACCTACATAATAGGAAAGCAAATATCTAAGTTCATCTTGAACTGCCGCATTTGTCAATACAATGTCCCCCAAGCCATTATCTCAGATAATGGGACACCTTTCGAAAATCAAGACATTCATGACTTATGTGAAAAATTCAAAATCCAACATCATTTTTCCACTCTGTATTACCCCCAAGGCAATGGCCAAGTAGAAGCCACTAATAAAACCATCTTGAAAATCCTTAAGAAAATAGTCAATGACGTTGGTCGTGACTAGTGTCTATAACTAAATCCTACCTTATGGGCCTACCATACCAGCATCCGCACACCCACAGGTGCCACCACATTCTCCCTAGTCTATGGATCAAAATCCATCCTCCCCATTGAGATCGAGCTCCCATCCTTGGGGATTTCACTACAAAATCTCATTATAGATGAAGAATAACGGGTCTGACGGCTAAATGAACTGGAGCTACTAGATGAATGGCATATGGATGACCTGAACCACCTATAGGTGTATCATAATTGAATCAAGTGGATTTATAACAAGAAGATCAAAAGTCAAACATTCCAATTTGGTGAGCTAGTACTAAAGGAGAACCAGAAGAATGTTCCAAATCCAAATAGTAAGGGAAAATTTGAACCCAACTAATTGGGACCTTTCATCATCACAACAAGCTATAAATTAGGGGCATATCAATTATCAACACCGAAAGGAAAACCTCTACATGAGCCCATCAATAGCTCCCATCTGAAAAAAAATTTATGGCTAAAATATTGCAAGATATAGAACCAAAAAATATTAAAAAATATAAAAAATGTCTTGAAAAAATGGTCACCCTAATGAAAACCTGGTAAATAGGCATCTTGGTGACAACAAAAAAATACAAAAATACAAAAATCCAAAAAAATCAGAAAAAAGATTAAAAACATTTGAGAAAAAAATCGTCCTCTAGTGAAAACCACTTCGGTGGCGCTTTGGACAAGTACCTTGGTGAAAACCTGGCAAACAAGTGCCAAGTGTAAATAAAGAACTCTCGATCCACTAGGATCTTTATGGCTTACTCGACACACTCACTTATCCATTACATTCCATTTATCCTTCCATCATTCGTTCGCATTTGTACTGTAGCTCTATCTTGTGTTTGTATCATGTTCCAACCTAGTACTACTTGGCATATTCCCAAGGTCATTTTATCCTACCTATATCAAATTAGACTATCACATCACACTGGGGGCATGTTTCTGTACCGACATTGGATCAAATTCATGTATATTCTTGTGATCTTCCTTTAAATCCTTCAAAAAATCCAAAAACATTCAAAAAATTAATCAAAATCCAAAAACATCCAAATCATATCAAAAGTCTGAAAAATAAAAAATAGAGTCATGCAACCGAACTACATTGTCTCTAAGCTTGAATGTAGGTAAGGTTGATCTTTTATCATCCCTCAAAATATTTTAAGTCAGTCCTTTAGGCATTCATCACAATAGAAATGACAATTTTTTTGCCCATCTATCTCATTAGTAATCAAGTCTTTCATTAGTCAAACTACATGGTCTCTGCATGTATAACATAGGCAAGTCTAATTTTTTGATCAGATCTCAAGACCCCTAGGATAGGTCTTTAAGTTAGTCTCTTGGTCATAAATCTTGAAAATACCAAAAACATTGAAAAATCTCAAAATCTCAAAAACAACCTCAAAACATTTCAAAACATCAAAAAAACATCCAAATATCTGAAAAAACCAAAATGGTGCATCCATCTCATCTTTCTTTCACCCGCAATAATCACCATTCATAATAAATCAGTGTCATTTTCATCCTTTGGTAAGTTAGTCAGAAGAAAGTCTAGAAGGTTCAAAAGTGAATGCCTAATCGTCAAAGTTTGAAGTCTCGATCCATAAGTCAACAAGTTAATCAACTCGAACTATCAATATCTTATCATCCAATCAATCTCATCATCACTTGATCACAACATTTCCTAGGATGCATCCTTCCTACAATGGACATCAACATCAGGCATCATCATAGTTTAGTCTTGGCTAGCGCTATGAAGAACATTAGCTTGTATGTTTACTTTATCTTGGTCTTTTTGACTTCTCTTATTTTGTGCTCATTCCAAGGACCTCTTGATGATTCCTAATCAAAATGTTTAGAGAGAAAGGAACGGGGCAATGATCATTATCTTTTTGTCTACTGTGCTTGTTGGATGTTCTTGTAAATGAACTTCGTCATGTGTGCTTTGTTTTTTTTGTAGGGAGGATGTTTTAGGTGTCTTGTTGACCACATTAGAAGGATTTTTTTTTATGTTTTCATCTGACATGTCTAGAATATCTTAACTACATTCTGAATAAGGTTATGTATTTCAGGTGTGAACAAGAGTACTCCTATCTGATTGTTGAGTCAAAGTCCATCACACTAGTTGAAATGCCATCCTGGTTCTTTATACCTTGATGCATCACACATATGTGTGTTATCAAACATAAGTAAATTTATGCTCTTTATCTCTCCCATCCTTGGATAAGAAATACATCATCATCATTCATCATCATATCTAATAAAGTCTTGATGACTAATAGACTTGTTGGACTTTTGCATCTTCGTGGATTTGAGGGTTGATCCCTCTCATTCTTCTATCCTCTTTTACGCTAACATAGTATCATTTCATTAATGCATCCATATAATATCATCATAGGATAACATCATCCCTCATCATCAATCATCCATGTATTGCATCATCATTTAAGATGTTTATAATAATATAGATTTGTTATTCTAAGCATCTTACAAAAATCGTATTTGCACCATCATTTAAGTTGTTTAGGATAATATAGATTTGTTATTCTAAGCATCTTTAAAACATCTCATTTGCATCATCATTATCATATAGATCTGTTAGTCTAACCATCCATACTTCCATTTTGAAGCTCTTTGTCACGAGATCGACCCTTAAATGTAACTTCTCGCTCAATCTCTTGAGGGGGCAATGTACCAACGTACTTCTTTCGGCTACGACATCCAAAAAAATTAGAATTTTTTTTAATTTCAATCTCAATGGCATCATTCTTTAAACCAATGCAACAAGTGCATTGCTTCAAAGAGGGGTAAAATGTAGACCTGCAAAATTTACATCATGCATTCCTCATATTTAATTAAATCATATTTTCCCATCAATTAAATAAATCAAGTGTAATGCCCCACCAAGTAACCTTAAAAGAAGTTGCAATTAACATCTTAAGCGAACCAATTTTATTTTTTAAAGTGCATTTAACATACACATTCACTTACTAATTAACAACAACCTCTAAGGCTACAACGTTAGGATTACTTTAACCCACACATACATATTACATATAACCATAGTAGTATAAACTGTATGAAATAAACATCATACATCATAAGAACACCACATAACATAATAAGATAAACAAACAAGGTATAATCTCATAAACATTATCTTAAGTTACATCGCTCATTCCCAGAATGAGGCAATAGTACATAAAGTTACAATTACAGAACTCCACCTCATAACAAAAGAGGGGTAGATAACTTATACAAAAAGAAATAT
Source organism: Sequoiadendron giganteum (assembly GCA_007115665.2). Classification (NCBI taxonomy): domain Eukaryota; kingdom Viridiplantae; phylum Streptophyta; class Pinopsida; order Cupressales; family Cupressaceae; genus Sequoiadendron; species Sequoiadendron giganteum. The sequence goes on along the minus strand of CM021100.1, from coordinate 484,974,873 downwards.
TACAAAGCAAGATAATACAAAAAGAACCGTGAGCTGTCCATCTGGATGTCTCGCCACCAAGTACTGAAGATCGATGGGGACCCAACGGTTTTGGTGTATGTTCCACCCAACCAATGTGGTACCCGAAGGCCCACCCCCCATGCTAGGAGATAGTAACAAAGTAACATGGACAAAGATTCTACTACCTCTAACCAAAGGTAGACTCAAACTAACTCATACTGTTATAACCAACCAAAAGAATTAACAAGTACAATTCATTCACCATACAAGTACGAATCAAGTACAACTCAAGTACAATACAAGTACAAATTAAGTACAATACAAGTACAACTCCAACATCACTGACATAGGTCACATTGCTTCCAGACATAAAGTAGATTAAGTATGTTCAAATAACCATACACATAAAACAATTAGCAACAGTTGTCCTAGATAGAGTGTCATCGCAAGGTTTGTCATGAGATCTCCTCTGGGCATTCTTCATAGGCTCCGGCACAAGTAATCCTGGTGGCCTCAACCAAATCCTGGCACTCATACTCACTCATGCGGAATCAACTACCTCTCGCAAGAACAAGATAGTTGATCTTTCCATTCGAGACCTTCTCACTCATCCCAAGTCTAAACAAGCCCTTGTGTCTATGAGTGAGGATTAAATTATCTTGATTAGTGTGAACTGCATCCTAATCATCTAAGTACATTAATTTAATTATCATTTGATTAACTCAATTTTGAAGGTTACCTGGTTTACCACTTTGGGCTCCGACCCCTATCAAAAGCCACTCTTCTAATGGACAACGCACTCACAACCAATCACCAAGGGAACCACAAGTGCATACCAACTAGGCATCATAATCCACTCCAACACAAGGAGGATACAAATAATAGAACTCACTCCAAACATCTTGGAGGCAACAATCACATAGTCCACTCCTTTCACAGGAGGCAACAAGATGAAACCACATAACAAGGTTACTCCATACAAGGAGACAGCGATCCCATAATCCGCTTCTAAACCAAGGAGGTGCAAACATCCCTGTTCGTGAAAACCGGGTAAAACTGAAAAGATGCCATGCATTACCCAAAGGGAAAGCAACTGGATGGCATAAAGATTCAACAACCCTTATCCTCTAAGTTATTTTGGAAGACTTATAATTTAGGACTAACACTAATTCCCAAAACCAACAATGCAACTTGAAAACATTGCAACAAAAGCATTCAAGTCATCAATCAAATCTAATATTTGGATTTCCTAAATCCATACTCATTCAATAGGTAGTGTTGACAAAATCAAAGACATGATAACTAGATAATCTAAAATAATCATAACCTCTATTTCCCTTTTCATTATTGGAAATCTAAAACAATTAAACTTACTTCCCTTTACTGAATACAAAGAATTAAATCTTTTAAGATAATCATGAGGAAGATACTACTTTTGGATATACTAAATCCATATCTCTTTCATAATCCAATCACAATGATTCAATTAATCTAAATAGAAATTAATAAATCACATAATTCATTGCCTCATCAATAAAACAATTTCTTAATTTACTTTTAAATTGACACAAATCCATGCAAGTAAACTCTTTCCATTTCCTAACCAAATCTTACGTCTCATTCAATTTTCTATTTAAAACATTCAATCACTTTAATATAATAACATATTGTTTCTCTATCCATTTTCCATATACACTAATCAATCCATTTTAAATCTCTATCCAATAGTATATTGCATGAATCTCATTAAAATAAAATATGATAATGAATTTTACACTTAATATATATATATATATGCTCCATATTATATAGACACCAAATATATATATTAATAAATTTAATTATATATATTATTTAATATTCCATTCACAATGACTAGATTACTCTATGGAACTAAATAAAACATAATAACTATTTGCCTTTTCAATATAATTAGTTCCTAAATTTACTTCTAATGCAACCTAACACTATTGCAAACAATCTTTTCAATTTTCTATCCAGAGTCTATGTCCCATCAACTATCCATTTAAAAACCTGCAATTTCATCAACGTATAAAAATATCTTTTGGCTTGTCTATTTGGCCACGCATTCATATTGTTTCTAATTAAATCTCATTGATTAAAAAAAACATTTAAATATAAATATTTCTATAATTTTTCAATATAATTAAATATCTTTCTCTATACATTTTCTACACATACTAATTATTTCTTTTAGAACACTAATAATACCCAATTTGCAACAACAAAATAAAATAATAAAAAATATTATTTATTCTCTCAAATGGATATATACCTTCAATATATATATATACTAAATATAAATTAATATATTTAAATATATTTAATCATTAACATATCTTCTATTCTTTACAGAATATCAAATTGTTTAATTCAAAATAAAATATCCCTTATCATCAATTTTCCAAAATATATATATTTTTCCAATTAAATCAAATTAATAATTGGACCTTTTACATATGAATTTAAATTCTACAATTAAATTTTAAATTATGCATTCTTTAAATCAAATGTTTAACTCCTTCAATTAAACTTTAACATGCCATTTTAAAATAAACAATAATTTCCCCATACGTTTATAATTTTAATTCCACTAATCTAATATACAAATTTTATTCAAAATAATATAAATAAATATAATACTTTAATATTATATATTATAATATAAAATATTATTAAATAATATTTTAATATTATAATAACAATAAATAAAATATTAATATTTATAAATATCAATTTATTATTATTTTATTTTCAGAGCAGCCATGGAAAAATAATTTAACAGCAGTCTCATGTTTCAAGCATGACTCAAAAAACTACGATCTGGGTATTTGTGATTTTTTGACAGGAATAAGAAAATTTCATAATGCAAAAACCCTTTAAATTTCCTGACAACCCAGTTTGTGAAAATGGAGTTATAGGCGACGCAACCAGACCATTTTACGATGAAAAATATAACTATACTGCAGATTTTAAAATCCATTTTTTAATAATAAACAGAAGGTTTCATTTTCTAAATCATTCTAAATGCATTGTTCAATCTCTATGTTTGATTTCATTAACAACACAATCGATTTTTCCAAATAATTTAAATTCAACTAAGGTTTTCATAATTTTCACTCAAGAATTTTCACAAGCAAAGGCTGTAAATTTATTTAATTCTTTTCTTCTAATATCAAATTTATTTTCTAAAACAGATTTAACAAACAAATCTTTAATCATTACTATTTAAAAAAAAAACAATCAAGAACAATAAAACACAAAGAGGAAAACCTGGTACAAGAACCTACAGGAATAGATGAATTTCTAATGCAAGCCTCCTCCAAAGATTTCCTGAATTTTCTTGAATCTTCCAATGAATCCAATCCAAAATCCAATAAATGCAACAATCTTTTCTTCAATCAATTCTACAATCAAACTTTCTTCAAACCCTTGTGCAAATTTTCCAAAATTTCTTCCTTGCTGTAAAAATGTATTTTTCTAAAAACTTTTTTTTTGCCCTAAAATTAAAACATGTATTCTTTATAAATCAAAAATACCTAATACAACCCTAATTCACATTACATGCAAATTAGATATTTCAATTTCAATTTCAATTTCAATTTTTACAACCCTAATTCACATTACATGCAAATTAGATATTTCAATTTCAATTTCAATATTTACAACCAATTTCTCAAATAAACATTTAATTACACTTTCTAATTTAATTCCCACATGTTGAAATTAAATTCCAAATTTAATTTTAATTCTTTTATTTCCTTTCATTCTCTTGTATCACATTTAATTAATTAATTTAATTATTTAATAACTAAATCAAACCCCTTGGATTAAATTTAATTAATTAAATAATTTAAATATAATTAATTAATTTAAATATCAAATTTTATCCACATTGCATTATTTAAATTAAATAACCATCAACATGATTTAAATGCAATTATTCTAAATATCTATTTCCAAATCAAGAATGCTTCAGAATTAAATAACATCAAAGCAAGACAGACAATAACTCGACACACACAACTGATGACACACTAAGGCTAGGGTGTAAACTTGACACATGTTACCTAGCTACTATCTCCCGTTCAACTTAACCATTGGATCGACATGCTCAAACCTGTGAAACCAGGTGGAGTCGATGTCATGTACCTGCAATCCTGCAACCAAGTAAACAACATCATACAATATATCTAGCATATAAAACACACTGTGAAGAAGGAATTATGGATTCGCAGGGCACTCGTCAGCGAGTGATGCGAACCCATCTTCTTCACCAATACACTCATCAAAGACTAACACTAATGTCATAAACAATACTCACATAAATAATCTCATGATAATTCTACTGACATCATTAATTCATTAAAGCATGTGAAATAAAATCAGATAATCACATCACACAATAATAGTTGTCGTTCAATAGTAGCGATCAAAACATCATAACAAAATGTATCTAGAAGCAAGGTAACTGCAACCAAACATAGCATAAAGCAACTTGAACAAGAAGCAAAACGGAGGGGTATTACATCAAGTTTATTTGATTAATCTCCTATGGTTATCACACTTAATTAAATAAATCAAATTATTTAATTAATCTTGTAAAGTTCCTCCATTTAATAAAATAAATCCAAATGTGTAATTAAATATCTAAATGTTCTTTATCTTCTTATTCAATTTAAATAACTCCAAAAATTTAAGTTGAATGTCACAATCACCTAACATCTGCTTAATTAATCAAATCCATGATTAAAACTAAGTCTAATCCATGTCCCATCCTCTAGCTTTTTCCACTTGCACAATAAATCATTTATTTTGATTTATTAAATCTCTATTCTCCTCACAAAGCATATTCCCAAGGAATATTCACTCATTAACTCCAGTTGTTTGACTTTTTTGTCCAAAGAAATTTCCCCCCAAATCTCTCAACCATATGCATTTAATACTATTTTTCAAATTTCAAACTCACCTAATAAGCATTTACTTGCACAAAGACCAAAATGTGCCCACCTTTCACCCTCTCACATCTTAACAAGTGGTATGAATCTATTAGTTGAGGATTAGTTCCACATTCCTCCACTTTGCCTCTCTTCTCTCAATCTCTTCTATAAATTCAAGGCTTTCTTCTCATTTTTCATCTACAATTTGAGCATTCTTACTATAGTCATTTGAGTTCATCTTGCATCTCTTTCTCTATCATCATCTTAAGGCTTAGCAAGGATTGGGAAAGAGATCCTTTACATATCAAGGGTGCACCAATCCAATATGGAATAGGTATCCACTATATTTTTTATGCTTTCAATTAGTTTTGTTTGTTATTTTGTTTATCAATCATGTTGGAGTATTTCATAGAGATGTTGATTATTTTCTTTTTTTTAAAATACTAACCATGCTAAGAGTGTGTGTTGAATTTTTTTAGCAATTTGCATATTTTCACCATCTACAAAAACAATCTTAGAAATTAAAATTATGTGAAATTTCTAGTGTAATGCCCCAAGAATACACTAAAGACATAAGTAGAAACAAATATGTGTTATCAAATTCTCACATTATAGTTAAAACATAACTATGTACAATGCATTGTGATGCACTAGATAAGTTGTGACACAACAAAACAATAATCAAGTTACACTACTACATAGAGGGGGGGTTTAAGTTAATTTTTGAGACAATTTTTAAGTATATTGTCTTAACTTAAGACAAAAAAAACTTGTGTATTGTCTTAAATATTGTCTTTAAGTGAGTGTCTCAAATTATTTTCTTAAAAAATGTCTCTTAAAGACAATATGAAACAAAAGTATTTTTGTCTCTTTAGAGACAATATGAAAAAATGTATTAAGAAAAATAAATAATTTATTTTAAATATTTTTTTAGTGTGGTCTTCAACATTTAATTTTTACAGATTCTTGTCATCCATAAAAAAAAGAATTCAACATTATTGTTATCACCTAAGTACGCACCCTTGCTGAGTTGCATGATACATACATTTTTGCCTAAAAGTGGTGAAAATGAGACAATGCATTTGAGGTTTCAGTATAAAACACAGAAAAATATATCAATCATCCATTTGCACATAATGAAATAGTTTCTAAGAAGACAAAAATACTGAATTTTATTGAGAAAATGTGTTCTTACAACATATACAAATCTAAAAATGACCGATTTTCCTTCAAAATCTATAAAATTACATCTATTTCTTTGGTCTCAAAGACTAGTTTTTGAGTTACATTACAATACTTTGCTGAGAAGAACTTAAAAGGGTTACAACATATATCAACAAAAGTAAGAACTAACTAACAAAGTGAGCCTAGCTTCGTTTTTGGCTATCCTACATTGGAGAGAATGTAGGACATCATCTAATGACCATTAAATGACTCTTTTAAAATTGTTGTTGACTATTTTGTTTCATCTAGGCGCTTGAAACTGCCTTCATCAACCTTTTGACAACTGAAAACTCCTTGGGGGCATTACAAAAAGGAAATGTTAACCTTTTCAACCTTTATTACCAGCCTAAAAGACTCCAAAAGTTTCCTTCCATGCCTAAATATTTGCAACTATTGTCTCTAATCTACTAGATAGGTGGGTAGTTGGTCAAACTGCCTTCTAGATATTTGAAACTACTTTCATAAGATGCTTGAAAAGTGTCATTAACTGCCCCAAAAGTAGCCCTTAACTATTCAACAACTTGTTTACATAAGGAATGAAGTCTCTCCAGTTGATTTCTAGAGTAACAGTTCTAGGTTCCCCAACTATAATATTATACATGTCTTGCATTGATACACTTTCATTACCCAACTGTTCAACGTATAAGGGTTCCACAATTTTCCCTATCACCTACAATCCAAGCCAACTTAATTCAATATTTGTAATGTAAATAAACAAACAACTGGTGGCAACCCATCCATCTACTAATAATTTACCAGTTGAAATAACAATCTTTCTACCATTGAACTATTGAGTTTTTTGTGGTATGAAAAAAGTAACCAATTAATCTAACAAACATTTTTCCACTTTCTTTTATCAATTTTACAAATGTATTTGTCCAAATCTAAAAGTAAACTACAAATAATGTAAGATTAAATGTTGCAAATATGGTGCTTTCACATTATAGATTATTGTGCTATGGGAAGTTACTTGATTTAGAGAAAAAGGAAATAAATGATCAAGAATGATCTTGCTCATGTTCACTATATCATTGGAAGCCTCCTTCAACTCAAGATACATGGAAGCTATTAACTTCTGCACCATTTCCTCTTGCATGATTGCATTATTTCTCTGCTTACACAAGTAGATGTAACATATGTTATGAGTTTAATAGAGAAAAATAGAGGAAAAAATAGAGGAAAAAATTTAAGGTACGTGATAAGTAGATGGGTATAAAAATCATATGTCTAAGTAAAAAGTTAATGAAATTAGCAGAAAAGAGTATTTTTTAAATAAAGCTGATAGCATATATTATGAAAACAAATAAAAACCAAAATTTAGTGTCATTGTTAAGATGACATTCAACCATAGTGAAAATTGAGAACAAGAGATAGTACTAAAAACATTACTTGAGGAGCAGTTCTGAGGAAGTGTGAGACCATTAGATTCTTCATTACATCATGATCTCTTTCATAGTCAGACAAGGCCACCATTGACTTATCCAATGACAACACTTGCAAGGTTGTATGGAGTTTTTTCACTGTAACAAATGAATGATGGTCTGTCATGGCTTGCAACCCACATTTACATTTGACATTTTCAAGGGCTTTGATTTATAATGGATTTGAAAAAATCTTGAAAGAAGTCTTCTTAGATAAACCTCTATGATTTTAAAAAAATATTAAAAACATTTGGTCAACGAGTAACACCAAAGAGCTCCATATAAGTATGTATGTTATTACACTTATCTATTGATATGCAATCAACCTAGTTTTTTACTGTAATGGAGCATTATATTTAGTCTATGCGGGTTTATAAAGCAACTTACTTGTCTAGCAGCTTTGGCTGAGTTCAATACAACAACAAATGCAAGGCCTCTACAAACTAAATAGACTAGACCGTAGCACTTAGCCCACTAGTATAGGTTTGATGAGACACCTTATCCTTGCATAGAACAAGGTCCCTCACCACCATACATCCACCAACACCTGTATTTGAAGTTCATTCACTCATTAGTCATTTTCCATATCAAGCAACAAAAAACAAAAGATAAGAATCATGAAGCTAACCTAATGTCCATATTTTTTTTTTTTATGATCTAGATTTGATGGCGATGATTATTGACTAAATGCAAAAATAGCTCTACTTATTGAAATAAAAAACAACAAATATAGCTTACCTTGACACTAGCTTAGTAGCTACTCATAAGATAATATTTTATCACTCTTCATGATGCAAACTATTGTGGCATCTATTGCAGGAGCTCTTGTTGTAGCCACATCTTTAATGAATTTCATCTCATCACTATGGGGAAGTGGAATCTACAATTGAAGATGAAACATTTAGTACACATCAATTATTTGTACATAAGAATGTATGATGTTAACTAGGCCCAAATGGAAGTTGTTACCTTTATTCTTCTACTTTTAATTTTGTCTGAGAATATTGAACTGAACTCAAAATAGTTAGTAGGTGCAATTTTTGTGTGTTTGGATCCTTGATAAGAAATTTGTAGTGGGTGAAAGCAAGTGAATGTAACACTCTCCTTGCATCATCATCTTCCAAATTCATTTGAGATTTGATTTCATCAAAACTAAGTTTTTCCAGATTCATTGAAAAACATTAATAAAGTGGCCTACAGATGATTCCATAACAGTTTCTTAGTCAATTTAAAATAAATATTTGGGACCAGCTTCATTTACTTCTCACAATTGACAATTGGATAGAGTCACTTGGTAAGTTGATAATACCAGCTCTATTATCTGAGGATTAAACATGCCTTCCATAGTGCAGGTCCCTAGAGAATAGATCCATATAATTTTTTGAATCCTAGTTTCCTTAGAATAGAACCGTTTGAATACATCCATACATTTAACCTGCATCAAAAAGTTAAGAATAAACAACTAAGAATAAATGTGTATTTTTTGACAAAGAAATTACAAAATAGTAACCAATAAGTTTTACCAACTTAATAGGAATATTGATATTAGGGGTCTTGTATGTTGGCCAAAATATAGTTTTAAGGATAGTAAAATTCAAATCTAATCCAACATGAATATATTTTCTATTAAGATGTGCTAAAAATTTATTTTGGATTTCCTTCACTAGAGATAAGTCTATAACCTAGGATAGACCACAATGAGTTCAGAGTTTAGTGAAACAAAACACAGTAAAAGAGAAGAGCAAGAAATACAATGCACATTTATAATGCATAATAATCCATTAATTAAAAGTCACAATGGCATACCATGCCCTCCATTTTTGTTGTAAATTGCATTCCATATAGTTTTTTTAATTTTGCCAACATGCTTTGTTCATTAAAATCATTTGCACTTCTAGACAAAAATCTAGAAGCTATTTTTTTCTTGGAATATTCAATGCAATAGAATTCTTTGTGCCAATATTGCAGATCTTATTGTTTCAGCATCCATAGTTCTAGTGGATTATTCAATTAAAATTGTAATTAGTAATAAAGAGTCAATACTTTGATGCGTTAGCATTAAAAAATGGCCTGAACCAAAAGGAATAGTTAAGTACTTTTCTTAACTGCAATTAAACCAAGTACTTTTTTTGTGTACTATTGATATATAATCAAGAATGCAATTATTATTTAAATCTACTAACTATTGCTTTGACCATGGAGGAACAACATACATGAATAAAAAAATACTTTGTGTAGACTCATTTCAATTAAAATCAAATAGAATCATCGACAAGAGTAAAGATATTTCCCATTGTTGTAGGATAGGCAACAATCTTAGCTGAATAGGGACCTTCATATGAATAATTTCTTGAAATAATCAAATAATTATCCATTCACAAATTGCAGCAATTCTCTGGTGTAAAATTTCTTTAGCAACTTCAAGCTATGCATGATTTCTATGGTTTATCCATTTCCCAAACAATCAATTGAGATAAGAGTTCACACCTCTTGCATTCCATAATCCCATAATCTCCACAAAAGGAAATTGTCTTTATTTAAGTAACATGCCATGTACAAAAGGGCACATAAAGGAGTAAACAACATTATGTCTTTGGAAAATATAAACATCCAATAAGAATTATCAGTGTTGATAGAGTACTTCAAGGAATTACTCCAACTAAAATGACTTCTCTAGACTCTAACCCTAATTTTCATGATTGCAAAGCTACTAAAATCTATTTAAGATTCTAAAATTAATGCATCCCAATTTTCCAACACCCTCAAAGATGAGAGAAAGTCTATGTTGTTCAACAATACATTCCATCATATAATAAAATCTGAAAGATGAAATCTAGCTCATAGATAACAGAGGCTCTTGGTAGAACAAAATAAAGAACTATCATTTGAAATAGATGCATAAACATATATAGCTAGTCTAGCATATAAAATAGAAAGCTAACATGGTTGCAATTGAAGCTCAACAAGATTTTCACACTGGTTTGAAACTGTACGAATACTTTTAAATTTGATATGTTTATTTATTTATTTTTATAAATTACTAGAAAAAGGCACATAAAGGAGGAAACAACATTATGTCTTTGGAAAATATAAACATGTAATAAGCATTATCTATGTTGATAGAGTACCTCAAGGAATTACTCCAACTGAAATGACTTCTCTAGACTCTACCCCTAATTTTCATCATTGCAAAGCTACTAAAATATATTTAAGATTCTAAAATTAATGCATCCCAATCTTCCAACACCCTCAAAGCTGAGAGAAAGTCGGTGTTGTTCAACAATACATTCCATCATAATAAAATCTCAAAGATGAACTCTAGCTCATAGATAACAAAGGCTCTTGGTAGAACAAAATAAAGAACTATCATTTGAAATAGATGCATAAACATATATAGCTAGTCTAGCATATAAAATAGAAAGCTAACATGGTTGAAATTGAAGCTCAACAAGATTTTCACACTGGTTTGAAACTGTATGAATACTTTTAAATTTGATATGTTTATTTATTTATTTTTATAAATTACTAGAACTGCTTAGATAGAGATTGAAAAAATGGACTCAAGTTTCAATGAAAAACAATGTTAAAACATTATAGAAGAGATGGAAATTTATCTCAGTGGAAAATGATAGAAGTTCTAACACATTTTCATTGATTTATTCATGAAATTGGATCATTTTGCTGAGAAATGTTGTGTTACTTTATTTTCTTGACAAAAAAAGTCTTGTAAATAGTATTGTGTTCCAATCTAAGTAATCTGAATCTCTTATTAAATAAATCAATATTATTTTTATAGTAGATAATGATAAAATTTGCAGAACCTACCAGTGAAGAAAAAATAGCCTTTAAAGATAATTTTTGCCTCTTCAACTGAAAGTCAAATACGAATTTTGTACAAGATCATTTTTGTTTCGTACTAAAAATAGTCTTGAACTAAATCCTCTTTGACTAAAATCTAAATACAAATTTCCTACAAGATCATTTTTGTTTATGATAAAAAAATAGAGTTTTAAACTGAATCCTCTTCAACTGAGAGTCAAATACAAATTTGGGACATACCAAACAACCACAATTTTTTTTAGGGATTCTTATTTCTTATTGCCTTCAATTTTTTACTAGATCTACAAACCCAAATCAAAATATACATAGTATAGACATAATAAAGATTCAAAACACAAGTGTATCCTTTTATTACAACAAAAACTTCCCTAAATCGGTCAATGTGTTTATGTAGATCTTAGCATTGGAAAGCTACAAATACAAAGCAATCTGGATTATGTAGCCATAAAACTAAACCAACACATTCAAGACTGTAAATCTCTAAAGAATGGTGAAGTTATGCAAGAATATGCAACATGTTGCACTATTAGAGAACTTCTAGGGCTAATACAATTTGAAATATTAGGGATCAAACAAAAGTCTTTGGATTCTTTATTACCTTTGATGCAAAAAGATGAAAAAAATGTCTATAGGCATAGTTTGGCATTTTATTGTGAAGGCTAGAATTTAACTGCAAAAAAAGAAAACGTCTGCCTCCATTCACATATCAACCGAAAATTTGTTATAGACTTGAAAATTGGTACTATAGTTGGCCTATCAAGAGTTTATTTTTTCAAACTAGATTTATTGGCCATTTGTGTTAGTATTAATGAACATTAGGAAACAAAACTGTATACATGTAGAGAATTCAAATATTTGTAACAATAGAGAACAAGGCACTTTCAAGAATTAGCAAGCACTTAAATTTGAAACAAGTGATTGTAAAGTTTGTAGAGATTTAGTAATTGTGAAACTTAAGGATTTGATTCCCTAAATACCAACAATCAGTAAGAAAATGGTTTGAAAGGTATGGATATGGAATCCAAGGGTTATATAATAATTGTAAAATGTGTGTAAGTAATAAAAGAATGATTTTGTTTAAATTCTCACATTTAATTAAAACTACTTACTAACATAGTGTTGGGACGAAGACTTATTCATCATTATAACCCTTTTAGAAAATTTTAATAATTATGTATGAGAGTAAGAACCTTAGATATTTAAAGTTCGCAACATTGGATGACTGCACAAAATTTCACATTTCTCAAGAAAAACTTGCAATAATAATTAGGTTTCAGGAAATATAATGATTCTTAAAGATTCATAGATGATTAAGAAGTTCATTAAAAAGGATATGAATTCTATTGTAAAGGGAATATGCCCATAAAAGACAAAGATTTCAATCACTGCAAGTGTCAAAAGCTTTTTCAAAAAATTGGAAGCAACTGCTTTAATTGGTAGAAGATTTCACCCAATTTTAGCAAATGGGGCAATAAAAGTCAAAGAATCTATTACAAAACAAAGGGTCTAAAAGAATGATGCCAAAAAAAACAAGAAAGGAAAAGTGGGTATCCAAAACTTTCCTGTTAAAACCTAAAAGATGACCTATAAATCAAGTTATATGTTCAATTATATAGAGATTAAGGATAAATTAATACATTTAATTTTGAGTTTTGTTATAACATATGCTTAACAAACTAAATTAGTTTCGGGAGTTTAAACATCTGAAATGTTGTGTTCAATGATGTGCAAAATTTATGTATTCGAGACTTTAAAAATGGGAAAGAAAATCTCAATAATTAAAAAAAATAGATAAGAAATGCAAACAAATTGACCATATAAAAAAACCCCAATAAAAAATGTAACTTATTTACCTCCAAAAATAGATTTCTTGGAAATTATTTGATGGAGAGCACATCTACAAACATAGTGCACATACATAATCACATGATTCCTAATTCCATGGATTGAACTTGGAGGCTTCAGCATAGTTTTTATCATCCATGTGCACTCTAGACAAAAAGAGTAGGAAAGTTAATCCTTTTGGAAATTGATAACCTACATAACAACAAAATATTGATCAAAACAATGCACTGCATATTAATGGTTTCCCTACAACATCTGGGCATAGTTTAAAGTATGTTGATAATGGTATCCATGATAAATCAATTTGAACAAATTGTAGTAGCACCAGCCTCATATTTTTATATAAATTTTTGAAAAAGTACAATTTTAGATTGGATTTGATGATAGATTATTGAGTGTGATAAAAAATGTGAAATATTGAAAAACTATCTTATTAAAATATAACATTTATCTTTTAGAAACAAGATTTGACATAATTATATGATAGATTACTAAATGCAATCTAAAACATGAAATTCCCAAAAACAATATTTTATTATAATAAATATCTATCATTTAAAAACATCAAACCAATAGATGATTAACCAGAGCGAGTAGAAATATTAATTTTCTTACCATTCATTTCAATGTCTTTAGTATTCTCTTTGAGAACATACTGTCCAACATTTCCCAGATGAAGGATCTCATTGATAACCTGAGCATATTAACATTTTTAAACATTATAATACACTTTCGATTCTAATAAATTTTTTGGAAAACAAAAATTGTACGAACATATTGAGTGAATTTCCTTGATTTATAGTCATCCCCACTTAGTTTTTGATTGCCATTTGATTTCAATATTTGGTCTTCTTCTTCCTACAAGCACAAATCCAATGGTTACTTCCACTACAAAAGACAAATCCAATAGTTACTTTTCAATACAAAAAGACAAATCTAATGGTTACTTCCAGAGAAAAAGACAACATTGGTGATAGAAACAAAGATAATTTTACTTCAATTATAGTTTAAGATTTTTAATAATTAATTTATGAGATTGTGGATTTCCTTTCTCTATATAATCAATTATTTATAAATAAGGCCCATGTGGAGTGAAGAGGATTTCTTTCCTTTATAAAGTCAATTTTTTCAACCATTCCATATTTGAAAAATAAATCTCAACCAATCCAAGAATTGAGTAGCTAAAAATTATATTTAAATTATTTTTAAAGAAATGCCAATCCTTAATTCAATTTATCAAGGATACAATTTATGATTTTGATATCATGGTCAATTTCAAGACAAAAAAAATCCACATAAATATAAAATATAACCTTTTGAATACTGATGGAAGGTTACTAATAGTACTCACTTGGAGTTGTTTCACTGCTCGAGGAAACTCTGTAAGAAACATGATGCTCATTGCCATGGAGAGGGAGACAGTTTCATGGCCTGCAAAGAGAAGAAACAAAAGAGTTTCTGCCAAAAATTCATCAAAAAGAGGAGGATCCTCCTTTAAGAATTTTTCCAATAGGCCATGGTGAACTACTTCAGGATGTTTCCTCCTCTCTTCCATAATCTCATATATCTTCTTTAGTAGATACTTCCTTGCCTGTGAAAAATGTAAGGTATAATAATTACAAATCAAAAATCACAAGGCAATGACTTCAATTTAATTTCATCATTGGTGGTGTACAAGGGATTCGGTGTTTGTAACCTTAAGTCCTTTGTAGAATGTTGTACCAAGAATTCAAAGGGGAAGACACATAACTACCACTGAAAACCTATGAAAATTCCTCACAAGATCCTTTGTTTCTTTGGAAGGGGATAAATCCATCAATTGCTCTGCTATGAGATTCAAAATTATTTGCTCCCACAAATCAATCAATGAATCAAAACCATATAAGATATTGTTAAATATATAATGGTTTAGAATGAAAAATATATGTTTTTATTAATAAAAAAAAGATAATTATTTACTAATTTTTCTTTTAAACAAAACATAATTACTATTATTTGGTTTAGTGTTTAAGTAAATAAAACAATCATCTTAAATGGACTGTAGGCTAGACTAATAAGCTCCTAAAAATATATTTATTAATTTGTAACCTTGCCTACAGGGTGTAGTTCAAACCACATTCACTTGTATAAATAATGATACCTTCCAGCAAAGACAGAGAACAAAAACTATTTTAAAAAAAAATGAAAGGAAAGATTCTCTACAGATATTAGTAAATATTGATCTAAGATCACTTGATATTTACTATTGTAGGAAACAACACCCAAAAAATTAAAGCTAATGCATGTGATTCGATAGTGTATTTAATCTATACTTGTTTGATGTCACTCATCTTGTAGTTTGATCTTCTTTCCATTCCAATCAGACATTGCACTTCTTAATAGATTATCAATATCATTCATGAAATGAGAACATAAATTTTCATGACTGAGTAAATTAATAGCTACTCCATAGTTTTTCCTATGAAGATCTCCATGAGGAGAAAGTAAACCATATTTCCTAGTTATCTCTATGAAATGTTGGGTGTTGAAAATTTGGAACAACCTACCTTCATTTTGCAACACATATATGTTGAGATTTGCATTCATAGATACAATAACCCACCTTCCCAACAAGTTAGAGGAGAATATGTCTCCATATTTTAAAATAATTTTATCAAATCTATGCCAATGATCAAGCTAAACTAATAGCTAGGAGAATTAAGTTTTCGTAGTCTATAATAGAATTTACAAAGTTTTTAAAGAAAAATGTGCGACAATTATTAATATGGATGTTTGGAATCATATTTTGACAGTCTCATGGGAATGTGTTCCTCAAGTTTTGAGTAAGAGAATTTTAAAGGTATTTGATATGGAAATGTGAGTTTTAGGTTGAAACTAATATGGATATTTTGAATCATATTATGAAAGTCTCATAGGGATATGTTCTTGAGGCTCTGAGTAAAATAGTTTTAGAAGTATCTGATATGGGAATATGATTTTTATTCTAAAACTTCTTTCACTAAGAGTTGAAGATTGAGGGATATCTATTCCACTGAAGTCTTATGGGACATAATATACCTTAGACTTATCAAGACTTGACCCCTAATGAACTCTTCAAAACCATTCAACCTAACCAATAATAAACTCAATTATACTAAACTAGCACTTGCACCTCATTTGAGGTTCAATGGTTACGCCGATAGCAAGATATCCTCACAAGAAACTGTAATTTTTTGTAAGCTGTATTTTGCATTTTTATTGAGATGCTTTTTGTCTAGAGGAACTGGAGGTGAAGTGCAAGAAGATTTGAATATGGACAAAAGACACTTCATTTACACCAAGTATTAGTTCAGTACTAAAAGTGTTTATCAGACAACGAAATTACAAACTTAAGAGATTGGTTATGCATAATACAATTGTTGGTGGTTGATAATTATATGCCATTTTTCTTCAAGACCTGTAAAATAGGAAGAATGGAATGGATAGAAGCGGCGTTTTTTCCTTGAAATTTACATATTTAGTGTATAGTAGCACTATTAATAGGAAACAAATTTACCATAAGAGATTGAATACGAGCTAGTTGTTGATGACGTGGATGCTTTTGGCTGATATGTATGCTTGTACTTGATTTTTGTCATGCTTTGGAGCAGGTATCTGCAAAATAGGAATTTTTTATTTAATGTGGAAATGATGATCCGAGAATAGTAGGGAGAGATGTGAAGGAGAAAGGAACAAGAGGTGTGTACCTGCACTTGTTGGAGACAACTATTGTAATCGAGCCTCCTCTTCTTTCCTCAAAATTGTGTATGGATTGTTCTGCATCTTGGAGTATCTTTCAAAACTGAATGTTGGTTGGATGCGAAGGTTGTCCAATGATTTTACTCTAGAGATAGCTATAAATGTTAGTCCTTGCCTTTCTATTTTTCCAATGTTGATTGTTACTTTATGTAGTGTTAGGATTTGTGTATGGTAATAGCCCATGTCATTGTAAGCAGGATTTGCCTTTGGCTACCGAACACTACAGGTATTATCAGGACACTTTTGGGGTCAGCTTCATTCCATGGTGGCCCGCTATAATTGTTGATCCTTGCTACAACATAAATTGGTATTTCGGACAGTTTTGATGTAGGGTTGTAAACGATCTCTATAACTTCACCTAGTGCTCCATTGACAAGTCCAACTTGTGTCCATATGTTGGTTGTGAGCATGATACGTTGTCCTCTACAAAGCAACACGTGTTTTTCAAGTTGTTCATCAGTAGTTACATTATCTACTCCGGTCCTGGTGCTTGTTCCAGTACTAATTGCAATTGGACGGTTCAACAATTTTAACATTCTTCTATTGTGCATTCTAACTAAATCATTTGTAGCGAATAGGTGCATTGCATTGTTGAACTGTTCTTTTTCAGTCGAGGTGAGCTGCTTGTCTGTGTGTGTCATTAGAAGTTGCCAATCCTCTTGTGTTGCTTCTACATTTCGTATGTTTTGCAACATTTGATGGAAATGTCTTTGTGTTGGAGTCTCACCTTGTTGACGAAATATTGTTTCTAAGGTGACAACAGTCGTGAACTGGTGCCAAAGTGTTCTTGCAGCTGAGTGTGATGTGTAAATAGGTCTATCCATCATAGGTGGTAGCTGGGCAAGGTCACCGATCATGATTACTGAAACCCCACCAAAGTAGAGGTGTTGTCGGTGTGGGAAGGCCTCACATAGCCTTCCATCAATTTTCAATAGTAACTTTGGCCCTATGAAGCTCATCTCATCAATCAAAATATATCTTATGCGTTTCATCTCTTCTTGAAATGTTGTTAATGCTTGGCCCTACAATGGGTGCATTTCTTTGATAGGAATCCGGAGCATTGAATGTATAGCTGATGCATGTATATTAAATGTACCAACCCCTATAGGAGCTAATGCAAGCAACTGGCTTCTTTGTTGTAGAGTACTACTCTCAAGTGCTTTTCTTATGCGAGCAATCAAGTAGGATTTTCCTATACCTGTTGTTCCTTGTATGATCATGTGCAATGGTTTATCTGAGTGATGGTTGTTGTGGTCTATAATATGTGTGAGTCCTAGTTTTTGTTTGGGTGAAAGGGCATAGTCTAGTACATCAAACTACCTTGGAGCGTGGTCTTCCTGGTTGCATTTTTTTTATGCTTATGAATTTTGTAGCACTGTCGTTAAGGTCGTGGGGCACTGTATGTTGATCCCATATGTTGTTTCTATCAAACTCACGCTTGCCAAGCATCTCAAGTTCATTTATGCTGACATTGTTTGAGGGGCCGATTTGTGAAAATAATTCCCATTCATTCATTTCTATTATGTCCCTTGTTTCCATCTCTATTTCGGTGTCTGATTCTTCCTAATCAATGCTCTGCTCCAATTGGGGGGTGCGAGTTACATGCCATACATCATATTTGGATGCACTCATTTGCTTCCAATTTGCTATTATTGTATCCTTAGTAAGTCCTATGTCGATTTCGAAGCTTCAAAAATGCTTGTACAGTAGTAACTCGCTCCAGCAGAATGTTTCAAATTGGTCGGAGTCCTTCTCTGGGGTGGTATAGAACTTTGGGAAAACATTGACAATTGCTTTCACCCTTCTTTCTTTCCACTTGCACCCCTTGTGACTTGTAGAATATGGAAAAGAGCATGCTGACTCAAGCAGAGTTATTGTGTCCAATTCTGGAGGGCGATTGATGTAGGAATGAAGGTAGCTAGGTTGAAGGTTTCTTTCATTTGGTCTTCTTGTTACTCGATGGAATATCTTACGACCTACATTTAAAGTTGTAAAAGGTCGGTTACAAACAACAAGAGGCAATTTCTGTAGCATATGGCATGTTTCTTGTGCTCCTATATCATGCTCCACCACAATCTCAACCATGAATTTCTGATATGCTGTGAGGGATGGGTCGTCTACTTTTTCGGATGCAGAAATTCTTACTAACATTTCAGTACAAGTTTCAAATGTTCTCTCTACTTTTGATGCATATTTGGCAATGTATTTAAGTACAAGTGCTCGCGAGATGATAGGTTGGCAATCTATGTTGGCCCTCCATATTGAAATCATTTATGGATTGTCTATGTTTAGCCTATCATCATTCCGTGCAGGTTCATATTGTTTTTTCCCAGTGTTGTCACATGATAAGGTAGACATAATCTATTCTTTCCATGGAGCTTTGTATCGACACTCCAACATTTTTCCCTTCTTACATAAGCATGTTCCCTCCCTACATTTTGTGTGCCTTTGGACTCAATTGATTATCTCTGTGTAATCATGAGAGGGGTCTGTAGAAAATATCTTGGATGTGTCTAGCAAGCAAGGATCGTCCAATGGAGATCGGTAAACAATGTTGTTTCTACATGATGCATTGCGAGGATTCCAAGCCCTGACATACTTGTCAAAGTATGTTCTTGCCTGTTCAACTTCAGCATTGTCCTCCCAATCAAGGTTATCCATGTCTGGTGCATTTTGGAGCCAAAGGAATCCATGGACGTGTGCAGTGCCTCGATGTTGCCATTCGTATCTATACCAGTAATCTTTTGCAGCGAGGAGTTTCTCAATGACTTCTTCACGGAAGGTTGTGAAGCATTGATGCAAGTATAGTGATGTCGTGTGGGGGTTATTGATTACATTATCCAGGCATTGATTATTTGTTTGCCTTACTAGTGCTATGTCATTTGAGATCAAACGTTGGAGGTTTGGCCACTTTGTGTCTGCTACACTTAATGTGAAGAAAAGAGCGGGAGACCCTATTTGATTGATCATATTTGTTAGTTCACCATGACACTTGTTCCAGTATGGTCTTGTGCCCCGCATTGAAGATCCAAAGTGCATGAGCTCTTTAGCTAACTATGTGTTGGGGAGATTTTTCAGATGTGCTCTGAGGTTTTCAATAGTGGCTGGCATGTTCTCTTCTGCATTTTGTTTTATGAAAATTATTGCGATACCCTGGCTATGATGTCCCATCATAAGGTTAAACATGAAATATCGGAACCTTGGATGCCTTCCAAACCTTTGGTCATGAAATCTCATCAAGTGGAGTGCATACTCATGCATGTGCACTTCTCTAATTCATGGTTGCATTTGTAGTGTAGTTCCATTTGGAAAGAGTGTCGAAAATGCCATATCAAGCAACCCCTCAGTATTGTATTCATTTATTGGAGACGAGTTTATTTCAGGCCAATCAATAATCGTGTGTGTGTTGTCCTCAAGGTCTAGTGTTTTCTTAATTATTTCTAATTCAGGGCATCTATTTGGCAATCTAGCCATAAACGATGATGTGTTTACTATACTACTTGAAATATCGTCTGCATCATAGTCGCTTTCATCACCTTTTACAACTATGTCTTTGTTAGTTTCAATTGTGTGGAGAAAATTTGATATATTTGTTCTTGCTTCTGGAAATTGCTGCAAGTGGTCAAAATTTATTGCAACATCTTTATAGTATGGGCCATTTTTGAGTTTTTATTGCGATGCATCTCTGATATGGCTTCTACTTACATAACAATCATAATAGTGTCCTTCTATATGGAGCCTCCACACTATGAGCACATCCAAGTCTTGTATTCTCCGTGGAAGAACCTATGCAATGTGATCTATATCTTGTGGGAAGCAAATTGTGTGACCGCTATATTTATACTGGCCTCGAAGAGCGCGCGTTACTTGTAGCACTGGGTTGACTCTGGCAATGAGCATTTCTTCCACTTGGGTTAGTCTTTTCAAGACTGCAAGTTGTTCTCCTGGGTCCATGTTGTTGAGTACAGAGAAACGAGGGATGCTTCTCTCAGCAAGGCATCTTTTACAAGTAGCATGAGTATTAGATGAATGGAAGAGCATGCCTGGGTAACATTCCTTGCATACAATGCATATTTCTCGGTTGGAAAAGGCATCTATTCTTTGTTGAAATATTTTCATTGCTGCCATGAAGTTTGGATTGTTGGTGAATGGTGTTCCATGTTCCATGTATTGTTGTGTTTGCATATTTTCATGTTGTGATGTTTGTTTCTGCAAATAGCTTGTGTGCTTTTTTGTATTTATTTCCTATTTATGTTGAGCATATTAATCTCAACTTCTCTGAAAATGTTGTTTCCTATGGGCTTCTATTTCTTGTGGGTTGGTTTTCCTTTGTTGCAATCTTCTTATGCGCCTTCAAGTAGCTATCTCTTCTTTTTGGCGAGCATAGTAAACCCGATTTCTTTCTTGTCTTAGTTGTCTTCGGATCTTTGTTTGATGTGAGCCAACTCCACTGTCTTGTATGGAGAAGTCTGCCATTTGTGGGTCTGGAAATGATAATGCAAATTAATAACACAACGCATTGTAAAGGCACTAAACAAGTAGGTATTACATAAATGTGACACCAATGAAGCTAGCAATTTTTAACGAAGTGCAATCTATATATCTATAAATGCAAAGACACATTTACATACCGGTACTAGTATTGAATAAAAGGAATAAAGGAAAACTAATGTAACCAAAGAGATGCAAAGATGCATTGTAATTGTAAATATAAAGGTATTGCTTATTGGGTCACAAGCACCATTTGTCAAATGTGGATAAGTAAATGCAAAAAAAACATATATATGTTTATTGTTATAGCAAAGGAAAGGAAGAATCATAAGAGTATACATATGGCAATCCATGGAGCGTTGTGAACATCATATTTTTTACATTAAAAGATATATAAAAGAGCTATATAGAATATGATTGTTTTTCAGACATATTTTCTAGATCAAGGCATGGTTTACATATTTTCCTCTAGTAGAAGAGATTTACAAACTACACGTGTAAAGAGATCATGGCAGGTATACTTCAATATCTACTGTGTCGACAAAGTCCAAAGAGGAAGCAGCCTTTCCATGACACAATTTTTGGATAGTCTTGACCAATAAGGTACTTTCTACAGTGTAATCCAGTTGTTCGACCTTGCCAATAGTTGCTTTCAAATGTTGTTCACCATTGTACATGTCAACATTACAATGGACTGTGAAAAGGTATTTCTTGTTCAATACATCTCTAATCACCGCTTCGATAGTTTGGTCAACAGTTTGATCAAATTGTAGGTTGTACAGTTTGTTTGCAGGCATGCCCAGTAGGTTTGTTGCTCCTTCATCAAATGCAACCGCCCATATCATATCTGTGTGGTCTTGCAACTTGACTTGGAGTATATACCTATAGTCACAGTTGGCAAGTATTGCATTACATTTTGCACAAAACCACTTTCCATCATCTGTTTGGGATATCCTTTTCTTGCAAGGCTTGTTGTTTGCTCGAGAAGGGCAAGCTGGATAGCAGAATGAGTCCATTTTGATGAAGCGGGTTGTTGCCAATACCATGCATTGTAGAGGTTGTGTTGTATTTAGAGCTTCTTTCCGCATGTCACTAATCATCAATCTTCTAGGAAGTGGAGACATCCGCAAGGAGTTAGTAGATGAATACTGGATGCCAATGTCATTTTCTTTGAACCAAGTTTTAATCTGCTCTACCTCCTCTATTTCAGGGTCTATCCATATTTTTGTATTGGAAGAGGTTTTAATCACCTTGCCATTGAATTTAGAGAGATTCCCATTTCTAATAGCGACAGTTGTTGATTCATGTAGGAGGTATTTCTCTTGGAGCTGTGAGCCCTCTTTTTCAGCTGATAATCCCCATAAAGTAAGATCTATAGTTGTGTTGGTCATGTCCACTATTGTTATAGTACACCTTGCAACCTCTGTCCCATCTCTTCTTCTGACTGTGAAGCATGGTTGTACGCAAATGACTACTCCAATGGCATCAATGTTCAAGCCGATGGTTTTGCTTAAAAGTTCATTGAGTGGTGTGAATGAGTAATGGTCTTTTGGGATGGATTGGTCATCTGTAGAGAGGGTTATCTTTGAATCAGCCTGTAGTGAAATTTCCAACCCACTATTAAGCTTGTTATAGACCCTATTAGTAGGGCGTATTGATCCTCCAAATAATGTGTATGTTGCTCTGGCAACGATTTTTTCATAATGGATGTCTGCTACTTCATTAAAACACGTCACACGTGTCTCAATTCCTTCACAATCTATAATATCGAAGGTAAAGAGGTGACCACTTCCTTTGTTTGTGTTGTACGTGCATATTTTGTTCTTTACAGTTACACGAGCTTTGACGGTCCACCTTGGTTGGAACGGGTTCAAGTTTTTGATAGGGGTGATTGCTGCTGGGGCATCCTTTCCTTTGGTTGGATTGATACCAATTAGTAGACGTTTGGGGGGTAACCTTGTAGGAAGACAAGGGTTATTTGAAGTTGAAGGTGAAGCAGAGGATTCTTTTGGTGGTTGGTCAATTTGTTCAGGAACTTCTAGACATAGGCAGACTGAGTCACCAACTATAGTGTGCGTTGTGAGGACAATATCAAGGTCGACAATAAAAATCCACCTAAATAGTTATCATGAGAGAAAGTATGAGCAACAATATGTAAGTGGATTGTAAGGCTCATTTATTTTATGTAAAAGAGTAATGAATATACAATCATACCGTGTGCTAGCTATTTGGGGGAAGTTGTATCGTTTTAGGTGTACTATGGAGCCAGGAAAGATCTTGTTGGAATCTATGATGTCATTGTACCTGGACGGCAATGACGCCTTGTGCTTGTGGACACCGTCGGAGATGTCTAGCCTATATCATTTGTCACACGCATGTTCAGATCCAAAACTTGAGATTGCAATGATTTGGACATGGGGTTCTAAAGTCACGTTTCCTTCATGCATTAATCTAATTGCATCCATGGTTAATAAGCTTGCCATGGTGTGGTGCAAATAGAAAAACCCTGCAAAAGTGTATTGGATATGAGGATTTGTGGGGTAAAGTCATGGGTAAAAGAACCTTTCTATCAAAATATACCAAACAGTTGCAAGATATAGTAGAGTAGGCCAATTAAATTATGACCGCTATTTATTAACCTCCAGCTTATTGTCGGGAGCGAACAAAGGAAAATATGTATTCTATATGTAATTAATTTTGGGCCACAGTTGAAAGATACATTTATAGAGTTGAGATTATAGTAGTTGAAAGATACATTAAATTCAACACAAAGGAAAGTTGAGATTATAGTAGTTTAAAGATACATTAAATTCAACACAAAGGAAAACACATGGAAATATCAAGCAAAATATAATATTTTTGGAGGGATCTTTACAATGGAACAGACCATAGGATGAAGTAGCAGATAAGGAGAAGGAGATGTACATTCTTCCCACCATAGCATATCTTGTGGTAGAGTATACATCGTATCGCAACCTAGGGAGCAAGCCAAAAAGAAGGTATTCGATGATCATAATTAGAAGTTTTCATTCTGTATGATGGCTTCAGTTCATTTTAAGCGGGAAACCATTTTCCCCAACAACGCAAAAAACACTTGAATCAATTTAGAGGAAGCTATTTGCAGTCTATTGTAAGTCTGAAAGGAGCTATAGGAAATCTTCCTTAAGCCTAGCTAAATTTCCCATGTTGTAAAGTGCATCATATTTTAATGCTCGAAGGAAATCACAGTACGCATCCAAAATAATGTATGTTGTATGGAATTTTTGGACCACCTGTTGCACCATTTCGATGTCATGGTTTTGTGCATGGCATGCATCATCAGATGTCTTCTTAGCATCTTCAATAGCATCCTCATAGCCTCGCACAATGTTCTCTGCAAAAACTGCTATATTGCTCTGGTACATCCCACCCCAATTAACCGAAGATGACTTTGATGGCGTCGAAGGAGAAGCATCAGGCTTTGGTGTTGTAATGTCCCCCTTAGAGGAGCTGCTAGATATGGTGATTATATCTGCGGGTGGGTGGATTTTTGCCATTAACTGTTGACTTATTTTTATATGTGTTAGTTATTATACTTTTACTAGAAGAATATAACACTTTTTTTAGTATAATATTTGATTGTTTTACCATAACTAACAATTTTCCTTCTGGTATAACTTGTAGTTGTTTTAATTCCAAGGTCTCTTTCAATATATTGAGTTACTATATAAGTATTGTAATCATCTATAGTAAACGCTATTTTGTATATATCATCTTAAAAAATTCTTTAAATTATCTTTATTAAGAAAATGATTAAGTCACAAGTTAATAATATCAACTTTTATCAAATATAATGATTCAAAATAGAATCACAAGTAGATGGTAAATAAAACGAAAAAAATTAATATTTGTTAATTTGTATTATTAAATTGATAAATATCAACTTCCACTATACATTTAGTTATTTTAAAAGGTCTCTTAAACTACTTGATTATATGATAATCACCCCTTTAAATAACACCTATATAGAACAACTACATAAGGCTATTCACAACATGTGGCGAAGGCATGAATAGGCATTAAGGATTACGATATAAGTACTGTAATCATCTATACTAAATGCTAATTTGTATATATCATCTTACAAAATTCTTTAAATTATCTTCAGTAAGAATTATCAAATATAATGATTGAAAATAATTACAAGTAGATGGTAAATAAAATGAAAGAAATTAATATTTGTTAATTTGAATTATTAAATTGATAAATATCAACTTCCACTATACATTTAGTTATTTTTAAAAGTCTCCTAAACTACTTGATTATATGATAATCACACCTTTAACTACCACCACCTACCAATTATTTTGAGTCATGCATAAGGAATGATATTTAAGTGTCAAAGATGAAAGATCATGGGAGTAATCTGAATTTATCAGTCAAATTGTAAATAAATATCAAATATGAAGTAGACATCTTAAATGGAATGAAGTATGAAGTAAAACACATAGAAAAGTGTGAATGCACCAATGTAAATGCAAGCCTACTGGGAAAAAAGGCTTCGTAAGAAGCGGTGTGAGTGCAGTACCTTAAAGCCTGCAGTGAACTTGAACAAGAATATCACAAATTATCTGTAGCCTATGATGTCCCAACACTTGGATAGCAGTGCCTGTAATTAAATTTTTCATAAATGTCAAGCGAACAAATAGTTATGATTCAATAAGTTGTCCTTTGTTATCAAATTTCAACATAAAAGTCCAAAAAAGAGGTGTACATGTGTGCAGCTGGCTGTGTGCAACTGCAGTAAAATAGTAATAAGGTAATTTTATAATTGAACAACCAGTTTCATTTGGAACATTCAATTGGAGGGGAAATATATTTCGAATCAAATTATTTTAAATACATTTAACACCAAGTGTTTCTAAACCCGTGATTGGCTTTTGTATACAATCATGAAGTACAAGATTGTTGTGCACATGAACAATGAGGGGGCAATCTTGCGTAGAGATGACAAATGGGTAGTTGTCACTGAAAGAAAATAAATTATGTTGAAAACATGGAGGATATCAACCAACATATGAAGATAAGAAATTTGATGTAAACAAATGCTCAAGCCAAATACTGCAGCAACAATATGAATTTCAATTGAAAACAACTGAAGAAAAAGGAACAAAGAACCACTAAGGTGCAACTTTGACAGCTCAAGAGGCTTTTATGCTAACATTATGAAGCCTAGGAACTAAACCTGCTTTCTTGAAAGAAGGTAAGTAAGCCATTTCAAATCTAATAACCCAGTTGGTTAAGCAGAAATGTACTCTACAAATAGTCATTCCCTCTTCTGAAACAAACTGGATTGTGGTATCAAACTGAATTGGGGAATTACTACTTTCCATGATAATTTGTTATCCCGGCTTTGCCAGTTGGTTCATCTTGGGGTGATGCTATTCATTCAAATGTATTTATTTTTCTTGGTTAATATGTATGGATCTTTTCATGAAAAAATAGAAAAGAAATTGGGGGAATTGCATATGATGCACTAACTGGTAAAATTAACGCTTAAAATTATTTCCATTGTTCAATCATGAAATCTATATGTGGAATATCTGGAATCAACTGCCCAGATATGCTTTTTCGCAATGGGGAAATTGTTGATTCAACATTCTAAATAGTCTAATTGGGAAACTGCCTATCCCACATTCCAGTGGTAATTGGGAAACTATCTATTTGGCATTCTAGATGCATTAATTGATGCATAAAGATGTGCATTTCATAATTCAGAAATTTCTGATTCAGCAGTCTAGATAGTCTATTTAGGAAGTTGTCTATCCCACTTTCCAATAATAATTGGGAAACTATACATCTTGCATGCTAGATACATTATTGAATAGGCAGAGTTTCATTAAAATCACATTACAGTGCATAGCATGAATAATGAATGGTTTCTTGAAAAGAAGAGTACATAAGCATGGGAATATAATCTAAGTTTCTATGCAATATCCTTGACTAAGAACAACACATATTCATATTTAAGACTAAACCACATATTGCTAGGTATAGCTGCAACTATATATTTCTGAGATATGCCTTAAATACGTACAATAGAGTTCAACTTGAGATTGCAGATTTGCAATGATTAAATAGGAGTTTATTGTAGATTACAACATACTCAGAAGTTTGTAACAAATTTATATTTCATCAAAAATAATCCTAATAGCAGGTATAGGTGGTAGTAGAGGATATTATTAGTATGGATTATGAAGTTAGATACCCAACTTGACTCCAATACAACCCATCAGAAGTGACAAATGAGCAGATACATCAAACTATTATGTGATTTCTGAGTGTGAGATAAACTGAACAATGCTAACAGCGGTACCAATATTTAGTTTCCACAATTCCTGGTTGTTACAGAATATTTCATTGACAAAGGTTCTTAATGACAGTCTGGGAATTACACATAATAATGATTTGGTCTGATACAGAATTAAGAGATGCTAATACTTGAGCATACAAGACTGAGACAACTCCCAGCAAACTCGACTTTCATTATCATATATTAACATCTACAAAATTTGTATCTTAAGCTTGAGGTAACATTAGAATGCTCACACCTGAAGTTTAGTCAACCCCAGCTTAAACTGACTGAGACATCTTCAATGCTCTCCCAGATTTATGTATTCAAAAACCCAATTCACTTTCATCAGTCGAAACCCCTGAAGAATAACTCGCCTAGGCATTCCAAGTACTTTTAAAAACGTCTTTGGGAATAGGATAATTGACCAGGAGAAGAGGTCAAATAAACGTTTCTAGAGATGATTATATCCATTCCACGACAAGAGACAACTTGCAATAAATGGGAATGGGATCAAGTATGGCAGATAGGTCAGAGGGCATGGCATCCCCATCTTTGGACAGTCTAATCCAGTAGGAAACATGGAAAAGAAAACGCAGGCTAAGCTCGAGGACTCTGTGCTCTGCAAGCAACTTTGTTCACTTTCCCCTGAAGTAGAGAAGCTTATGAACCTTTTAGAATATGCAGAGGAAAAGCGGACTATTGCAGATGAGGAGATTATGTGCGGCGTGATGAAGAGTCTAGAAGAAAAGATCACGTCCTGTTGTTCTAATGAGAATGAAGCATTAGTAGGGGCTAAGACTCGATCTTGTGACGTGGGGGACGAAATAAGGTACTTGCTCAGGGCTTCAGATGATGAGCTGGGCATTTTTCCAAGCCCCTCTGTGATGACTAATGCTATTTAGCAGCCGTTTCACACAACAATCAACAAGTAGATTGAGAAAAACACAAAAGGAGGACGCTTCACAAGCCATTGCAAGCCATACATGAAACTGCTAACTGCTGTTATAAAACTGGGGCTGGAAAGTTTAACACAAAGGTCCTGAAGCTGACTGTAAGCCTAACTATTGCACTAAAATTAAGGAAATCTGCTACGTAGCTCGCATGCACAAGAGAATAGTACAAACCTATATGCAAAACAAATAGTAGAAACCTAGATGTAGAAGACTGCGAAACCATAGAAACAAAATTACAACAAGGACAATTTACTTACAGTTATGCAAGAAGAGGCTGAGCCACAAAGCAAACCGCTTTTCCATGGAAATTATACCACACAAAACCATGGAAGGTCGACGCCATTTTAAAACTGCTTCACATTTACTACGTGCAGTGCAGATTTGGTGGGTTGTTAAATGTTGCACTATGCACGGAGATGACAGGAAAGGTGTAGGATAGTGTGAGCAGCTGTGGAGGCATACTGCAGATGGGAGGTCAAATCGCCATAACTGTTGATAGGGTCTCACGGGGAAAAATCATGGCATCTCATAGTGTTTCACGACGTTTGACCACAAATAATTCCGGTGGTGCTCCCCACCCAGAATAGCCTATCGGCTAATAAATTGAAAAGATGGACAACATAAATATGGAAAGGACTAAGAATCAAACATAAAGCATCCAAATAATTTTAATGTAAAGACCTGAATAATAAACTTACCGAGCTTCTCACCGGTCGATGAAGGATCTTGGAAAACCGGTTGATATAGAAGTGAGAAAGAACTAGATATTTTCTCCAATGAGAGGCCATCCCATAGACCCTAGTGACAATCTGCATTTCTCAACATAAGTAGTTTTGAACCTTCTATGAAAGTGAAACACAAGTATTTCCAAAGATAGAATTCCGATCAACAAAGGCAATGTAAAATCTTCCATGAAGGCCATCTTTTTTTCCTGTACCAATGTTTGAGTGGCTACAACACTATACAACAAGTTTCAACTTAAGCACTTGTATTGCCCTTTGTCCACCAAAAAATATATTCTAATTATTCATTATTAAGATGTTGTTTTAGTCATTTGTCTTCCTCTAGAATAGTTTAACTTTCCTAAGCTAACCAAGAATTATAAAAATATTCTAATTCTTCATTATTAAGATGAAGTTTTACTCATTTTTCTTACTCCAGAATAATTCAAGTTTTTTGAGATAATGATAAATTATTAAAGCAACCCTATAAATGGGAAAAAATATAAGAGAGTGGATCTCCTATTACCTTGATGTAGTAGATCTCCATAGATCCCAACCCCACCTTGCAAAATGAAAATGCATGTCCATTTTTTAACCTTTCTCTGCTTTTTAGCAACTTTCGTATGCATTTAGATGGAAAATGAGTTTTTCTAATGTGTTAGTAGTTTTGGGCTCCTCCAATGCTAGAATGGTTTAGCACATCAATATCACATTCAAACAATCTTTTTAGAACTCTTGGGGATCTCACTCACCACATCCTTATTAAGTAATCACACCAAAATCTAAGCAAAAGAAAAGGCAAGTAGAATTAATTACCTGAAGAAAGTGACTCTAAGAGCCTAGAAAATATGAGAGTAGTCAAGCATGAAGTACTAATAAGCAAATGAACCCTGCCTACTCATTGTCTTGGCCAGAAATTGCCCAAAATTCTCAAATCCCACAATGTTGATCTTCAAACATTAGATTCATGAATCCCTGAATTAGCAATGATAAAAACCCTCTCTTAGTGTTGAAGGAGAGAGGGAAAAGGAAAATGCATGTTTGGGAGGGAAAATGAATGAGGAGAGGGAAATAAAAATATATATTTTTAAAATAGTATTTTTTTTTATTGTCTTAATTTAAGACAATTCAAAAATTCAAAATATAATTTAATCATAAAATATATATTTAAGACAAAATTAATATTTTGTCTCAAATTAATGTCTTAAACTCTCCCTCTATGTAGTAGTGTTACTTGATGTCAATGCATAAAGCATGAGTACTATAGTAGAAGACTTTGCACTATCACAACATGAAATCATCATAACAAATGAATTAGAGCATGGAGTTTCCAATAGCATAGTACTAACATACTTGAATGCTTGTTTCACCACTCATAAATAGGAATGGGTAAAATCATTTTTTCCTAATCAAGGTAAAACCTAGGCATCATTTCAACCTTCAATTTAATCAAATAAATATTCACATTACAAAAATATATAGAAATGAAAAACCTTAGAAACAAATAAGTAAGTGATAAAATAATAAGAAGACCCAAAAAATCATCCTAAAGTTGTAAGAGACTAATAATTTTCACTTGAAGGTAGAATAAAACTATTGAGCATTTAAAGATCACAACAGGAAAGAAATAACACCAATCTAATAAAATATATAGGGAGTAAAAGTTCCATTGAACAAAATTAGTTTAGGAAAAAACATATGAAAATATCATATAATACCCACTATCTCACTTTCACCACTCTTAGTATAATTATATTCACCTTGAAAAACATTCATTTACCTTTGTGCATTCATCTCCTAGCTAAATTTTGTGAACTTGACAAAAATACACTTAATACCATTTGGTTCCAATCCAAATATTAATATAGGTAAATATTCCCATGCAATGTATACATACAACTTATCCAATCCCATGGACTAAGATTCAATCAACAAGATCATCTATTCAAATAATAATGCATACTACTAATATATTATCTCTACCTTGGTAAAACCAATTCTGAGTCCCATTCTAAACTCTTGGATTGGACCTTCTCTGAAATCAATGAGCTGAAAATTAAAAACTGGGCCCTACAAAGTAAGATCGAGGAAATGGGTGCTAAGATTGCTAAGATGGGTAAGAAAGAAGCGGCTCATAGTAACAGTAACATTGATACCGATGTTGAGAGCTTGATGAATACCATCAGAACTATCATGGAACAAAACAACCGTATAGCAAGACATAATGCTATAATTATTAATGTGATGACTGAAAAGCTTGACAAAGCACAACAGGGATCTCTGGTGGTCGATTTGGAAGATACAGAAGATAAAACCCAAGACACGAAAGGTGGCATTTCCAGAAGAACCCATGCCAACTTGAAGCGCAATGCCCCCCTAACTCTGAAAATGGTTCAAACCTTTAAAAAGGGTGTTAAAGATATGTAGGATTTGGAGGCAGAGATAGAGACTGTCCTTAGATCTCTGAAGTAATGGTTGGGGCTTCCTGTGTTCTTTCTCTGTTGTCCCTTCTTTCCTGACCCTTCTTGTCCTTTTTGCTTGGTTGCTGCTAGTTTTATCTCTGGCAGTTGTTTTTTGGTGGAACTTTGATGTTCTCTATGCTATTTTATAAACTTTGTGGTTTCGGGTCCCTGTAAAACCTGTTTCACCCTTTTATCAACAATAGGCACAATCCTCCATGGTGCACTAAAAAAATTGATACATAACCTCATTCCCATATTGCTGAGGAAAAATTGAAAAGCAAAAGAACTAAGAATTTTTCCTAAAAAATAAAATCCTCTAAAATTCATTCTTTCAAAGTTAGAAATTTTCACTAGTAAATAACTTAGGAACATTCTTTTATACCACTAGAATCAGACTATCAATAATAACATTAAAATAATTATAATTGTGTGGAGATGAATCACACCAATGAATTTGTAGCATAAATTGTAACATAAATTGCAACATAACAAAGCTTATAACATTGAAAAATTTAATTTTCCATTTTTTAGGCATAACCACACCTAATCAAGCTAGATTAGGAACTACATATTGTGGCAATAGAAAAAGTATCCCTCTAGTTTTCCTTGCTTGTTTGGGCTCTCCTTGTCAAATTGAGCATAGCGTTTCCTTGATTTACTGTTGTAAATGCTAAAATCTGCAATAGGTTATACTTTGACAAACATGGTCAAGCTAAATCTGTACCAAACTAAGCATCCCTATGAAATATAGAGTCATGTTAAGTAAGAAACCAAGAAAGCTAAATAAGACATAAAATAGCATGAATCAAAATTATCTCATAGTGGATTGGTGCCACTTTGTTGTGTAGGAAGCGACCCTTTCCCAATCCCTAATAAGCAAAAGATGCCAAGATGATAGTGATGAAGAGAAAATTTAGTTCTCACATGTAGAGAGTAACTTTGCATGAAAATGTGGTGTCCTCAAATTGTGTTGTAAGTTGTGTTCTTGAAAAGCCTTGCTTTTATAGATTCAAGGTTGAAATATTGAGTGATTTTAAATGAATGTGGGATCATTCATTAGCCAATGACAAGATGCCACTTGTCAAGATTTGAGAGGATGAGGAAAGTGCAAGTTTTGGCTAATGTGCCAATTTCAAATTTGAATTTTGCATGAAATGACATGTTTAGGGGGGATGAAAGATGCATTAAATGTCAAGTTTGACTTGTGCAAGAGACATGTAAAAGAATTTAATGCTTTGTTGGATGGACAAGAATTTGAGAGGGAGATTCAAAATTGACAGAATATTCCATCTTGATGCCCTTTTGAAAGTAATTAGAAGAATTAATAAATCAAAGAAATGATTTATTGGTGCAAGTGGGTGGGTTAGGTGAGAGTTTAGATTTAACTCAAGTTGAGTCAAAAGCTAGAGAATGGGTGATTATGATTAGAAGTTAATTAATTCAGATTAATTAACTTGGAGAATTTTAGAGGTTTTAGTATTTGATTTAAATAATTTTGATTTATTGAATCAAATGAGAAGAACTTAATTAAATAATTTGATTTATTTAATTAAATACAATGAAGCTAGGGAATTAATCAATAAATTGTTTTAATTGATTAATAGTAGAATTGGATGTTAATTAGAGCGAGATGCATGATGCTGATTATTTTACATGTCTACATTTTGCCCCTCTTTGAAGCAATGTACTCATTGCATTGATTCAAAGAATGATACCGCTGACATCAAAATTAAAAAAAATCTAATTTTTTCAGATGCCCCAGTGGAAATAAGTATGTTAGTACATTGCCCCCTCGAGAGATCGGGTGAAAAGATTTCATTTGAGGTCGATCTCATGAAAAAGAGTTTCAAAAATGGATGTATGGATGGCTAGACTATATGATCTCTATGATAATGATGATGTAAATGAGATGTTTGAAAGATGCTTAGAATAAAAAATCTATATTATCCTAAACAACTTAAATGATTATGCAATGCATGTGAAATGGATGAGATGGATGATGTTGTCCTATGATGATATGACATGATTATGCAAAATGAGAGTGAGGATGGAGGATGGATGCATTGTTAGCATCAAAGAGGATAGAAGAATGATAGGGATCAACCCTTGAATCCAAGAGGATGCATAAGTTCAACAAGCTAACTTTATTAGAAATGATGATGAATGATGATGTATTGCTTATCTAGGGATGGGAGAGATAAAGAACGTAACTTTCCTTATGTTTGATAACACACATAAGTATGATGCATCAAGGTATGAAGAACCAGGATGGCATTGCACCTAGTGTGATTGAATTTGACTCGACAATCAAATAGGAGTGCTATTGTTCACACTTGACATACGAAAACCTTAATAGGATGGACCCGACAAAGCAAGTATTCGCCAAGTTATTTTACAAGAACGTCCATCAAGCACAGTAGATAAAAATATAATGATCATTGCCCCATTCCTTTCTTTCTAAACCTGTTTTGTTTAGGCATCATTGAGAGGTCCTTGGAATGATCGCAAAATAAGATAGGTCTAAACAAGACCAAGATAAAGTAAACAAACAAGCTAATTCTCTTTGTATCACTAGCCAAAGACTAAACTAAGGTGATACCTGATCTGATGTCCATCACAGGAAGGTCACATTCCTAGGACATGTTGTGATCAGGGTTTTGATAAGATTGATTGGATGATAAGCTATTGATACTCCGAGTTGACCAACTTGCTAACTTATTGATCTAGACTTGAGACTTTGATGATTAGAAGTTCACTTTTGAACTTGCTAGACTTGCTTTTGATTGCCTTACCAAAGGATGAAAGGAAATGATCGATTTCTTATGAGTGGCATTTGTGGGTGAAAGGAAGATGAGATGGGTGCACCATTTTGAGTTTTTCAGATATTTGGTTGTTTTTGATGTTTTTGAAATGTTTTTAGGTTGTGTTGATTTTTGGATTTTCCAATGTTTTTGGTATTTTTGAGATTTATGAATGTTTTTGGATTTTGTGTCTCGGGGGCTGATCAAGGATGGCCTTACCTACGTTTAAGCTCAGAGATGACGTAGTTCAGCCAGTTGACTCTATTTTTTTATTTTTTTTGGATTCTCACATGTTTTGGATTTTTCATTTTCTGATGTATTTGAATTTTTTATTTTTTATTTTTTTACTTTTTTTAATTTTTTGAATGTTTTTGAATTTTCAATGAATGTTTTGACTATTTGGATATGGATACGTGATGATATTAGTGCTTTGTTTTGGGATTTTGTTGAAAAAAAAGCTTAATGTTGATCGATCGGATTGATCGATTGATAGTTTGACTAAGTGTGTTAAGTCAAACAAAAGTGATAATGCACTTGTAAACTATAGAAAGTTGTGTTATCCTAGAGTAAAATTGTACATAAGAGGATGGTTCGACTAAGTGTGTTAAGTCAAATGAGGTTATTATGATTTGATAATTTGGTTAAGTGTGTTAAGCCAAACAAGATGATAATGGACTTGTAAACCCAAGGAAGTTGTGTTATCCTAGAGTAAACTTGTGCATAAGATGATAGTTTGAATAAGTGTGTTAAGTCAAACAAGGTGATAATTTATTGGATTCGATTGATCAAGATTGACGAAGCTTGATTTGGAACAAAATTATTTTGATGATTTGATGTGATGTTGACATGCAAGTTAGATGTGACTGATATGAATTGTTTGGATTGATGTTCGATGAAAGATAAAGCTTGATAAGGAATGTTTTCCTGTCAAAATATGCCATGGGCTAGTGATTTAGATTTTTGGCTCACAAATACTTTGACCAATTTGATATTATGTTCACCAATGCTCAGATCACCAAATAATTTGGAGGACATGGATCAAGATTTATTCTCGAAGCAAGATAAAAATGTATGCCCCCAATGTCTAGCAATGTTTGAATGACCATGGGTGGATTCTTGGATAGGTGTATGGATAGATATGAAAAGAATGCAAAGGATGCCAAGGATTATCTTGTGACAAGATAAGGTGTTCAAACAAAGGAATGGTCATTCAGATAATGCTTCAAGGCTTAGATAACATTTGGATTGGATAGGATCAGTGAAAATGACCCATGTCAAGATGTTTACCATAAACACGTGTGAAGTCTGTACCAAACTTTGTCAAGATCAAGATAAGGGTTGGATAAATGGTTTATGGATCATCTTGGGATAAGTTAACGGGTTCAGATAAAGAATGCTCATTTGGACAATGCTTCAATGCTCATATAGCATTGGGTAGGATAGGATCAATGAAAATGACCCATGTCAAGGTGTTTACCACAAGCAGATATAAAGTGTGCACCAAACCTCCATCAAGATCAAGATAAGGTAGATAGATGGTAATGGGTTAGATAAATGGTTCATGGATGAATGGATGATATGGTTGGAATGTTGGCTTTATTATGGATGTGATAAGATGCTTTCTTTTGAACTGACACACGTAGATTCTCGATTCTACACATGATGCCTATTTGCTAGGTTTTCATCATGGTACCAGTCCTAAGCACCGCCCATGCGGTTTTCACTAGAGGATGATTTTTTTCTTTACTTTTTTCAATCATTTTTTCTGATTTTTTTTTTGGATTTTTATATGTTTTGATTTTTTTGTATTTTCTAAGAGATTTTAAGCTGATGCTAAACCACCTGGTGGTGTTGACATTGATGCTTTTTTCATAATCTACCATCGATATCCTACTTGAAGAAGCTTTTTTGGCAAGATACGTGCACTTGAAAATAAATTTTGAGAAATTTGTTCTGCTTTGTTGATACCAGAGTTAACTCTGGCTTTGTATGCACATCGTGATAGAATTCCTTCTGAATCCTTATGATGAAGGGTCATTTCCAACACATGGTCAATGTGAGAATTCCATATCATGCATGGAGGCGTGGATGAAGCATTTTTAGGAGTAAAAGATGGATTGGTTGACAGTTTGGAACCTTTGATTCTCCAAATGTGGGAAGATGAGCAATGATGGGTGGATACGGAAGTGTGTGTGGAATTTGGACCAACTGCTTGATACACTTTGTGTGTCACTTGAGAAGCATGTTTTTTCCTTTTTGGACATCTTTGATGGATACTTGCCCCTTTTTTATTCTACTCCATAGTTTCTTTGACTAATGGAGTTTGATAGGGATAATCTTTCTTTGTATTTTTTGGTATCCACATGTATTTGATTTGTCCTTCGTGCTTCTTAGCTTCTTTTTCTTTGATGACATTCTTCATGCTTTGATTCAAATTTTTCTTTTGTTGTTGGTCCCAATTTGTGGATGGGGTAATGGGTGGATGACGATTCATGACGTGGATGGTTGTAGTATTGACATTGGTTTCATCATAAGTATTCTTCATGCTCCCTATGTTGACATTTGTTTGTGAAAAAGTTGCCCCTAGTTTCGTGGAAGTATCATTGATATGTTTATATCCCTTGATTGTTGAATAACCAAAGCCTAGATGCTTAGGATTGCCAACAATCTCCATTGGTTCCTGTAATGCCCTGCCATGAGACCCTAAAGGAAGTTGCAACTCAAGGTGGAAGCATACAGTTTTTTTTTTTAAAAGTGCATTAATATAAAAGGAAATGCACAACACTTCA
The DNA here is from genome assembly GCA_007115665.2 of Sequoiadendron giganteum. Classification (NCBI taxonomy): domain Eukaryota; kingdom Viridiplantae; phylum Streptophyta; class Pinopsida; order Cupressales; family Cupressaceae; genus Sequoiadendron; species Sequoiadendron giganteum. The sequence continues at coordinate 484,937,253 of CM021100.1, read as the reverse complement.
CAACAACCTCTAAGGTAATGTGACAAGATTACATCGATTACCAAACATACACACCACTTGCACATAAAGCATTTATTAAAATATTAACCATACATTTAATTATACATACTCACAAAGCATTATAAATACTAACACTAAGAATATGATAAAACAAGTTCCAGATTACATTAACTTAAAATTAGATTACAATACTCATTCCTGGAATGAGCTAGATCAAACCTAACTATTACAATTACAAGATTCCTCCTTGAATACAAATGACGAGTATAATAATTACAAGAGTTAATCTAAAGTAAATAGAAAGCTTTAAACCAAAGAATGAAACCACTGCGAGCTCTCCACTAGAAAACCTCACAACGCAATCTACAAAACAAAAAGGGACCGAACAGTGTAGGTTGCACGTTCCTCCCAACCAAGTGGTACCCAAAGGCCCATCCCCCGTGCTAGGAGACAGTAACAAGGATACAAGGACAAACCCTACAACCTCTAGTCATAGGCTGACTCAACACTAAACAAAACCACCTCAAGTACAACACTACTCAAGATTACATTGAAATAAGAGTTTAACAATACGATAGTCCAGTAACCTATACATACAACTGACCTAGGAGAAATGTCACTCAAGGTACATGAGTTACCTCCTAGATCTTTCCAGATCTCGGCCCCCATTGAGCTTCACCCTCCTATGTTTATCATGTGATTCATCACCACTCCAAACTAAGGAGGTATAGAATATCCAACAAAACCATTCAAAGAAGATCAACCATTCCCCGTTTGTGGAAACCAGGTGACTCATTGAAACAACAAACCTACTACTATTGAGAACTACTAATAAGCAAGACCATGAAATAACGACTCTCAAAGTTAACATACTCCAATAGGAAGACTAACAAGAACTCATCTAATACCTCTTTTCAACTACCCTTAAATACCATAGGAGATATCTCAAACACAACATAAAGACATAATAGTTAATGTCTACAACAATCTAATTTATCACAACCTTGCATTCAATCAACAAAATGACTTATAACAATTCACACCACTCAATTATCTCAATTTAACTAATCAATTAAAAAGGCTCTTCTAAACAGAGATACACATCACACTAACCATTTTCCCTAATTTTTTCAATTTTTAAATAATAAAACCTTTGTTCCTACTAACATATTGAATATAATCTTAAAATACCTATTCCCGCAATACACTTAATTAAATATTCTTTTCCCCTAAAGGCAACTAGAAGAACCACATAAGCAATCAACATGATAAATAAATCTAGGATTTGGATTTATTAAATCCATTCACATTCAGTGATAAAAATGAATAATAAAATAAGTTACTCAAACTTCTCTAATTTAATAAGAATCCTTATAAAGACGAAAGAGAGAATTCAACTAATTAACTAACCGACTCTTCAAATATCACAATTTAACTTAAAAAAAACTATAAGAACATCATTTCATTTATTAGTCCACTTCCCTCAATTTTAAACTAATAAAATATCTATTTTCTCAAACAAGTTACATCATTTAAATAAGTTATAATTTTCTCTTTTCAAATACACATTATTTTATTTTCACTTAATACATGCATTTCCATGCAACTAATCGAATGACCATTTAAATGAAATCAATTTCCTTATATCAAGAAAAATACATCAATTTAAAATGAACTCAATTTGTACACGAACATGCTCTTCTTAAAGAGAAGAACATACTCTAATTATTTAATCTTCAATTCTGTGAAAATACTTATAGCTAATGTATACATATTCCCTCTATATAAATTATTTCATTTAACATTTTTTTTTAAAAATTATGCATCAAATACATGCATTTACTATAAAATGTCCATTTAATTAAATCAATTATCTATTCTTAATCTTCAATTCTTTTATTTGCATGAAACTAACTATTTATATCCAGTGTATATATACATTTAATTTGCATATATTCATATTACAGAACACATGTATCTATATATTTAATTATATATATCTAATATATATATACAATAAATATGTTTACTAGCCATATAACAAAATACCCCACTGATTTATTCAAAATAAATCCATACAATTTTCCATTTCCAAATATACATAAATTAAATATAATATATTTATACTTTAATACTAAATAAAAAACCAATGCATCAAAATTCGTGTTTTATTTAAGAAGGCGGATAGAGTAAATTATTCATTCGTTGTTTGAATGTATATAAAAAAAAAACTTTAAAATATTTTATGGGGAGGGGCGGCAATCATAGCCGACCCTCTCCCATACCACAGCCGCCAAAGGAGAGTGGGGAGGGGTTGCGCTGCCTAAGGGACAGCGCTCCCTCCACACTACTCTGTGGAGGGCGCTGCCTCTTGGGTAGTTGCAACCTCCCATAGATGGGTGTGGTGGGGTGTGCTATGCACCCCCACCCAACATTAATTTTATTTTTAACAAAAAAATTCATTCCCCCCAAATTCGATGTACGGACGGGAGGAAAATAAATGAATTCGCACAAACATAAGTAAATATAATATATGAATATTTTACATATATATGTATATACACCTAAATGTATATATATATAAAATATATATATATATATATATATATATATATATATATATATATATATATATATATATATATTTAAGAATTATAGTACAGTAGAAAATTGGGAAAAATATTTCTACAAGAGGTCAATTACAGACAATTGTTTAATTGGGCAACCATTTTTCTTTCAAAGAATTTTTTTTACAATAACAACAACATTTTCTCAATTTTATCAGAGGTTTCAATTTCAATCTTTGAAAAGAGAAGTTGCAAAGATTTCCTCACAATAAAATTTAACAAAACTTCTACAGGAAAATTTAAACAAACCCCAAAAGAATACAAAAATCTCTTTCCTCTAAATTTACACAGAGGCACAAATCAATAATAAAGAAGCCATACAAATTTTGAAAACAAATTTAAGACTTCTACAAACAAAACTCAGAAAACTTCTTGCACATGCAATATTTCAATCTCAATTAACATTTTAAACAAAGCTTCTACAAAATTGAATAGACAATCTCTCTCAAACAATTAAATAGATTTAATAAACTTGAAAGAACCTGTTTTCCTGAAGTTTGAAGACAAGAAAGTTGAAGCAGAGCCTCCCCTTCAGAGATCTATTTCCAAAGCTTCTCCCAAGATCACCACTTCCACAATGCAACATATAGAAAAACCCCCAAAAATTCTTGAAAACCCCCTTTGCTTTCCTCCTCCCTTTTCAACCAAAAACCCATTTCAAAAATAATACCTTTTCCTCTCCCCAAAAATCCCCTATGAGAAAACTGCTCTCTTTCCTTTCCAATTCAAATTCCCCCCTTTTGAATAAATTTCTCAACCACAAATAGATAATTCCTTTTCCTCACACACATGTCACATTCAAAATATCTTCTCCACAACCCTAGATATTCTCTCAAAACTATTTGCATGTTGAAATTATTTTCTAATTACAATTTGAATTCCAAATTGAAACTAATTAACACTAATTGAAATTTACAATTTACAATTAAATTAATTTCCCTTTTTCTTTTAATTTTCTCAACAACATAATTAATTAATTAATTTTAATTATTTAATAAATAAATTCAACCCATTGGATTATATTTAATTTATTAAATAGATCAAATTTAATTAATCAACTTAAATAAAAAATTCTATCCACAATATATAATTGTAATTTAATAAATATCAACATTATTTAAAGCAATAACTCTAAGTATTTATTTTTATACTCAAGAGCCCTTCTGAATTAAATAATATTAAAACAAGCACCAAAGACACAACTGACTCAACTGATGACACACTATGGCTAGGGTGTAGACCTGACACAGGTAACCTAGCTACTATCTCCCAATCATCATACCGTTGGGTCGACATGCTGAAACCTGTGAAGCTAGGTGGAGTCAATGTCATGTACCTGCAAACCTATATCCAAGGCATCAATAGTACATGCATATAAAATCATTATAAAACACACCGTGAAGAGGAAATCACATAATCGCAGGGCACTCGCAAGCGAGTGATGCAATCATGTCCCCTTCACCAATACAATATCACCAAACTGACACTTTCATCATTAATAAAATTCATAAGCAATAATTATGACATAATAAACCAACATTATTTTTAATCAAAGCATGACAAGTATAACATGAAGGAAAGTACATCTCATAACACACATAATTCATATTGCTCAATAAGAAAAGATAAAATAATAAAGCATCTTAATCTAACATAATAGCAAAACAGAGGGGTGTTATAGTTCCAGGATGCCATGTTCATGTAGGCCTAATCCTCTGCCTTGATAATTCATTTGTTGAAACATTTTATTTTCAAAAGGATATGATTTTCCTTGGAAACAAGGTGTTTCTCCTTCTCTGCTCTATGGTGGATCTTCAAAGCTGACAACTTCTTTATTGATGAGGTAGCTTTCCCTAAGAAAGTTGAGTGATCCAATTTTATAAGTGATATGATCCTCCATATGTGGGATAAATTCCTGATTGATATCTTTGGCTTGATATTGTAATGCTTTTTCAAGAAGTGTTGATGATTCACTTCCCACATAAAATTATTCCTCATGATTCATTCTTGATATTCTTTCACATGATGTTTCTGATTCACAACTTTTGTAGAAGCCTTCGTCATGACCCATTTTTGACATGTCTCTAGATTTCTCTCTATCTTGATCATGTGTACAAATGTTAAGAGTAGGGGACTCTTGTTCCTCAATAAGAGTATGAGACTCTTGTTTTGAATGAAGATCATCTACATGTCCATCCAAAGAAAGAGTCTCATTGGTAGATGGAGGAGTATGTGCTATGAGGATATGGTCATCTTGTATGGATACAAGGGTGTCCATTATATCATTGTAGTAGCTTGGAGATACAAATTCTTGATCTCGAATGATTTCGGAATTGATTTTGACATGCTTTGGATCAAGTTCTTGATATGGGTCAATTTCGAAGAATCGATTGCATTCTTGGATATCTTCATTAGGCATAGGAAGTTTCTCCAATGTCATGAGGTCAAAGGATGTCCATATGTTTTGGAAAGGATCATTTCTAGATCTTGGTGAAATATGTTGATCATGCTTTGGAATAAATTCTTGAGATATGTCCTCTAACTCATTAGGTGATGTAGAGACATTTTCAACATGATCATTGGTCGAAGGATCTTGGTTTATGTCAATAGGATCAAATAACATCAATACTCCTTGAAATAGATCTTTGTAGGAGGGGTCATGATCATGACTAAAAAATGGCTCTTGATGTATGTTGACTTGATCATCAGATGAGGTGGAAACATCTTCAAGGTGTTTATCAATGGATAGATCTTGATTATTGTTTTCAACAATTGTGGTGGGAATCTGTAGCAAGCCTTGTTGAGTGAGTAATGCTTGTGTTTGTTGCAGAGCCAACAATGCTTATTACATGTCATGTTGTTATTGTTCCAACAAAGCTTGTTGTTGGTCTTGTTGTTTTTGTGCCAACAAAGCTTGTTGTTGGTCGTTTTGTTGTTGTACCAACAAATCTTGTTGTTGGTCTAGTTATTGTTGTTCCAACAAATCTTTTTGTTGGGCTCGTTGTTGTGTTACTTGTTGATGGACTTGTTGATGTATTGCTTGCAATAGTGCCCAGAATTGTGCTTGCGTCTGTCGAGCTTGGTGTTGGGCTTGAGCTTGAGCCTGTGCTTGTCGGGGCTACTTGAGCCGCTTGTGCAACTTGTGTGGCTTGTTGTGCTTGGAGTGCCTTTTGGCGGGCAGCTTGTTGTGCGGCTTGCAACATGATCGAGAATGAATTTTCCATGTTGTGTTTTGGCGGTGGTGGTGGTGGATTGGGAATGGTGTTGACCATTGGGGTTTCTTGGATGGTTTCCATCTTCTATTGTGATATCGATGGAAAAATGGGAGGATTTGATATGAGGCAGGTGCAAGAAGTTGGGTCCACAAAGAGGGGAAGTTTCGGTCAAAAAAAAATTTCTCACACGAAACGCATACGCATTTTTCAAAAATGCATATGCGTTATGTATCGCATACCCAATCCTAAATCCATAATGTGTACATGTTACGATTCGGGGATACGAACCTAAAACGCATATACGTTTCTAAAAACTATTTAATTTTTTAAATAAGCGACTGTGAAAGTCATTTTCATAGTCGAGTTCAGTGGGCCAAGAGAAGGAAAAGTAGATCGCGTATGCGTTTTGGACGGCTGAAAATTGCAAAAATTTTCACTCTCACCTCCTCCCATCAACACACCTACCCTCAGTGACCTCCAGGTTGGTTGAATTCTACAATATTTTTGCATTATAATTGCTATTTAGTTTTTTTTTTGTAATTGCTATTTAGTTATTTTTGTTTAGTTTGATTTAATTTAATATTCAATAGTTTTTAAACTGTATTTAATTAACCGAAAACATCATCGAAACAAACAAAATAAAATTTTAAATCGAAAACCCAAAAAAAAACCTAAATTCGACACATTTAATTTTGAAATTTGAAAACCCTAAACTGTAGGTTCTAAAAAACTAATTTACTCAGACCATTAATCCTTGGACCTAAACCCTAGAAAACGTAAACTAAAACCCTAGAAAACATAACATAAACTAAAACCCTAGAAAACGTAAACTAAAACCCTAGAAAACACAATGTAAACTAAAACCCTAGAAAACGTAAACTAAAACCCTATTTGTAGGTTAAAATTAGGTTAAAGCTAGGGTACAATTAGGGTTTGGCTTAAATTTGAATATATATTATATAGTTAGATTTCAAAATTACAATTAGGGTTATGATTAGGTTTACTTGTTTAATATTAAAGAATTCAATTACCTACTTCTAGGGTTCAATTAAAGTTGGAGTTCAATTAGGGTTAAAATTCCTTCTAGGGTTGGGGTTCTAAGATAAATATTTGGGTAAGGGTTGAGGTTAGGGTTTGTATTCAACTAGGTTTAGAGTTAGGGTTATATTTTTATTAGGGTTAGGGTTAGGATTATGAAATTATGAATTAAAATTTAAGATGAAGGTTAGGGTTGGAGTTAGAATAAGCCCCGTCAATTGGTGTAGGATTCTAGGGTTGGGGTAAACATTAAATTAAGAGTCTAGGGTTAAATGGTTGTAATTTTTGTGAGAGTTAAACATTCAATCAATATTTAATTAGGTTTATGATTAAAATTTTTATATGCATTTAGGGTTAGTGTTCAACTAAGGTTATGATACCTGATTTAATTACAATTAGGGTTAGAGTTCAAGTTAGAATACATTAGGGTTCAAGTTATAATTAGGGTCTATGGTTCAAGTTATAATTAGCCCATCTATGGTTCAAGTTAGAATTAGTGTGATAAAAATTCTAATATAAGGCAACATATCCCTAGATGAAATCGTATTTTAAAAAATTCCTCATCTATATCGATTTAATTTTTTGTCTTAAACTTGAAAAATAAATCTATTAGCAATGTCTTCTTGAACTGAATTCTCCAATTTTGCATCTCTAACAATTATTTTTCTAATCTATTATTTAACATGTTCTTGTTCAACTTGTTCTTCTATGTGTTCTTGAATTTTTTCTTAAACATATTCAAGTTGTTTATATGAACATATTCAATATGTTCAACTTGTTCTTAAACTAGAAGCCAACTTAAGAGGATGCAACGAATTCATTTACAAATACATCTGCACACATGCATACAATTTAAATCAATATATTAAAAAATCCTTCAAAAAAATATATCATGTGCATATATATTGAGCCCATTACACCCTAAATCATGGAGAATTTCCCTCAATTTTTTTATGATGTTTGTAAAGGTTGTTCTATTCTAGGGTTTTGTTGTCATTAAAATCCATACTCTAGTAGTTTTTTAGTTTTGAAACTATGTATTTGAGCCAATATCCCTATACTTAGGTACCTAAGGTTTTTGATGGTTTCATAAGGATTTAAAAATCATGAATACTAGTGGAACTTTTTAAAGCACATAGGGTTTTAGTCTTATTTCTTCAATTTTTGTTTCTCACAATCTTAGTTTTCAAAGAGTTTATTTACAAAATTATATAACAATGGGGTCTTTAGGTGTGATCAACAAAGTTTATTTTTAGTAGAGATAATTGTGAGGTATCACAAGACAATGCATTTCCCTCAATTTGTTATAACAACCATAGACTTTTAGTCATAACATATTGAATTTTCATTTCCTTCACTCTTGATTCAACATAATCTAGGTCGATTGTTACCATTTTGTCAAAGGGGGTCCTAGAACATCAACTTATAGATTTTCCTTCATTATTATTACTCAAAATTTAAAAAAATCAAGAAATTAAAATGTATAAATCTAAATTCTATAATTGGTGAAGGATTGGGTTGCAGACTTTCTTGGATTTGACCCGACTGAATTGGTAGTTTGGCTTCCTTATTTCTTGCATAATTACTACTTTTAATCACTATAATTTTAATTTATTTGCATCCTTTAAGTTTCATGTACTATACTATTGTTTAATAATTTATTATTAAAATAATATTTAATTCTCATACCTTTTATATCTCTCATATGAACAGTATTTTTTGTTCTATGGTAACTTCTATTATCATTTCCCCTTTTCAAATACCATGATTCCTATGTTTCTATTATTATATGTTTAAACGTATCCTTAATATGTTTACATTTATCCTTATAACCAATTTTTTTAATTTCTACATCTTAATGGTTATTACATTATTCTAATATACATATATAACTTTCAAAATCCCCAAATCTTGAAATAGATGTCTACAACCTTATATGTATACATCACATGAGCCATATAATCCTATCTATCAACCCTAAACCATGTAAAACTTAGATATCTTTTAGACTATATGTAAACTCCAAACCATACATAATCACATATCATTAATCAAGAAAACCCTAGACACTAAACCCTACATTCTAAAATATGAACACAAACCCTTACCCAAAACTCAAATTGTAAACCACAAATTTGAAATTTTCAAAAATTGTACAAACTTAAATTATAAACTTTAATGTGTACATGCTATGGATTTTTTAATGTTATAAAATGAATGGTCTTCAAATGAATTGCATTTTGGATTTGTGCACGTTCAATGTGATTTTTAAATAGTTCTTTCAAATTGTGTGAATTATTTAATTAGTTTGTTGATATATATTTTTTAATTGTTTAACATGTGCAATTGCCATTTGGTTGTACATTCACATGGATCCACTATTTACCATTGAGGATTTTATGCCTGAACCACATATTCCTGTAGATCCCATAGATCCAAACCCACCACCACAAGAAAACCCCATTCCTCCAAACCCTCCACCTCCTAACCCCCCACCCCCTATAGTAGACTAGGATCAGTTGAGACAGAGCATTAGGGAAAATCTTATGGTCATTCAAGAAAATATAGATCTGATAAAAAATGAGCCTAGAATTCCCCCCCATCTCTCAGGGTTTGCATCTACGATGCAAACTATTGTCGATTATGTTTGATCTATTCATGCAGACCTAGATAGGTTCCATCAATGGAGAGACAAGAGGAGACAATTCTATGCAGATGGATTGTCTTATAAAGAAATTAATGACCTTAAAATTACCAAAGAAGCCATGTGTCAGTAATTTTTTAACCCCCAAACTAGCCAACCAATTCCACCCACCAAAAAATGAATTTCAATTTTATGGTGTAGGCACCTCCAGATAGCTGCACATTTTTGGGATAGATGGTGGATGGTGTTTGATACTCTACCACATGGCAATTCTGAGGTGCCCCTATACTTTTTGAGAAATTTATGGGTAGAGTTTGAGTTGGGTTTAAAACCCAACTATTTTGATATGAGGTCATTTCAAGGAGTTGGGCGTGGCATGCCCCAACATAGATTAGGAGCACGTGTTGATCCTCAGTGACATGCTCCAATTGCTCCTATTGTTCCTCCTGCTTCTCCTGGTGTTCCTACTGCATTTCAATAGCAAACCATGCTATCGACATTAGAAGCATTGAGTTCACTTTCAGGACATCTCACTCATCAGACTTCACACGCAGCGGCCGAACTGGTCAATAGAGAGCATGGAGGCTCGAGCAATAGGAATACTCAGGCATCCACTTCAGGTGACCCACATGTGTCTGAGACAAAGTCATTTATGGATTTACTATATTCTGAGCATCATCTTACACAGGTATGTTCATCTTTTCAACTTAATTTTTTTTTTAGAATGTGCAAAATTCATGTTTAAATAATAACATAAAATTATATATATAATACAATATTAATTCAATAAGTGTTTGGTGTAGATGGATGATCAGAAAATGCCTGAAACTCAAAATGATCATGTCTATATGTCGAGTGTTGTAGATATGGGCTCACCTTTTGGTCAGGTACTTAAACCAATATATATTAAATTTAGTTTGTGTGGATATATATATCTAATTTATTTTGAATGTTTACACATGATGTGTGATTGATATATATTATATCTAGATGCAGGGAGGTCAGATGAGCGTGCCTAGTGTTGACCAATCACAAGTTATGGTGAGCGCTCCTAAGTCATCATCAGCTCAGGTGCGTTCTTTCAAAAAGTTTGTTAAGTTTGAATTAAATACGCATCATAGATCTAATTTAATTTTTACATTTACATACACATGCGTGAATGATCTATACAAATTTTTGTACATATATATGCAGGCATTTCATGAGACGCCCATTGTAGCTACACTTGAGACATCGTCAGCATTTATGCATGGGAAATCTCAGGTGCATGATCTTAAGGTCATTTCATTCAAAGTTGTAAACTTTACTAAATATCCTAAACAATTTTTACGGATCTTTTAAATATATATATATTCGAGTTTTTAACATATTGATTGCTTTATATGAATATGCAGGATATAGTAGATCAGGCATTTGGATCTTCTCAAGTGATAGTTATGCTACCCATTGAACAAAATGTTCCAGTAGATCCACATGATCATATGGTAAATTATTCATGTCTTAAAAATCATTTTTATCAAGTATTTACTAGATATTTAATTAATTTCTTTTTATCCAAAAGTTTATATTTTCAGGTTTAAATATGTTTAATTATATCAAAATTTATAAATAAATTTAAATCTAAATTCAAGTTACTTGTACTCTTTTACAGCAGGATGCAAGTACATCTTATTGACTTGGAACAAAGAGGAGACTTGATTTGATTGATCAGCCTGATAGTTAAATGGTTTTAAATTTTAAATAGACCAGACATCTCTAGTTTTATTTAAAATTTTATGTGTTGGACTTGCATATACATATTTTTGTTTATTTATATCAGATGAATTTAATGTGATGATTATATATATGTAGTCAATTATGATCATGTTATGTTCATTTTGATGATTATATGCACTCATACATATGTCTAGATCTAGATGTTTTATCTAATTTTCAAGTAATACATGCACTAGATATAAATTCTTATCTCTACAATCAAATTTCGTAAATATATAATTTATCACATGGTTAAAGGTGATAAATATAAATATTCCTTAAATAGTTTAGATTATATTCATAATAAATTAAGAGCACGTAATTTTAACTATTTACCAATTCTAGAAAATATTTGAACAATTATATGAAATGTATAATCTATAAAATTGGAATGAGATTTTTAAAAAGTTACTAATTTAAGTTCATTGAAAATCATACAACTATACAACATGATGAAACATATATGTGTGCACATGTATATCCAATTATTTAGCTTATCAATTTTTACGTGAAGACCAGAAATTGATATTTACATAGTCTCTTGATAAAATAATTTTTCAGTGACAATCACATGGTAGACCGACTTGATGAGAACCTGTAAAAATAATTAATGTAAGTAAGTAGTTCTATAATTTTTTTTTGTCATTTAAGTAAATATATAGTAAAAGTTACAAAACTGGATCTTATAAATTCCATAAAAATTCAAATGATGTTTTCCATAGGATGGATGAATGGGATGCATGTCATGAACCCTAGGGTATGGCTTAATGGGTCCTATGAGAATGGCTTAAGCGGAACTATCCGAGTGACTTAAGGGATGCAAGATTGTGGAATAAGGGTACATGTAAGAGGATATGACTTAAGGGTCCTATAAAGGGATGTCTTAAGGGGATGCAAGACGATATGACTTAAGGGTCCTAAACCCTAAACCCTAAACCACGTGACCTAAATCCTAGGAGATCAACCCTAAACCATTAATCCATATAAATTTTTTATTCTAAGCATCACATGAACCTAGAAACCCTAAACCCTAAACCACGTGACCTAAACCCTAGGAGATCAACCCTAAACCATTAATCCATATAAATTTGTTATTCTAAGCATCACATGAACCCTAGAAACCCTAAACCCTAAACCACGTGACCTAAATCCTAGGAGATCAACCCTAAACCATTAATCCATATAAATTTGTTATTCTAAGCATCACATGAACCCTAGAAACCCTAAACCCTAAACCACATGACCTAAATCCTAGGAGATCAACCCTAAACCATTAATCCTTATAAATTTGTTATTCTAAGCATCACATGAACCCTAGAAACCCTAAACCACATGACCTAAACCCTAGGAGATCAACCCTAAACCATTAATCCATATAAATTTGTTATTCTAAGCATCACATGAACCCTACAAACCCTAAACCATGTGACCTAAATCCTAGGAGATCAACCCTAAACCATTAATCCATATAAATTTGTTATTCTAAGCATCACATGAACCCTAGAAACCCTAAACCCTAAACCACGTGACCTAAATGCTAGGATATCAACCCTAAACCATTAATCTGTATAAATTTTTTATTCTAAGCATCACATGAACCCTAGAAACCCTAAACCCTAAACCACGTGACCTAAATCCTAGCAGATCAACCCTAAACCATTGATCCAAATAAATTTGTTATTCTAAGCATCACATGAACCCTAGAAACCCTAAACCCTAAACCACGTCACCTAAATCCTAGGACATCAACCCTAAACCATTAATCCATATAAATTTTTCATTCTAAGCATCTCATGAACCCTAGAAACCCTAAACCATGTACCTAAATCCTAGGAGATCAACCCTAGACCAATAATCCATATAAATTTGTTATTATAAGCATCTCATGAACCCTAGAAACCCTAAACCCTAAACCATGTGACCTAAGGGGATGGCTTAAGGGGATGTCTTAAGGGGTGTTGAGAGAGTGACTTAAGGGGATGCAAGAGGATGGATTAAGGATAGATATACAAGGATATGGATTAAGGGGTCCTAATAGAATGAATTAAGGGGAATTAATAGAGACTTAAAGGGGATGCAAGAGGATGGATTAATGGCACATATGAGGATGGCTTAAGGGGATATGAAATAAATTATAAAATTTTTATAAAATGACAATGAATTAAATTTAGTTTTATATTTATACTCTCAACTAAATGTATCTACAACTATATATAGTTACCTGTCTCTAGATTCAAATTCCATTGTAATAAGAGTGCATCTCCTCTCTTTTTTGTAAAACATCTAGTATCAAGGGAGACTGAAACAAAAAATGATATAAAACTTTAATAAGGAAATGAATTTAAAGACAAATATATATATCAATTAAATATATACATACAACTAGATATACTTACCAATATTTATTTACTCTGTTGTACCATCCACATCCTCTCTTTTTTGTAATGCATCTATGATTGTCTCATGATCATCCATTGAAAGTGTCCATAAAACTTTATTAGCAGGCCTCCCGTGATATCTAACTAGTTTTATATTGGTTGCCAAAATCAAATGTGAATAATGTATAATCTTCTTGTGTCTTTCATAATCTTCAAATGCAGGCAAGCCATTCTTTCTTATCAAATATTTTCGAAGCCAGGTGCCAACAACAACGACTGAACCAGTTGGATACTCAAAGTTATCATCATCCACTCTAGGATGTACCAACTTATATTTTCTCTCAACACATCTAGCCAACCAGTACTCTGTCTCCTCTTCATTCCCCTCGGGTGCAACAACAACATACACATGTCCTACAAAAATAGATAAAAAATTCAATAAAGAGCATGACTTATATTTAATTCATGTATATAAACATGCATACATATAAAATTCATCTCAATAAATAATGTACCTTCTTGTACAAGATCAGAAACACGGTCATAATCATCTGATGCGAACGCTTGATTATCTTCAATTATTGTTCCATGTTGAACATGTGTTGATGTAGGTGTTAAGGCTCTTTGTTGCCATTGTTCAACCCATTCCATATTTTCACAAGCCTCCCAATCACCTGCAATACAAAATTGACAAAAGCATTCCAACTCCCTTGTCCATATTGTCCATGTGTTTGCATTCGAACTCTTAAATGAATGCCATTTTGCAGATCCATTAATTGTTTCACAATCTTGTCGAGAAAAAATATCATTTTCTTCAACTAACCAAAAGAAGCGGTGAATTATTGAGCTCTCACTTACTCTTGTAGATAATTTGGTATTGCACCAATCTACAATTGCATGTGCATCTCTAAATTTTGCAGCATCCTCAAATTTTAGTTGCTCTCTAGCAAGAGCTCTTTTCACACATGCACCTGCTCCATCGTGTTCTCCCTTACCATGACCGGCTTCAAAAAAACTCCATATGTGCTAGATATTATTTTCCTTATGAACTCTACATAACCAATAAAACATCCTAGCATTTTTGAATTGACCCGTGCAATTATCTGACCATATGAGATGTTCTAGCAATTGAATTCCTCTTTCTTTTAAATTTTTGTAAAATATATCAAAACAATATTGAACAAACTCAGATGAATGTAATCGATTATCACTTACATAAAAATGGTACTCTCTCAAAAAAATTCTATTATCTTCTCTACTATCATCTGCATGTCTATAAACAATATGAACAAAAATAGATACTTGCACTGAATTATAATACTTGTGATTGAATTTCTTCTTGTGGAGCAAGAGTATAATTTTCAGCAAAATCAACAACCGACAATATAGTTCCAATTGGGAATGTGTTTTTACATAAACGAAATTGATTATCAAGCCAATGAGCATACTGAGAGTGTTGAACATATTTAGGTACAATCTTATCTTTAAATTCTTTAATAAATGCATGCACAATATTTTTTCCATAATTAGCTCACAACGTTTTCCAGTTTTTCCATCTTTTAAAGAATACTCAACATTTTTAAATCTTTTTACATCTACTAATTGTTGTCCAAATTCATTTAAACTACTTTCATGCATACATTCACCTAATAATGAAAAGTTAGCACATCTATCACATTCTCTAGAAATACATGATTTTAAATAAAATAAGTTTCCGTTAGAGGGTTCACAAAACAAACCTGATATAAAATCTTTGATTCTTTCAGGTGGCATATTAATACCACAAATGTCCTGCATAATTTGGTTAACATGCAAAGTGCATCGTATATATCGAAAACTATCATAATAATAATGAAATTGTACATGAGTCTTACAACAACAAGAGATTCATTGCTTATTAATTCTAACATACCAAGGTTTACACTTTTCGAATGATCTTTGACTTATTTTAATATTCAATGGTAAGATTGAAGCATCTAAATTTTTTTTATATAATTCAGTTTGAGTCATATCTAAGAGATGCTTTGGATGAGGTACACGAATTTTGGAACCCACCCTTAATTTTAAGACATCTCTAATGTTAGGTGATACTCTTGTATTATCATGCCAAAATTTATCAATTAAAGATTTAATTTCATTAGTTAATTTCATGTCTGATCTTGGGAGTCTACCACTAAAACTCCAACATTGATTAATTGGATCATTTTCAATATTTTCTCTTCTTTTAGCAGCTCTAATCAAAGTTTTGGGATTTACTTTTATACATTTACTAATCTTACTTAACATTCTTTTATTTGAAGTTGCTTTATCAACTAAAGCAGTTGTTATTGCACGACGAGCCGCATTTTTATCTTTAGATCAACTTTTCTTACCTATAAAATCAATAGCATTAGCAACACTAGAAATGACTTGTTCTACTGAATCATCTTTCTTTTTTGGTTTTACAAAAATACCTAATTTTTTCATCACTTTTCTCATTTTCCACATTCTCATCAATTGCACCATGAGTTGACATTGGAATCCTAATTTCTTTCTATAAAAAAACATTTTATATATTTTATTTCCATAAGTTCTAATTTGTCTCCAAGAAACTTTACCACGAAGGTTATCTAACACATCTTTTTCAATTGTAAAAAAACATTTTCACCTTCATCCATACAAGGGGTTTCATTTTCATTCACACAAGGGGTTCCATTTTCATTTTCAAATGTAAAAAAATATTTCATTCTCATTTTCATCAATATGAGGGATTTGATTAACATTTGCATTCTCATAAGATATATTTTCATCATTTTTTTGTTTTTGCATTTTTTCAACCCTAGAATTATTGATATCATCAATGGTGTATCCAACATCATTTAAACAATCAAAATCAATATTATCAAGACTTGGGTTTGAAAAAATACTTGGAGAGATTGTTTGAATAGGTGCATTTTCCATATCATTGAGAGGTGGATTTGAAGACATATCCGAAGTTGTTTGCATAGGTACTATTTCCATATCATTCAAAGTTGAAGTTGAAAACATAGTTGAGTTTGTCTCCATAATTGCATTTTCTTCTATTTTCACCATCTCCACATTTGCATCATCTACATTCATTTCATCATTCATGACTTTCTCTTCAACATTCATTGAACTAGATGCTTCCAAATTTTTCATTTGATGAATTCTTTCTCTTCTATCCTTTTGTCTTTTTGCCTCCATATCTTTAGTTGCTTGAATTTCTTCGGGTGTGATTGACTTTCTACACTTTTTTCTTTGTCTTTGCTTTGATCCCATGGTTACCAAACCCTTTTTGATGAAAAAACAAATGATTTACTTGTAACCAATTTTCAAATTTTCACCTCCTTCAAATATTCAAATAACACTTTGTGCTATGAAGATCCTTTCTTCTTTGAACTTTGAAGTACACAAAAATATCATGAATACATCCAAAAACTCTCTTTTTTCAATCTTCTTGTAAATTATTCTTGTACTTGATTCCACTTCAAAAAATTCAACCTGCACTTGACTTTTCAACCAATTTGCAATAGAATATGCCTTGCACAAGACAAATTTGCAATAAAAAATGCAGAAAATCAAGCTTGCGGGCCGTACTGCAAAAAAAGAATGTTGCAAGAAAAACGTGTTGTATCAGAAAATGTCAAATTAGGAAAACGGATATATCAGAAACACGTACGCATTCTGAAAAAGGAACGTGTACGCATTACCTTTACCCAACAGGTAAAAACATAACGCGTACGCGTTATGAAACGCGTATGCGTTATGTTTCAATAATGCGTATGTGTTTCATAACGCGTATGCGTTATTAAAAAATTTGTTTCCCAACCCGCCTGCAGACTTGGTTTTAGGTTCGGAAAGCTTTGGCAATTCCGAGCCTTAGCATTTGATCTGCAACTAAAAAACTAAGGCAGATTGAAGAAGAATGTTCAACTTTAACAATATGGTTGATGAATTTTTTTTCTGAATCAATCTATAAAATTAAAACCCATTACAGAACACGATGTCTAGTTTTTAAATATATAATTTTTATTAAGATTGGATTATATTTTCTATTTTTTAATTAATTTCAAAGCAAACTAGTCCTTAAACTTGAAATATCAGACTTTTTTTGTTTTTTAATAACTTTTTTTTGGTTAATTTTTAGAAAAAAAATTATATGACATCAATCTTTAGACAATTCTTTACACAATGAAAAAAAAAAATTCAAAAAAAGTTTAGTTTAGGTCAAATTATGCTGTCTGTACACGTTGATTTTTAAAAACAACAATTAAGGCCAATAAAAATTAAATAATAAAAAAAATATTCAACAAAAAATTACAAAAAAAATTCCTCATCAATCTTCATGTTGTTAGCTCTCTTTCCCCAAAATTATTTAGTAAAATACTTTTATTTGAGTCAAAAAGTGTTGTCTGTACACGTGCATGGTATGGTAAAAAAAGGGACTTTTAAAAAGTGGTTTTTATAGATCCTTATCACAATTTAATTTCTACAATCTAGGTATTTGAATAATTTACATATTTATAAACTAGATTCAAATTTCTAAATTTTATATTACTGACATTTTTAAAAATTCATTGTGTAAGTGCCTCAAATTTTCAGTCCAAGTGTGACAAATTCTGGAAAACAGCAAAAACACTTCCACTTTTTGAGCTTTTTGTGGACCCAACTTCTTGCATCAGCCCATGATGTTTTGGTTTATGATTGGAGTATTGCTCGGATTCGGTTGATTGACAGTTGGTAAGGGGAGAAGGTTCATGCCTTGATTGTTTGGTTAATAGATTTGTAAGTTTTGACTTCGATTTAAATCTACCAAAGGAAAAGATGTTCCAAAATTTAGATTGGGCATGCTCACATTTGTACCATTGATGTTTGTAGGAGATAATGATCCCATGTATGGATTGTACAAATCCAATTTTTGAAAATCAATTGGCATTGTGAGAATTGGATAGTTTGGTTGACTTGGATTACTCGTGATGTATGAGTCAAGTTTATATTCCATGCTCCTCTTGTGTTTTGACCTTGTTAACCTCTGAGGGGTTTAGGACCAATGATGAGATGAAGGATGAAAGGGGTGAATGATATGGATGTTTGAACTCTTAGGAACTTTGGATGAATGCTAGACTTTAGGAATTGGTTTGATTTGATTTTGATAGTTTGACTAGGTGTGTTAATCCAAACAAGATGATGGTGAACTTATAAACCCTAGGAAGTTGTGTTATCCTAGGGAAAACTCACATAAGAGAATGAATTGGTTAAGTATTTTAAGCGAATCAAAGTGATCATGAACTAGTAGACCTCAAGAAGTTGCATTATCCTAGAGGCAAATTTTTTCAAGAGGATTGATAATTTGACTAGGTGCGTTAAGTCAAATAAGGTGATGTTGATTTTCCAAAAGTATAGCATAAGCGATGTTTCAAAGTTCCAAAAGTTGTTGGTGAGATGGAAATTTGATAAATGTTTGGATGGATGAAGTGTTTTGACTTGATCTTAGATGACCCTATGAGGACTTACTTACAAGACCAAGGTGATGAAGAACATGCTTTTCCCTAGGAGTAATTAAAACCAAAAGACCAATGTTTGCATGGAAACTAAATGACTCAAAAGGGACCAAGCACATGTGTGGTTCAATTGTCTATTATCTTGCCTTAGTGAATTATTTTTACCAAAAGCACATTCTTAATTATGTTTCAAACTGAATGTCCAATGTCCTAATTTTCTTTCATCCCACAAAGTGCATTATGTGGAAATCAAGGAAATCAAGGCAAAGGTTTCCTAGTGTTAACTTTGGTGAAAAAAAATGATGATTAAACATAAGTACTTAGAAACCTCTAAGGATATAATCCCTAGGGCAAGCAAGAGCACTTAGATTCATCAAAGGATATTTGTTTCCTCAAAGGGTTTGAAATTTGAAGCTTTTTGTGAATGTTTGTTTTTCAATTGTTTTGAGGACCAAGCACATGTACAACCCTAGGATGAAGAGACAATATTTTGTTGGGTTCCCACTTGGACGAATCTAGTTGTGCATATTTTGTGCAGATGACTAGATGCTTGACCACACAGGCTCCCCCTTACAGTGCACACACTTCTTGGGTCAGCCAAGCATCAGTACCCATGAATCTCCCATGGCATACTTTTCATCTCTACAACAAAACTACATGTATAACGTGGGGCGGCTTCAAAATAGATAAGGATTTGGCCTTCTAAACAAGGGTTTTAATTCGAACTTTTCGTTCGTGGAGATTGACCCATGCAGCGAGAGACCATTGATGCCCTTCTCGTCAGAGCCAACTGTGTGATACTGGATTTTGTTCCAATACCCACTTTTATATTCCGGCTGGAAATATTCTTGGCTTTACAGTGTTACCGGTTGGGTCGTTCCCTTGGGTGCATACTTTTTCCCACAAGGCAGGCCCTCTAAGATGAGCAAAAGCGAGCAAGAATATTCATAGTTTGATCAACCTTCATTTAGAAACAAAGGGAGAACACACACAATAATTTTACTCACACTCCCAAGATGTTTTGTTCAATTTTAAGTTCCCAAATCGAAATATGAAGGCAATCTCTTAAACAAACTAATATTACTAAAAGACTTTTGATTCTCAAGATCATCGTGAGGCGTGAGAGAAGCGCATACATCTTTTAGATGATATTACTTTGTGAAAAATATTGCAAAGCATGAAAAACACTTGTTCTTTTTAGATCACAAAGCAGTGATGAGTTCGTTTTAGAAGCACCGAAACAAGATGTGAAAGTTTCCTTGTTCAATTTTTAGAACCCAAACTGAAATTTAGTAGGTTTCTAATGTTCAGTTTTAATCCAACTTTGAAAAGAAATCCAGTCAATGATTGATTTTAGACCCAAATTGAAAAGTGAGTTGGTTTGAAACAAAAAATAAAAGTAGGAATCAGAGCCTCGAGTTATAACAACAAGCATTAAAAAATTATTTTCTTTTTCAAGTTTTCATCTTCAAGTTTTTCAACTTTGTTTAGTTCGCCTTTGTGGAATTTTGACACATGATTTCAATGCTTGATTTTGATGCCCTTCTTGATGTCAACGCTTTAGTTTTCAGTTTGACTCCAATCTCGCTTCAAAGATTTTTTTCAATGTTTCGATGTTGCACACTCCTTGTGTAAACCAAATCGCTCCCCCTATAAGATAAAGCAAGATAATTTATGTGAGGATTAGGTTATTTATTAAGTATTAACTAAAACAGTTTCAAATGAGAAGACCAATGATTTTAAACTAATAAATGAGCATTATTAAGAATCTTGCTCTCCACAGTCTTTTCACAATATCAAAGCCTTCAACATATAAAAAAGATCAACACAATCCTTATTAGCAATCAAAATCAAAAGATCTAATGTAGAGAAATAAAAAAAATTGCAATGATTTACTAATGTAGATAAGTAAAAATTTTGATTATAATCCTCTTAGCCTGTAGAAAGTCATAAAAGAGAAATGTCGATCAATGAATATGCCTTCAAAACTATAAATGAGTGATTTCAAGATATAAATGCCTTGGCATTTAATGCAATATCTATGACTTCACTCCATCGATCTCATGTTATCCTCCAGATTCAAATGCATTCTTTCAATGAATGTTAGATATGAGTGAACACTTTTCTAAACAAAGCCTAAAAATAAAAATAAAAATAAAAATTAGTTCTTTCTTTCAAATGTAATTTCAACAGAAAACAAGGACCTTATGACATGCATTCATTAATCACAACAGATATGTCCTTCAATTCAATAAATTTTCCTTGAGCTTCCCTTTGAGAATGTCATAAATTCAATCTTCATGATAGTTGGAGGCTCGACTTTTTCAAACCTCAGCCCCCCTACCATAGCGAATACATTGTTTTTCATTTGCTATTGTGGTAAATATCTTCTCAGAGATCATCAAATGCTTGAATCAACATGTACAAAAGAATCATAGATCTCAATACATGTGAGTAACTGCAGATTTGAAACATGAGAGAGCAATGTACGACTTTTGAGGCAGATTTTAGGCGAAAATAGAAGTTTAAGATCTCTTTGCAGCGCCTCTAATACAAAATGCTATCTCAACTAATGATAACAAAGGAACATGCATAGATCTATTCAGACATTCTTATTGCACTCTGATAGGTACTATTGAGTAATTTGGCCTATAAAATAGGTTGTCACCCTCACCGAAATGTGTTCAAGTCAACATAAAAGATCAAGAAAATATTAGCTAACATCAATCACTTTGCAATAGCCACCCACAAAATTAATTTCAACTTTAATATCAATGATATCATTAATTATCAGGGGAAGGTCAATACACTAGCTTTATCATGTGATTCGACCTTCAAGTTTATATTTTCGTGCAGGCTTAAGATTTTATTTTGACTAAATGCAGCAACGTAACATCATCTATAAAGGCATAGCGTAAAGACAGTAGGAGTACCATTAATGCATAGTGCAGAGATATCAATGAATGCTTCTCTAGAATTGGCACAAATACTAACATAGTGAAAACAACAATGTGCATTTAAAGAACTAGCCACTTAGGGCATTTAACAACTTCTAAGTCGGCACCATTGGTAGGTAAGGGCTCAAAATTCCTTAAGGCTACTAATGCTAGTAATGCTAGTAAGGGCTCGACATCTGTAATCATGTCTATCGAACATGATCACAAGGTGGAAAAGCTTATATTGAAACCTTAACAGAAAAAAAAAGAAGACTTGATTCTTTGCCTCCGAGGGTAAAGTCTAAGATGCTTACACTTTCAACTTTTATTGGACAAGGCCTTCCATGTAATTGATATCTTTCTAGTGGAATATAAGATGAATTTGTTCCAAAGGGAAAAGTTGATAAAGGAACCACCAACGCATTCAAAGAGAAATAAACTATATCTCAGCAAAGGAAAACATAGGCAGTGGATGGTCTTCAAATTCAAAGAAATCTATTTCAAACATATTGACCTCCAAAACTATAAGAAATAGTATGGAGAATAAAGCTATAGCAAGGCCTGTTCTGATTATGATTTGATCTCTTTAGATTAACTTTTTCCAAAAGGAAAAACTGATAGAGGAACCACGAATGCATTCAGAGAGAAATAAACTGTATCTCAGCAAAGGAAAACATAGGTAGTGGATGATCTTCAAATTCAAAGAAATATATTTCAAACATACTGACCTCCAAAACTGTAAGAAATAGTATGGAGAATAAAGCTATTGTAACGATGGTTTCCAAACAAATTGACATGATCAAAGAACAGGGAAATGACAAACCAGCTACATTAGAATGTCTTGGGAGATTGGACTATGCATAGGGTCTTGCTGCATTACTTTTGAACTCTTACATAAAGCCTCCCATAGTTGTCAGTATCACTAGCACTTGGGGTATGGGAAAGCCTAGCCTCATGTTCCAGACTGAGAAGACTTTACTAACAACAGTTGATCAAATGGTATTATTGGAATCCTTAAAATTATGTAGTTCAGCTCTAGAATTTCCTAGTATTAAATCCTATAAAATATCAAGCGAGGGGACAAGGAAATTTGGAAACATTTACAAACAAATAAAGCATGGAGAAAACATTAACAGAAACTTGAACATGGAAAAAATTCAAGAAGAGTTGGAGGAATTTTTGAACAAGTATGATCGTAAGTATCAAAAGGTATTGAAATCACTTCCTGCTATGGATAGTAGTGACATGTTTGAAACAAATTCCCTCCTTCTAGCACCAAATTGTAGACACTAATTTTCACAAACTTCAAAAAATAAACCACATTAGTGTGTTAGTCTGTTTAAAACAAGTAAAAAACCAATATCTCTATGAAATATTGAACCATACTAAATAATGGAAACAAAACACTACAAATACCAAAGAGACTCATTGAAAGCATGTGAATTATGTTCAAACCTATCCCATAGTGGGAGTGGTGCCTCTTGAAATGTGGAAAGAAAGCCCTTTCCCACCCCCTGATAAGCAGGATTGCCAAAATGAAAGATGATGCAAATGCCAAGATTGTGCATCAAATTGTGTTCTTCTCAAATTGTGTTGTAAGTTGTGTTGTTGAAAATTCTTTCTTTTATAGATTCAAGGTTGAAAGATTGAGTTATTTTGGATGAATGTGGGATCATTCATGAGCCAATGACAAGATGCCACTTGTCAAGATTTGAGAGGATGAGGAATGTGCAAGTTTTGACCAATGTGCCAATTTCAAATTTGAATTTTGCATGAAATGACATGTTTAGGTGGGATGAAAGATGCATTAAATGTCAATTTTGACTTGTGCAAGAGACATGTAAGAGAGTTTAATGCTTTGTTGGATGGATAAGCATTTGAGAGGGAGATTCAAAATTGACAGAATATTCCATCTTGATGCCCTTTTGAAAGTAATTAGAAGAATTAATAAATCCAAGAAATGATCTATTGGTGGAAGTGGGTGGGTTAGTTGAGAGTTTAGATTTGACTCAAGTTGAGTCAAAATCTAGAGACTGGGTGATTATGATTAGAAGTTAATTAATTAAGATTCATTAACTTGGAGGATTTTAGGGGTTTTAGTATTTGATTTAAATCATTTTGATTTATTGAATCAAATGAGAAGAACTTAATTAAATAATTTGATTTATTTAATTAAATATAATGAAGCTAGGGAATTAATCAATAAATTGTTTTAATTGATTAATTGCAGAATTGGATGTTAATTAGAGCGCGATGCATGATGTTGATTATTTTACGTGTCTACAAGTGTTATAATGGGTTTGACACATTCACATTATGTCTTCAACCCTTGTGAGCTAAATGAGCTTAATTATACCTTATTTTAGCTATTGTAAAGTGTTGTACCACACTTTCACACTTTTTTAGGGTTTTCATAAATAACTAGGCTTCTTTATGACTTATTTGGCCTTAATTAATGCATCTTTTCAAGGATGATCCCGAAATAATCAACATCCAATAATGATCTAGGACTCATATACCCCTTTGGGCCTATGAGTCCCACCTATGTTCTTTGGCTCTGATCTAGATTTTGCATCATTCTAAGAATTTTTGAAAATGTGTCCCATAGTTAAGCCTAATGAGACTCATACATCACTTTTGGCATATGAGTCTCATGTGGCCCAAAACTAAATTTAATTAAAATTCTTGGTGGTATTTTATTCTCCAAGATCTGATGTTAGTTTGTAGTGTTGTAATTTTAGGAAATTTTGCATAAACAAGTATAAATACAAGGTTATTTCACTCATTTTTATCCTAAGAAATCTAACAAGAAATCAAGTGACCTAGCAAGTTGAATGAGCATTATTATAGAAAATTTGAGTTCACAAGAGAATTCAAGCGTTTACAAGAGCATTCAAGGATTGATTATCAAGTATTTTAGAGCATAATTCAAGCATCAAGCATCATGTCAAAGTCATAATGCATAATTTTTTTTTTGAGCTAACAATTGGAATGAAGGGTTTCATGATTCAAGCTAGCATTCAATTCAAGATCAATCACATTCAAGAAAGAGTTAATATCTACATCCTTTAAAGCCACATCATACATGTTTGAAGCCCTTTATTGCTAGGGTTTGATGAGTTTCAATATTACATTTTTTTCATTCATAATTCTCTTTTCCTATTTCATTTCATTTCATGGTTTGATTACCAAAATGGGATTTTACCAAGGCAAATTCCTTTCCACTAACAAAACAATATTTTTCCCTCTCTTTAGTGTGTGATTTGCAGGTCTAGGCTGAATACATATTGAAGAGAAATTTTGGAGAAAGTTATCCAAGTCATCCAGTTGTCGCAAGGTTGTCATCTTCATGGAAATTCACCTATAGGTCGCAAATTAGGGTTTCAGATCGAGAAATAAAGTGTGGAAGGAAGAGTAGAGATAGGAGAGTAGAATCAAGCCTTAACCCTTAAAAAATTTGAGTGGGACTAATATGCCACTTGTGGCATATGAATCCTAGTATAGGGGATTTTCCAGATTTCAAGAGATTTAGACTCGGCATTTTCAGATTCCAATTTTGGCACATAAACCCTAGTCTAGGGCTAAATTGCTCAAATTGGCATATGAGTCTCAGTGGGCATTAAACAATAGGTTTTCAAGTTTTTGGAGTTTTTTTTAACCTAATTCTTTTTCTAGGTGCACCTCTATCCATTCTTAGTTTATCATTCTATATTTTCATTTCATTTCCTAGGTCATTTAGCTAGGTTTTGCATGACACTTTACATGATTGATTCATATCTTGTCTTTCCAAGCCCTATCTTGGTGGTGAACCCATCTTTAGTTTACAATCAAACCCTAGGACAACTCTATTGCAAGATCTCTTTCTCCTTTACATACTTTAGATTGATATCTCCAAGGTTTCCCTTTAATAAAATGATTGTAAAATGGGTTGTTCTATGTCCTAAACCATAAAGTAGGAATCCATTTTCTATTGTTTCACATATTTTAAGAGAATCTTTTAATATAATACAATTAATTTCAATCATATAATATCCCATCATTTCACAATTCTATAAAATTCTAGATTCAAATGAACCATCCAAATTTTTATATCTAAAGAAGTATATATATGATATACTAAATATATGGCATATTATATTGAGGATATAAATTAGTTAATGTTTAAATTTTTATATGGGCCCTATGGAAGTTATAACCCCGAATGCTAAAACTACTCTATAGATTGGAATTATTAAATAATTTATTTATCCCTATAAAATCTTAATTATATTACATTTGTGTATCTAGTAAGATCTCTATCTATGTTTAAGTGAAAAACATCATCACCATTAGACTTGTTTCAGATGTAAAATCACTTTCGCTAAATTCTTTGAAGTTCCTCCAACTATCAAATATGTCATTAACATCTTGTGAGGAAAGGACCTTGTTCTTAGGGTGGTCAAGTGGAAAAGTAATCTTGAGACATAGGTGAACCTTAAACAAAACAAAACAACAAGCACTAGTGCATGGTCTTATGAAGAAAAGTTCAATCAAGTGATTGAGTATGGCTAAACTATTAATTGTTACATTCCATTATAGAATTGAATGTTCTCTAGATTCTATTTTTCCAATTCAAGATTATTTAATACAAAATAGATTACAATTTAATATTATACTTTGTGCTTGAATCAAAGTGATTATTCTACCAAGAGCTAAGTGGATAGAGTAAGAATTATTTGATCTCTTTGAGACATTGAGTTGTAGCATAATTTGGCCAATTCTAATTGAATATGTATATTAAATTATCTACAATTAATGAAATTAGAAGTTTTCTTTGAAAGTTTCAAACTACTACATTAATATTGGAAAAGATAATTCTTGGTCTTTTGATTATGATTTCATTTATTATTAGTGAAGATTCTATTCTAAAAAATAGCCACTTGGCTATGGTTTGATTAAATAGCATGATAAAATCCAACTATGAAGCCATGTACATGAAAATGCAATACGACAATGAGTTGTGAAACCAAAAAATGAAGTTTAATTGTACATTCATAGATCATCTATTTAACATTTATTTATAAGTGAAACTCTTTTAATTTACCCTTGTCTATTATAAATCATGATTTCCTAATATACATAAGTCATTAAGGAAAATGTAAAACAAATTATTTTTAAGAATACTTTTATCTTATTTATTTCTTTGACTAAATCCCTAAACATTGTGTGTCCCCAGAGCCATAGACACTCAAAAACTTTTTAACATACAAATTAAAAGTTTAGATCTAAAGATGAAATTAATGCTCGGCTACAATGTATTCCACATCTAGAAGTGAATAAGGAAGAGAATCAATACTAATCTAGACCCAAAATCTCCATATAATTTTAGTTGACCAAGCATCTAATGTTGTCATAAAATATTCAATTGTTAATCCCATTTGTCATTATAAATTTCAAAACTCCATGTAGTCTTCATGGATCAAGATCATACTACACTCGTGTGCTTCTTGAAAAGTTTCAAAGTCCACAATGATTACCAATACTTCAGAAATCAATGGCCATTGAGCCCTTAGACTAAACCAACATATTGGCATGTGTCCCTTACAATGAGAAACAATTGCTCACCTCCATGGGCGCTCACTATTTTAAACTACCAACCTTACCCATTTAGTTCAATAGATTTTGTAAAATACCCGAGTTTGGCTGGAATGTATGAATTTAACATCTTGGAGAAAATTGGACTTTAGTAAGTTTCAATTTTAGCTGTAGTGGAATCTCTAGTATGAACGTATGTGTCCTTGCTAATTCAAGTTGACTAATGAATTGAAGTCTAGAGGCTAGAAAATTATTTAAGCCTGCAACGCCATGTTTTGTTTCCAAGTCTCTCCAAGACGATGTCCTCGTGTTTTCTCGACAATACTAATGATGCTGTGAGATGCTACAGCCGCTTAGAGGATGCACCGCGTGTTATTCAATAGGTCCCGCTCTTTTCCATGTTATCCGGAGATATGGCCTCATCAGCAATCTCCTCATGTCCTCACTAAACTGTATCCATGCATCACATGGATGGCTTACAGACTTAAACCTCTTAATGACCTAAATTGGATTGATTCTCTCCTTTAGATAGCAATGCTTGGAATTTACTTCATTGGTGGACTTCATGCAATGAGTGAATTCTAGTTAATCCATATTTGTCCCTTCTATAGACTAAACTCCAGAACAGCAAGATCTTGCATTCGAATGTTGATCCTGTTAGCGTTCAGGTAAACTTGTAGCCTGTGACCAAGCCAATAATAGTGGCTACACATTGCGATTAATATTTGATGGGTTTCCTTATATAAAACCTCATTGAGTAGAGATCTTGCGACTGTCTCTCTACAAATTAAACCAGAGTTCTTCCGGGTATGAACCGACGTATGTACATGATGCCAAGAATGTTAACAAGAGGGAGACTCAAAACTGTTTGGAATATGTAATTTTTTCCACCGCCAATCAAATGAAGAATGCAAATATAAGAAAAATAAATAAAACAAAGAACAGATGAGCATGAGAAAAATATTAAATATTTGTTAGTTTTTTTATTAAGCGACAAATGGGTCTAGGTTTTAGAATTATCTTTCTAATCTCTAAGACCTCTATATAACGAGGCATTATGTAATCATTTTATCATCAAGGTATTTAGATATAGCATCAAAGTATTTTGTATGATCAAATAATCATGAGTAAGAGAATGGGAATAGTGTAACATTCAAGATATATGAATTTGTAATGTTTTATGTGTTTTATGCTTATAATGAATACAATTGAAAAGTATTTTCTGTAACATTTTATATTTATTTTTTAAATACTGTGTTTGCATCCATCTCCATTCACCATCAACAAAATGAGTTACCAATCCAATACAAATATATACTAGCACTTGCATCAATGAGGTGCAATGCTTATGCCGATAGGCTGATTGTAAGATCTGTACATACTCTTGTCAGGGCCTAAATCTGAAGATCGTATACTTGTTCTGAAAACTTCTATATCTTCTCTTTTGTTGAACACTATGACCAAGCTCTGAAATACCAGGAGGTTAGCAGCCCTGTTGATTCCAAGTTCATTCCAGTTTCTATTTGCAATGCATTCTAACAAACAAAGTTATGGATTTTATTCATTTTATTTATTTGTATCTCTACCTATCTCCCTTATCTCTGTCTATCCCTCTATCTTCCCCTCTCTTTATCTCTATCTCCTTATCTCTCCATCTCTCTCTACTCCTATATGATTCCCACTTCTACCTCTATATATATCACTGTCTATCTCTATATTTATATTTATATCACTCTAACTCTCCCTCTCTCTTTGTCTCTCCCTCTTTCTATCTCTATTTATCCCTCTCCCTCTTTCCTACCTCTCCCTCTCCCTCTTTCCTATATCTACCTCTCCCTACACATATTTATATTTCATCTCTCTCTATCTAGGTTTGTTTCCCTCTCCATCTCCCTCTCCATCTCCCTCTCCATCTTTAACTCTATCTCTATCTCCATCTCTCTCTCTTTCCATCCCTCTCTCTCCCTCTCCCTCTTCCTAGACCTCTATATCTATATCTCCATTTTCCTCTCTATCTCTCTCCTCCTATATCTATTCATGTTTCTCCTTCTATCTGTCCCTCCCTTTATCTATATCTCCTTACCTCTCCATCTCTTCTGCCCCTCTCTATCTCCCTTCCTCTCTCACTCCATTTTCATTTTCATATCCATCTCTATCTTCCTGTCTCCCTCTTTAACTCGATCCATCCCCCCTCTCTCTCCATATCCATCTCTATCTTTCTCTCTCCCTATCTCTACCCATCCCTCTCTCACTCTCTCTCACTCTTCCTAGACCTCTATATATATATCTATTTGTCTCTCTATCTCTCTATATCTTTATATCTCCATATTTCTCCTATCTCTCACTCTCTTTACCTTTATCTCCTTATCTCTCCATATCTCCTTACCCCTATACCTCTCCCTCTATATATGACTTCCTATCTCTATCATTATCTTTTTATCTTTTCATCTCTTTCTCTCCCTCTCTCTCCATCTTCATCTCCATCTCTCTCTATTATTCGTCTCTATCACCTCCTTTCTCTCTCACTCTTGCCCCCTTTATTTGTATCTCCCTATCTCTCCCTCTCCCTCTCTGTCTATATCTCATTATCTCTACCTCTCTACCTCTCTCTTATTCACTACATCTATCTCGTCATCTCTCCTCTACATCTCTATCTCCCTTTTGCTCCTCTCTTTATCTCTTTGTATCCATAAATTTCTCTCTCTCCCTCTCTACGGATTGATCTATCTCTCCCTATATCCCCATCTCCTCTCTCCTTATACCTATCTCTCTCCCTTTCTCTACCTCTACCTCTATATCTCTATCTCCCCGTTCCCCTCTCTCCTTATATCTTCATCTCTCTATTAATCCACCTTTGTCTACCTCTATCTCTCCCTCTCCCTCTCTAGATACCTCTCTTCCCCTCTCTCCCTCTACCTCTCTCCATACATCACTTCCTATCTCTATGTTTATCTTTCTATCTCTATATCTCTCCCGTTCTCTTACCCTTGAGGTTTCTTATATCTCCATCTCTCTATTAATCCACCTCTCTCTATCTATCCCTCTCCCTCTCTCTACCTCTTTCCCTTTCTCCCTCTCTCCCTCTACCTCTCTCCATATATCACTTCTTGTCTCTATGTTTATCTTTCTATCTCTCCATCTCTCCCTTTCTCTTACCTTTGAGGTTTTCAATCCATAGTACAATTTTGTCACATCTTTTCTCAAACCTATTTCTCTATTATTCTCTTTTCTAATTATTTTCTTATTATAATTAATTACTATCAACTATAATTTTAACACATTACAACAGACTAACTTACTTATTCTATATTTATCTAAAACATTTATAATGAAAAAAACCCTCTCCATTTTTATTTTAACTAATAATAATTATATTAAAATTATTCCCTATATTTTTAATAGTCTTTGACTCCGAAATATCAACATAAGTTTGTGCATTTACATCCAATAACAAAACAAACTCTATAAAATCCTAGACCAAAAAAAATCTTTGAATCAAATTAAAGAAAAATGGAAATATAATACTAATGGCAAAAATTAGATAATTCATGCAAAACTTCACAAGAAAACAATTTAGAAATTCTCTGATCTTTATCTTTACCTATTTTAGAAGTTTCGTACGCCAGGCCTATTATCGACAATGATATAAAACAAAGGGAGGAAGTTATTCTTGGCTTTTTGGAAGACGGAATGCTTGAGGGTGCCCATTTACCTTACCCACTTGAGGAATGCCTACTGCTCTGTTGTGTTTGCCTGAAAAGGAAAGGGATGCCTTGGCGTCTCAGCTTGCGCCAAAATGCTTCCCGATCCCATCACCACAAATAGTAACAGAATGCAAAATGTCTGCTGTTGCTTCTTTCTGTACATTGCCATCATCTCACGCCCACACCAACAAACTTACAAGCACGTCAAATGCATTTCGCACCACCAACAACAGAAAGAGGAAACTGTATGGCCTACGCTCAACAACGTACGTGTGAATGGGACAAGAAGTGCGCAAAACACACATGTATGAGTACGCAGGAATCCTGAGAAGCTCCTTCAAATGAGAAAAACAAATCACCCCCACCAGCTAAAACAGATTCTGAAACAACCTGTGCATATTGAAAGTTGGATGTTTGTACATAAAGTCATCACCTACTAACTGCCCATCACTCAACTCACTCATGTGATTTATAATGCAGTTGTACGAACAAGTGAATGACTGAACAAAAATACATCCTGATGACCTCGATTCCCGTTAAAACTGATCAAATGGAAATGCGTCGTGGGGTTCCCGCCGACGTCAGACTGCTAGAGATTCCGGTGGGCTCTCCCCACGTAAATAGCCTATCGGCTAATTAATTTACACTTCAACTTGCCAATTCAATACAAGTATATATTAATAAATACAATACAAATAAAATTTTAAGTTTAGGTTGCTAAAATCATTTCAATAATAGAAGTCAAGTAGTTCTATATGTCTACACCAGTTTCACTTCAACGATCCTAGAAAAAGAATGACAAAGAATGCTTCCACATGGTATTAGTGTTTCAAACTTTACCGAATATGATTCGAATATCAATACTACAGCTTGCTGGTACTGTATTGTGTTCAACGACATCAAGGCAGCAGTGGGCTATATATGGACAAGAGAACTCAACAAGCACCCATGTCACACAATCCTTACAACCGCAAATACATGTCACATAGAATGTCTAGATCTCTCTCTAAGTATAATTTATTATAAGACTACTGTACTAGAAAATATCAGCATCGAGTGAAGCTTAATAATGAAAAGCAAGACTTAAATCCTGACAACGTGGACACTAGTGTATTGAAACGAGAAGGAACAGCTAGCATTGATATGATATATAGTTATCTTGGATGAGCACATTCCTTTCTAGTCCTGCACAAACTTTTTGTCACTCCACCAGTTCTTACAATCATACACAGAACAAAAGGCTTGCAAACAAGTGAGAAGCAAAAGTATGCCAGTAGCCAAAAGAGTCAGAAACTGCCACGAACCAAAGATGTATTTGTCCATGTACTCCATCACAGCAACGCTCCAGCTCCTGTTATAATGCTTGTTGACATCTGTTATAACTTGGTCCAGATACTTAACTTTTGTCAATTTCACACATTTACCCATACTGTTCCACAGGATTGGTAGATATCCAAGAATGGAAAGAAGGCGCAGAGGTAACTTGGCCAAAAACTTCACGGCTCTCAATTTAAATAGATGGTGAGGAAGTGTCGTGAGGCGTCGGATATGGCCGATGTTTAGTGAGGAAACAACTTTCCATCCTGCATTCAGAGCCCATGTAACGTACGTTGTGTCTGGTAACTCCTCCTTTTCCTCCTTATTCGCCTTTGTGTTGGCATTATCCATCGCCGCTGCAAGGACAATTGAGTAGTAAAGCACCTCCAGTATGTGACCCCGATCTTTTATACGCAGCCTTGAACTCTCAGGCATCTTGAACATAAACGGCAACAATTCTTCACATGCAAGACATAACAGATTTGAAAACCTTTGTTCCAATTTTTCTTGAAAACCCAACTGCATCTCCAGTAGCTTCTGCAAGAGGAACAATGCCACCTGATTCTCTAGCATCATCAGTTCTCTCATAATTGCATTGTGGGTGGTGCTCCTGCCAGAGGGATCTGAAACTCTGCCCAATTCCTTCACATTGGATGACAGATGTGATGAAGCCTGGGCCACCTGTTTGACGTAGAACTATAAGCACTCCAACACGAAGGAGGCATCCAAAGCCATTGAAAGATTTAAAGGGGGCAGAAAACAAACTATAATGCAGACATAAACAATATATTAATCAAATAGATATTACAGACTCATGAGCTTCAACTCATACCCTTACAGCTTAGAGCTTACACTTACAGCTCTACAGAGCTAGACTCATCTCAGAGTACTTAGCCACTACAAACCCATTCAATTTATAATCATATTGAGGGGAGGAGCATTGATGTCATGGTCTACATGGTGGTTGTGAAGATAAGACAAAGAAATATCTAGAAACCACATTCAATGAAGGTCGATGGAGGAAAGTTCTCAATGATGGACTAAATGCAGTCGGTGAGAAACTTCTATCTTAAATGCTCAACATACAGAGCTGGGGTAGTTGGGATTATAATCTTACAACTCTGCCCTTACAACTTAGAGCTTACACTTATAGCTCTACAGAGCTGGACTCATCTCAAAGTAATTAGCCACTACAAACCCATTCAATTTATAATCATATTGAGGGGAGGAGCATTGATTTCATGGTCTACACGGTGGTTGTGAAGATAAGGCAAAGAAATATCCAAAAACCACATTCAATGAAGGTTGGTGGAGGAAACTTCTTGATGATGGACTAAATGCAGTCGATGAGAAAATTCTATCTTAAATGCTCAACATACGGAGCTGAGGTAGTTGGGATTATAATCTCCAACACTCCCCCCTAATCACAACTATCAGTAATTCTCATTACATTCTCAGTTACATTCTCAGTCTCTTTCACTGATGTTGCAGTATCTAAAATCTTCTAGATCTAGTGATCAAACCTAGGAAGTCCCATGATGCAGTTGGGATGCTCTAACCACGAGCTCTAGCACATTTGGTTACCAGTCCATCGTAGGTTCAAGTGTGATTCACTTGTTTTATCAACACCTCCCATTGAGTCATTCTACAGGTGCTCGGGAATCCTAGTTTTAATGGGCTCCATTGGCCTCATACATTGCTTTCATACAAAAATAGAATGCTACGGCATTCAACAATATTTCTTTTTATACTCTCAACCTAAGCATTTACACATATAGCCTTCTCTACAAAATCAACTACAAGAGAGACAACATACTTTCAACAAAAAATGATTATCCTAGCTACTAACTTATGATTCGATACCAAAACAGCTGCCTCCTCTGCAACTTTGGCGACTGTTCTTTAGTTGGTAGCATCTCATTTCTTCCTATGCACTTGAACTGGCCACAATCTCTCTGCTCTGCTGAGTTGATTCCACCGATAGGCATTGCAACACCTTCAAATTATGCTTGCAATTTTGATCTGCTCCCTCCTAACGTCTATCACAAATGGTGACAGGATCCCCAAATGACCTCTAGTTGATGATGACTTCACAAGGTCTGCCACAATCTCCTTTAGTGATTTAAATTATAACAGCTAGAACATTAAACACTAATTGGCAATCATGTAACTGCACTAAGCAACGATCTGCCTTGGATGCACTTCCTTATATGCCTCCTTCGATATTCGACAAGTATGATCTACATTGCCCATTGACAAATCTCTCTTATCAGCGGCAGATCCCAAAGATGATGCTCCCTTCTTGATGGGCAGTTTTTTTCTTTTCTTCAAATGTCAGGCTCTTTGATTTGGCTCTTCTAGGCGAGCAATTGAAAAAAAAAATAGTTGCAACTTCACATATCTTCAACTACTGCGGCAGTTTCTTCATAAAAACTACGATCTCCAACAACTTGCTCCTACAGACTATAATTATCAAAAACATATTTTTTTTAATGCAATTTTCACGAACAGACACCGAATGTGCAATCAAACAAAATCAGCTTCACCCAGTAACAGGCAAATCCACCAACAACTAAAGAAGCCTCACGCCATCAACTTCTGTCTTCAGTTTCTCTCAAATCCAATGTCATCTCCATGTCTTAAAAACAACAATATCTATCTAAAGCAGCAACTATTCAATAGACTCCTACACTTTTTCTTCAGCGGGGCGGACTACAATTTGAACAGGAAGGGATCTATCTGCTATACACTGGACCAGATTCTTCTAGCTCTCTAGGCTCCTACCATTAGCTCTGATACCAAATGAAAGATTTAAAAGGGGCAAAAAACAAACTATAATGCAGACATAAACATTATATTAATCAAATAGATATTACAGACTCATGAGCTTCAGCTCATACCCTTACAGCTCTGCCCTTACAGCTTAGAGCTTACACTTATAGCTCTACAGAGCTGGACTCATCTAAGAGTACTTAGCAACTACAAACCCATTCAATTTATAATCATATTGAGGGGAGGAGCATTGATGTCATGGTCTACACGGTGGTTGTGAAGATAAGGCAAAGAAATATCCAAAAACCACATTCAATGAAGGTCGGTGGAGGAAACTTCTCGATGATGGACTAAATGTAGTCAGTGAGAAACTTCTATCTTAAATGCTCAACATACGAAGCTGGGGTAGTTGGGATTATAATCTCCAACAATTGTAAAATACTAAGACTAACTGAGCTTCAGCTCTACATTGACACAAATACCATTAGAGGATTCTTACATCTCAACCGGATGCATACATTACAGCTCTGCAGAGCTGGACTCATCTGAGAGTAAGTTCTACAATACATGCTCTATCAATATATAGACTTACGAATGGTAGAGAACTCACAGTCAATAGCTAATAGTTAATAGATTGAGTAGCTAGAGTAGTTGGAGGAGATAAGATCATATCTTGGACTTTAATGTTGAGATATGATTGTGATCTAATATTGACAAGGAGAGGACAGGTGCAGCTGGGAGTCAATGAAGTAGTTGGGATTAGATATTCCAACACTCCCCCTTAATCTCAACTATGAATTCCAATTACTTGCTTTTTTCTTTTCTATTGATGCTTCGGCATCTACAATCTTCAAACCTTGTGGATCGAACCTACGAAATCCCATTTTTCTTTTGGGATGTTGTAACCACGAGCTCTGGCCTTCTTGTCACCAGTCCATCATCAGTTCAGGTGTGATGCACTTGCTTTCCTCAACACCGCCCTTTGAGCTACACTGCTTGGTGCTCTGGGATCCATCAGTTGGCTCTGCTGGCCTTTTCAAACCGTTTTTGGTGGCATATGACAACTCCTTTTTGAATTTGTGACATGCTTCACACATATTCACCTCCTTCTAATGCTACAGCAACATCAAACTTCTTTTACAAATCAATCTCCTTTCACTATTTCAAAAAACAATTGCTACTTCCATTGGTAGCTACAATGTTCAGCGGCAACAAGAAACAAGGATATCATATAACTTTGCATCGGCTTCAGACTTTCTTGAATGGTGATTTTCCTTGGTTGCGCTTCCTCCTTTGGCAACGATTTGCAACGGCTCGACGCACTCTTGATTTGCCTTGCCTATCATTCGTGGTCTCCAACTTCTGCGACCTTGGTTGACTGGCTTGCGGTTTGTTTAGCTACGGCCTTTCTTAGGCATTCATTGACTTATGGCAGAGACTTCTAGCAATGGTGATTCCTCTGCTTCAATCTACAGATCCTATTAGCGTTGACTAGAAACTTTGATACGAGACTCCTTTATTAATAATGATCCTTTTAATTTTTTGCGGCATCTCCTCTCAGCTTGGGATCTGTTGATCCTTTGACCTCCTTAGTCCAAATCAGCAACGACTTTGAATGTTACGGCCTCAAGCACCAACGCCAACAGATCTGCAACTTTTTGAAACTCTACAACAAAATGTTAGATGTCTTAAAATCTCGATAAATCACAAGCCTTTCAACTCCTTCATGAAGAAATGCAAGGCCCTTATCTTCACTTTTTTCTGGGCGGCTTCTTCATTAAACAACAGTCTCCTTCCGCAACATCCTTGTTAGCGACATTTAATCTTTGATGGGGCGACTTCTAACAATCTGATCTACTTGCTTTAAAAACTGGCGGCGTTCTAGGCCAAACCCTCTCTCAGCTGCAAACACTTTGATCTGCAGTCTTCTCTTCACTGGCTGTGGCAGATCTTCTTTCTTCCTTATGCTTGGCGGTGGCAGCTGAAATAATCTGCAACAAAAACAGCGACATCACTTCACTTTGCATCTACTTTTGGCTTTCCTTTCGACTCATGCAGCTCCCTCCATCTTTGGTTCCTTTGACAAGCTTCTACTCACCAGGATCTTCAACCATACAGCTCTGATACCAATTGTAAAATACTAAGACTAACTGAGCTTCAACTCTACATTGACACAAATACCATTAGAGGATTCTTACATCTCAACCAGATGCATACATTACAGCTCTGCAAGGCTGGACTCATCTGAGAGTAAATTCTACAATGCATGCTCTATCAATATACTTACGAATGGTAGAGAACTCACAGTCAACAGCTAATAGTTAATAGATTGAGTAGCTAGAGTAGTTGGAGGAGATAAGATCATATCTTAGACTTTAATGTTGAGATATGATTGTGATCTAATGTTGACAAGGAGAGGACAGGTGCAGCTGGGAGTCAATGAAGTAGTTGGGATTAGATATTCCAACAGCCATGAGCCATGCCAGGGCTTCCTCCGTGTAGTCAAGATATTTGTGATAGCATCCCCGTATTTGCCTCTCCTGCTTCTTCAGCTCGCCCACTACAGATTCGAATGTTAAGTCTCCGGCAATCCTCTTCTGGAATCTTCGAGCAGCAGCCACTTTATATCTTTCCATTTCGGAGAGATCTGATCTCCACTGGTGATATGGTCCGATGGAGACACATTCTGGAATATATGCTTCCGCCATCACTGCCAACAACTCCTTGGGCACACCGAACACGGATACGCAAAACTCCTTTTCTTCTTCTTGTTCGCCATAAATCTGAATGTCCTCCTTGATTTGAACCACCCAGCGATCCTGATCAATCTTTATTTCAACTGTAGTTTTTAATTCCATGGTTATTCCTATTCGACAAGGAATGACAGATCATAGAAACCAAATTGACACACAATAGGCAAGTAAAGGCTGGGAAATATGTGAAACATTGTGGCAGAGGGTTCTATATTTACTGGCGAGCAAAAGTAAGACAAATTAGAAGGAATTTTTTATACGTCAAGTTTCACATGTGTAAATGATTTTCGCTGTGGATCCCTTTAGAAACTTTTACGCGCCTTCCTAACTGCTTTACTCTTTATATTATAATTATAACATCGATATTCGCAGTGCGTGCATCCTACCTTTTTTATTTTGCACCCTTAGTGGAGGATGTGTTCTAATTTCAAACTGTGGGGAGGAGATCAAGATGAGTCCATGAATTGGTGTACTGCTGTTTTGTTCTGTTTTGTTATGTTTTTATTTTGCACCCTTAGTGGAAGATGTGTTCTAATTTCATTCTGTCACGTTTTCTACGCCAAAACTTACAAATCACAAGCGTTGATATACATTCCGTTCATTTTTTTTCGCGGTATTTAATTAAAACTTTCATTGACATAAGATGTCCATGGAGGATGATTGGAAGGAATAATATTCTAAACCACGAGAAACAATGTATCACGTAGGTTATTTGCAAAGTAATTATAAGATAATATTGAAAGAATAATTAGCCGATAGTTCCAGCAGTCTGACGCCGGCGGGAACCCATGAACTTTACGACGGGTGAATTGGTCAAAGCCATTCTGTCACGCTTGCAACACGTGGAAGTTAATCATAAATCATAAACTTTTTTTTAATTAAAACTCCAAACTTAAAAAATGACAGTGACGCCAACGGTCAAAATAAAAATTATTGACCGTTTGACCCAGTAAACTAGTAAAAAAATTAGACAGTCATGATTAGTTTGAAATTCCAGCTCAGAAATATATGTTTTAACAGTCAATCAACTGATGAGTTTAATGGTCGGCAGATCTGTTACTCAAACATTGATTTGTTAAAATTGTCATGTCGATTCAACTCTGATCGCATTGCTCATTTCACTCGCTTTCACCTTAAAACAAATCTATGTTCAGAATAATAATAATTTATATAATAATAATTTATTTAATAATTTATATAATCAATAAAATAAATAATAATTTATATAATAAATAAAATAAGTAATAATTTATATAAAATTTGTTTTGTGTTATAAAATCCAAACAATATATAAAGTGAAAAATGAAAAACTAAAGTTGTATAGGAAGTGTTGTTTTTGGAATGAATTGGAGAGGAGGGTAAAGAAGTAGAGAGGGAAGGATAGAGAAAGAGAGAGAGAGGAGGGAAGAGAAGAAGAGAGGGAAGGATAGAGAAAGAGAGAGAGATGAGGGAAAAGAAGTAGAGAGGGAAGGATAGAGAAAGAGAGAGAGAGAGAGAGGAGGGTAAAGGGATGGAGGGAGGTAGAGAGGGATAAGTGAGATAGAGATAGGGAGAGAGAAAGAGAGAGGTGGGATAGAAAGAAGTAGAGAAGGAAAGAGAGAGCTAGAGAGAGTGAGAGAGAGGGAGGGAGGGAGAGGTAGAGAGGGATAGGGGATATAGAGAATTAGAGGGGGAACGAGAGAGAGGTAGAGAGGAATACATGAGAGAGGGAGAGAAGTAGAGAGGGAAGGAGAGTGAGAGAGAAATAGGTAGGATGGAGGGAGGGATAGGTAGAGAGGTATATGTGATATAGAGAGAAATAGAGAGGGAATGAGAGAGAAAGAGGGAGAGAGAAGGGGGGAGGGAGGTAGGGAGAGGTAGAGAGGGATGGGTGAGATAGATCACTGCTTTCTTCATGTCGTCCATTGCTTTTCATAGCCGTAAATAATGTGGGCTCAGTCTATCGGCGTAAGAATTGCACCTTATTGAGGTGCAAGTGCTAGTAAATTAATAATGAGAGGCAAATGGCAATGTTTATGAAACATGTAACAATGTATCACGTTGGTTATATGTAAAGTAATTATAAGATAATATTAAAAGCATAATAAATTAATAATGAGAGTCAATTGGGTAATGGCAACGTTTACGAAACGTGTAAGAATCTATTTCTGAGTCACATAGATTCTGTTGAATTTGTGATAAAAGATTTACTCGTACTTTGACTCTTGAAAGTTATCTTGGGTACTTTGTGATGACTGTTGCATTCATGCTATTATAAGCTTCATAAATGTGAACAACATTAATGCTTTCAAATATAAAGCTACTTTCCAATTTTAATGGGCAGTTGGAAATAAGTTTTTAGTTGATGCTGTTATGGGAGGTTTTAAAGCTATTAGGAGGATTTATTCACATAGTCATATTAATGAAGGTTGTGAAATTTTAATAAAGGAAAATGAGTATTTTAAAGATCTAGTAATCATATTTATGAAGTGAATGATAAAAGGTCATAAAATTTTAATGAAGAAAAATGATAATTGATGTATTAGAATGAAAAATGACAATGATTGTTGAGGATATTTCTAATATCTTATGTTTATTATTCTTTTTAATAATAGAATTTTTTTTGTTAAGAATTTAAAATTATTTGTATCTAATTGATTTTAGATTGACAAATAGTCTTTGATTATGGTAATAAAATATTGTTAATCATGTAGTGTGTGATAATATATTTTATTAGTCATACAAAAAATTTAATAATATAAATATAAAATATAATAAAAAGCAGCGCATTTGACTTTTTCCAAAAAATATGAAAAATTGAAATTATCTTTCACTAATTCAAACAATTAGAAAATAATTTAATTACCATCTTTCTTTATTAACATACATGAAGTCTTAATAATAGTTAATATGCACTCTTAGGCTCTTCACTCTTAAGACATGTTTTTGAAGCTCCCTAAATTTTAATGGTCACATCTTTGCATAATAAGCTTACTATATGCATTCATATGATACATGTACTACATTCAAATCATATCAACTCTTTTGGCAATACACTCCACTAGTTGTCCTTAAAAATATTTGATATGTTAGAAAAAGTTTATTGTCATCAATAACTTTTAATATTCGATAAACTAATATTGCTATTCAATGTAATATCATATATGAGAGAACATACAAATACATAATATCTTGCATTGATCTTGAATCCTCTATATTTTAAAGCTCTACTACTATTGAAAATGAAAAGAAACTTTTCTCTTAGCTGGTGATGGGCATATATAATTTTATTATAGATATATAAAAGTAAGTTAAACTAATAAAAAGTAAATTTACTTAAATAGGTTAGGAAATAGTGTTTATGGACATTTTACAATAACAAAACTTTAACATAACACTATTTTTGTTTTCTTTTTGAATAAATTTGTACTTGTAAAAAACTTACAAAACTTCCAATATTTCTGAGTGATTATAGTAAATTGCAAGTTCACTAGACTAACTAACTTTTCAAAAATATGTGGCATATTTGTTGAGAGTTTATCAATCGCCAAATTTTCTATCTCAATAATCTCTCAATGACATGTTCACCCCTTTAAAAAATAATATTTTATAGGTGTAAAATATTTTGTTTCATACACTATTGTGACTACTTATTGTGAGATGAAAACAATCATAGAAATTAAAATTATGTGAAATTGATAGTATAATACCCAAAAAATATGCTAAAGACATTAATAGAATTAAATAAGGATTAAAAAATTCTCACATTACATTTAAAATAAAACTATGTACAATGCATTATCATGAACTAGATAAATTTTGACACAACAAAAAAATAGTCAAGTTACTTGATGTCAATGTAGAAAGGATGACTAGTATAGCAAAAGACTTTGCACTATCACAACATGACATCATCACAACAAATGAATGAGAGCATGGAGCTTCTTCTAGCATAGTAGTAATGTACTTAATAATTTTTCATCCCTCATAAATAGGAATGCGAGAAATCATTTTCCTAATCAAAAGAAAACATAGGTATTATTTCAACCTTTAATTCAATCAAATAAATATTCACATTAGAAAAATATATAGAAATGGAAAACCTCAAAAATATATAAGTGATAAAATAATAGGAAGGCCCAAAAACTCATCCTAAAATTGTAAGAGACTAATGATTTTCACTTAAATCTAGAATAAAAATATTGAGTATCTAAAGATCACAACAATAAATAAATAAAAACAATCTATTAAAATAGGTAGGGAGCAAAATTCCCATTGAACAAAATTAGTTTAGGAAATAAAATGAAAATATCATATATTATTCACTATCTCACATTCACCACTCTTTGTATAATTATATTCACCTTTACAAACACTCATTTACCTTTGTGGATTCATGTTCTAGATAAAATATGTGAACTTGACAAAAATCATCCAACTCAAATTGTAACATAGGTAAATATCATCATGCAATGTATACATACACCTTATCAAATCCCCTAGACTAATATTCAATCAGATGATCAACTATTAAAATAATAACAAAAAATACCAATACATTCACAATAGGCACAAGCTATCATGGCGCACTAAAAAAATGACACTTAACCTCAATTCCCACATTGTTGTGGGAAAATTGAAATGTAGGAAAAAATAAGAATTCTAACTAACAAATAAAATCCTCTAAAATTTATTCTTTCATAATTAGAAATCATTTCACTAGCAAATAACTTGGGAAGATTCTTTATACTACTAGAATCACACTATTATAGTAACACTAAATAATTACAATTGTTTTTAAATTAATCAAAATAATGAATTTGTAACACAAATTACATCATAACAAAGCTTACCCAATTTCCCATTTTTAGGTAAAACCACACCTAGTTAGGTTAGGTGAGGAACTACATATTTTAAGAGAATTTCATAATATGATATGAATAATTCCAATCATATAATACCCCATTATTTCCCAATTCGATAAAACGCTAGATTCAAATGAACCTTCCAAAGTGTTATATCTAAATAAACTATATATATCCTAGACTAAATTGATGGCATATTACATCAAGGATATTAATTAGTTAATTTTAAAATTTGTATATGGGCCCCATTGATGTTATAACCTTGAATGCTAAAAATATTTATACTCTAGAGATTGGAATTATAAAAACCACTTTGGTTAAATGCTCTAAAGTTTCTCCAACTATCAAATATTTCATTGACATCTTCTAAGGAAAGGACCTTTTTGTTAGGGTTGACAAGTGGAAAATTAATATTCACACATGGATGAACCCTAAATAAAACAAAAAGAAAAAACAAGAACTAGCGCATAGTCTTATGAAGGAAAAGGTCAACCCAATGACTGATTGTGGCTAAACTAATAATTGTTAGATTCAATTATAAAATTCAATGTTCTCTAGATTTTATTTTCTAATTTAAGATTATTTAATAGAGAAAAAATTGAAATTTAATAATTAATTTATGCTTGAATCAAAGTGAATAGTCTACCAAGAGTTAAGTTGATAGATAAAAATTATTTCATCCCTTTGAAACCTTGAATTGTAGCATAATTTGGCCAACTCTAATTGAATATGTATATAAGTCTATCGACAATTAATGAAATTATATTTTTTCTTTGAAAGTTTCAAACCAATACATTAATATTGGAAAACCTAATTTTTGTTCTTGTGTTTATGATTTTATTGATTAGTTAAGAATATTTTGTTATGCAACACTAGACAAGGCTATGGTCTGATTTGTTCTAATAAATAAAGTTTCAGGAGCATGAGAAAATCCACTTATGAATCCATGTACATGAAAATACAATACAATGGCGAGTTGTGAAATTGGAAGATGAAGTTTAATTGTATATTAATAAATCATCTACTTAATTTACCCTTGTCTATTGTAAATCCTAATTTCTTAACATACATAATTTGATAGGAAAAAATTAAACTAGAAATTTTTTAAGAGTGTTTTTATCTTTTTTTTCTTTGACTAAATCCTTGAAGATTGTCTCCCCAAAGACATGGACACTCAAAAAATTAACATACAAATTGAAATTTTAGACCTAAAGATGAAATTAATGAGACTATAATGTATTCCAACATCTATAAATGAATTAGGAAAGAAATTAATAATAATCTACACCAAAAAATCCCCATGCAAATTAAGTTGACCAAGCATCTCATTTTTATAGTCACAAAATATTCATCTTTTAAACCCAATTCTGATTATACATTTCAACTTAATGTAGTATTCACTGTGGACGTGAAAATCTGCATCATGGGTAGCATGATTCTAACATCCTCATAGGATAACATAACATTCTTAAAAAAAAAATGATAAAACCAAATTAAGCATGTAAAGAAGACACGAAACATAATCTATCCTATGGTGGATTGGTGCTCCTTATGATGTAGAAAAGATGCCCTTTCCCAATCCATGATAAGCAAGATTCCAAATGATAGATGATGAAGAGCAAGATTGACTCTCAAATGAAGAGAGCAACCTTGCCTCAAGATGTAATTGCTAAGCAAATGGTGTTGTGATGAGCAATATTAGTTCTCTCATGAAGAGAGTAACCTTGCAAGTGAGAATGTGTTGTC
Source organism: Sequoiadendron giganteum (assembly GCA_007115665.2). Classification (NCBI taxonomy): domain Eukaryota; kingdom Viridiplantae; phylum Streptophyta; class Pinopsida; order Cupressales; family Cupressaceae; genus Sequoiadendron; species Sequoiadendron giganteum. The sequence continues at coordinate 484,892,449 of CM021100.1, read as the reverse complement.
TGTTGTTGTAGATGTAATGCTTTGCATTTTATAGATTCAAGATTAGGAAGAGTGATAGATTTGGATGAATGTGGGATTGTTCATGAGCCAATGACAAGATGCCACTTGTCAAGGTGTGAGAGGGTGAGGAATGTGCAAGTCTTGGCCAATGTGCCAATTTGAAATTCAAATTTGGATGAGAAGACATGAAAGGTGCATTAAATGCCAAGTTTGACTTGTGCAAATAGCATTTAATACCTTGTTGGAAGGGACAAGTCCTTTTTTGGGGGGAAGATTCAAATTGGAAGAATATTCCATTTTGATTCCATTTTGAATGTAATTAGAGGAAATAATAAATCAAATAAATGATTTATTGGTGCAAGTGGGTGGATTAGTTAGGAGTTTGGATTTGACTCTAGTTGAGTCAAAAGCTAGAGAATGATAATTATGATTAGAAGTTAATTAATTTAGATTAATTAACTTAGGGGATTTTAGGGATTTGACATTTGATAAATCAAATGAGAAGAACTTTAAGGATTTGATTAAATAATTTTGATTTATTTAATGAACCTTAGTAAATTAATCAATAAATTGCTTTAATTGATTAATAGCAGGATTTGATATTAGTTAAAGCAAGATGTATGATGTCAGTTTTGCATGTCTACATTTTGCCCCTCTTTGAAGCAATGTACTTGTTGCATTGGTTCAAAGAATGAAGTTGCCGATATCGAAATTAAAAAATTTATGAGTTTTTCGGATGCCCCAGCAAAAAGAAGTACGTTAGTACATTGCCCCCTCAAGAGATCGAGCGAAAGGATTTGATTTGAGGTGGATCTCACGATAAAAAATGGATGTATGGATGATAATGATGATGTAAATGAGATGTTTGGAAGATGCTTAGAATAACAAATCTATATTATCCTAAACAACTTATATGATTATAAAAATGAGATGACGTGATTATGCAGGATGCAGGATGGATGCAAGATGGATGCATTGTTAGTGTGAAAGAGGATAGAAAAAGAAGAGAGGATAGAAGAATGAGAGGGATCAAACCTTGAATCCAAGAAGATGCAGAAGTTCAACAAGCCAGTTTTATTAGAGATGATGATGAAAGATGATGATGTATTGCTTATCCAGGAATGGGAGATAAAGAGCATAACTTTCTTTATGCTTGATAACACACATAGGGGCGATGCATCAAGGTATTAAAAACCAGGATGGCGTGGTGCCTAGTGTGATGGACTCTGACTCGACAATCAAATAGGAGTACTCTTGTTCACACTTGACAAACATAACCTTATTCAGAATGCAGTTCAGATATCATAAACATCTCGGGCCAAAACATAACAAGGCAAGCCTTATTATGTGGTCAACAAGACACTTAAAACATCTTTCCTACAAACAAAACAAAGTATGCATGACAAAGTTATTTTACAAGAATATCCAACAAGCACAATAGATAAAAAGATAATGATCATTGCCCCATTCCTTTCTCTCTAAACCTGTTTTGTTTAGGCATCATTGAGAGGTCCTTGGAATGAGCGCAAAATAAGATAAGTCAAAAAGACCAAAATAAAGTAAACAAATAAGTTGATGTTTTTCGTATCGTGAGCCAAGGCTAAACTAATGTGGGTTACCTGATGCTTATGTGCATCATGGGAAAGCTTCATCCTAGGACATGTAGTGATCAGGGTTTTGGTGAGACTGATTGGGTGATAGGCTATTGATACTCCGAGTTGACCAACTTGTTGACTTACCGACTTACACCTTCGAGACTTTGACGATTAAGGAGTTCACTTCAGAGCCTGCTAGACTTGCTTCTAACTGACTCACCAAAGGGTGAAAGTGACGATTGACTTTATTATGAGTGATGACAATCACGGGTGAAAGCGAGATGAAATGGATGCACCATTTTGGTTTTTTCAGATATTTTGAGGCTGTTTTTGGTATTTTTGAGATTTATGAATGTTTTTGGTATTTTTGAGATTTTATGAATATTTTTGGATTTTGTGTCAATTGGCCTGACTGCGGATGAGATAGATGGGCAACGGATTGCCATTGTGACGGATGCCTAACTAGGTGGGCAAACGGATTGCTAATGCGATGAACGCATAAATGAATGACCTAATGTAAAAAAGATAAGCAAACGAATGCCATTGCGACGGATGCCTAAAGGATGGGAAAACAGATGCCAATGCGATGGACGCATAAAGAATTGACCTAATTGTAAAAAAGATAAGCAAACGAATGCCAATGCGACGGACGCCTAACTAGATGGGCAAACGGATGCCAATGCGACGGACGTATAAGGACTGACCCAGGGTGTCTCGGGGGATGATCAAAGATCAACCTTGCCTACGTTCAAGCTCAGAGACGACGTAGTTCGACAAGGTGGAAAACTAACAAGATTAAATGATGAAATTTTTGAAGATTTTTTGATATTTCGACATTTTTTTGGATTTTTGAAAGATTTGGATGTTTTTGGATTTCTGGTGAATTTTTGAATGTTTTTGGTTTTTCTGATGAATTTTTGAATATTTTTGGTTTTTCTGATGAATTTTTGAATGTTTTTGGTTTTTTTGATGAATTTTTTGAATGTTTTTGAATTTTTGATGAGTTTTTCTGAATTTTTTTGGCTTTTCGCATGATTTTGATGATTTGGATATGGACATGATATGATATCAGTGCTCTTTTTGGGATTTTGTTGAAAACCAAGCTTAATATTGATCAATCAGACTGATGGATTGATAGTTTGACTAAGTGTGTTAAGTCAAACAAAAGTGATAATGCACTTGTAAATTCTAGGAAGTTGTGTTATCCCAGAGTAAACTCGTACAAGGAGGATAATTTGGCTAGGTGTGTTAAGCCAAGCAAGGTGATTATGGATTTGATAATTTGGCTAAGTGTGTTAAGCCAAACAGAGTGATGATAATGAACTTGTAAACCCAAGGAAGTCGTGTTATCCTAGAGTAAACTTGTGCACAAGATGATAGTTTGACTAAGTGTGTTAAGTCAAACAAGATGATGATTGATTGGATTTGATTGATCAAGATGAAGCTTGATTTGGAAGAAAATTGTTTTGATGATTTTGATGCGACACTGATGTGCGCATTAGATGCGACTGATATTGATTGTCCAAATTTGATGATTGATGAATGATAAAGCTTGATGAGGAACGTCTTCTTGTCAAAATATGCCATGGGCTAGTGACTTGGATTCATGTTCACAAATGATTTAACCAAGTTGATTTCACGTTTTCCAATGTTTGGATCACTTCATAAGTTGGATGATATACATCAAGATTTATTCTCAAAGCAAGATGCAAATATCTGCCCCCAATGTCTACCAATGTTTGAACAACCATGGGTGGATTCTTGGATGAATGGATATGGATATGGTAAGCATGTAGAGGATGCCAAGGATTATCTTGTGTTAAGGTAAGGGTGTTCAGAATAGAGGACGCTCATTCAGATATTGCTCAAATAGCATTGGGTAAGATGGGATCAGTGAAAATGACCCATGTCAAGATGTCTACCATAAGCAACTGTAAAGCGTGCACCAAAATTTTCCAAGATCAAGATAGCTTGGAGTATGGATGCAGATGGAAAATGGATTGGATAAATGGTTCATGGATGAATGGATGATATGACTGGAATGATAGCTTTATTATGGATGTGATAAGATGCTTTCTTTTGAACTGGTGCACGTAGATGCTCAATTCTACACATGACGCCTGTTTGCCAAGTTTTCATCATGGTACCTGTCCAAAGCGCCACCGAAATGGTTTTCACTGGAGGACGATTTTTTTCTTTATTATTTTCAATCCTTTTTCTGATTTTTTTGGATTGTTTGGATTTTTTGATTTTTTTGTTGTCACCAAGATGTCTGTTTGCCAGGTTTTCATCAAGGTAACCATTTTTTCAGGACATTTTTTGATTGTTTTTGTATTTTCTGAGAGATTTTAAGCTGATGCTGAGCCACCTGGTGGTGCTGATGTAGATGCTTCTGTCATAACATGCCATCGATATCCTATTTGAAGAAGTTGTTTTGCCAAGATACGTGCACTCGAATGCAACTTTTGAGAAATTTGTTCTGCTTTGCTAATACCGGAGCTAACTTTGTCTTTGTGCGCACATCGCGATAGAGTGCCCTCTGAATCCTTATGATGAAGGGTCGCTGCCAATACATGGTTAATGTGAGAGTTGGATATTATGCGTGGAGGCATGGATGGTGGAGTTTGTTTAGGAATAAAAGATGGATTGGTTGACAGTTTGGAGCCTTTGACTCTCCAAACTTGGGAAGATGAGCAATGATAGGTGGATATGAAAGTGTATGTGGAATTAGGACCAACTGCTTGATACACTTTGTATGTTGCTTGAGAAGCTTTATTTTGCTTTTGTGGAAATCTTTGATAGATACTTGCCCCATTTTTATTTTTCCCCATAGTTTCTTTGACTGATGGAGTTTGATAGGGATAATCTTTCTTTGTATTTTTTGGTATCCATATGTATTTAATTTTTCCTTCAAGCTTCAGTACTTCTTCTTTTTTGATAACGTTATTTGTTCTTTGATTCGAATCTTTCTTTTGTTGTTGGTCCCAATTTGTGGATGGGGTGATGGGTGGATGGAGATTCATGGCATTGGTTTCATCATAAGGATCCTTCGTGCTCTCTATGTTGACGTTTGCTCGAGACGAAGTTGCCCCTAGTATGGTGATAATATTACTGATATGTTGAGATCCCTTGATTGTTGAGTAACAAAGGCCTTGACGCTTAGGATTGCCAAAAATCTGCACTGGTTCTAGGATACCCTGTTCATGTATGCCTAATCCTCTACCTTGATAATTCCCCTTGCAAACAAGGTATTGCTCCTTCTCTGCTTTGTCGCGGACCTTCAAAAGTGTCAGCTTCTTTAGTGATTTGATAGCTTGCCCTAAGAAAGGTAAGTGATCCAAGTTTATAACTGATGGGATCCTCCATATGTGGGATGAATGCCTGATTGATATATGTAGCTTGATTTTGTGAGATATCAGATTGTAGTGCTTCTTCAAGAGGTATTGATGATTCAATGTCCTTGCAAAAGTCCTCCTCATGATTTATTCTTGATATGCTTTCACATGATGTTTCTGATTCATAACTTCTGTAGAAGCCTTCTTCATGACCCATTTCTGATATGTCTCTGCATTTCTCTATATCTTGATTAGGTGTATAAATGTTAGGAGTATGAGACTCTTGTTCCTTGGTAATGATATCAAGAGTATGAGACTCTTGTTTTGAATGAAGATCATCTACGTGTCCATCTAAAGAAAGCATCTTATGGGTAGATGGAGGGGTATGTGCTATGTGGATGTGGTCATCTTGTATGGATAGGAGAGTGTCCATTATATCATTGTAGTAGCTTGGAGATGCAAATTCTTGATTTTGACTAATTCTGGAATTGCTTTCGCCATGCTTTTGATCAAGTTCTTGACATGGGTCAATTTCAAAGGATGGATTGTCTACAAGGGGTTCTTGGACATCCTCCTTAGGCATGGGAAGTGGATTAATATCCACTTGTTCTTTGAATGGATTTGGATCAAGTGTACTGTCAAAGATTATTTCACTATTCTCAATCGTAAGGTCGAAGGATGTCAATATGCCTTGGGAGGGACCATTGCTAGGCCTTGATGAAATATTTTGATCATGCTTTGGAATACGTTCTTGAGATATTTCCTCTAACTCATAAGGCGATGTGGAAAATTTTTCGATATGATCATTGGTCGATGGATCGTAGATTATGTCAATGGGATCAAATAATTGTAACACATCTTGAAATAGATTACTAAAAAGTGGCTCTTGATGAATGTTGAGTTGATCACTAGATGGGGTAGAAGCATCTTCAAGATCTTGAACATTGTTTTCAACAATTGTGGAAGAGAGATTACCAATGTCTTCAACCATATGATCAAGTGATGTTGATATTTCTTGAATTTGATCATTGTTGGGCATCGTTGGTGAGTTTTGATCATAATTGAAAAGTAGCTCTTGGTGTATGTTGATTTGATCATTGGTCAAGGTTGAAACATCTTCAAAGTGCTTATTGATAGATTGATCTTGATTTTTGATTTCAACAATTGTGGTGGGAATCTGTTGCAAGCTTTGTTGGGCGAGTAATGCATGTGTTTGCTGCTAAGCCAACAACGCTTGTTGTTCGTCATGTTGTTTTTGTGCCAACAAAGCTTTTTCTTGGGCTCTTTGTTGTGCTACTTCTTCTTGGATTGATTGCAATAGTGCGTAGAATTCTGCTTGCGCTTGCACTTGTTGGGCTACTTGAGCCGCTTGTGCTTGCTGAGCAACTAGCTATGTAGCTTGTTGGGCTTGGAGTGCCTTTTTGCGGGAAGGTTCTTGTGCAACTTGCAACATGATGGAGAATGAATTGGTCATGTTGTGTTTTTGTAGTGGTGGTGGTGGTGGTGGAATGGGAATGGTGTTGATTGTTGGGGTTGCTTGGATGGTTTCCATCTGTTTTTGCGATGTCGATGGAAAAATGGGATGATTTGGTATGTTGTTTTGATTTGGCATGATAGATTGAAATTGAACATTGTTGTGGTTGGGAATCATATTGCTTGGATTTAGGTAACTTTGATTTTGCATGTTGTTACCTTGGCTTGAATCAACATATGGAGTCGTCAACATATTGCTAGGATTTTGAACAACGTTAGGGGGATTTGCAAACATGTCGACCCCAAAGTTTACCAAGTGTGGATTTGAAATGGTCATGTTTGGTAAAGTTGCACTTGGTATGTATGAATTTGGTGGGATAATGTTGTTTGGAAAACTCATGCATTGAGCGTTTGGTTGATAGATTTGCAGATTTGGACTTGGATTTAAATCTATAACTTTGGATCGGGCATACTCACATTCGTTGTACCATTAATGTTTGTATGAGATAATGCTCCCATGTATGCATTGTACAAGCTTTGGAAATCAAATGGTATTGCAAGGCTTGGATAGTTTAGTTGATTTGGGTTGCTCATGATGGATGGATCGAATTTATACTCCATGTCCCTCTTGTGTTGAGACCGAGTTTGAACCATAAAATGAAGATCAATTTTCAAGAATGTAAGAGATGAACCTCTAATCCTTTAGATCGGTCTAAACCTTAGGTTCAAAGAAGTGAAGAACTAGGATAATTGAAGGATCAAAGTGATGATGAGGATGAGATAATGAAAGATGAGTGATACGGATGAATGGAACTCTTAAAGAAACTTTGAAGGAAATGCTAAACTTTTTAGGACTTGATTGATCGTGGTTGGATTGATGGTTCGAATAGATGTGTTAAGTCAAACAAAATGTGATGAATGTAATCGTAAAATTCTAGGAAGTTGTGTTATCCAAGAGTGAACTCCTACAAGATGGTAGTTTGACTAAGTACGTCAAGTCAAACGAGGTGATGATTTGATAATTTGGCTAGGTGTGTTAAGCCAAACAAGATGAACTCATAAACCCTAGGAATTTGTATTATCCAAGAGAGAACTTGTGTATAGGATGATGGTTTGAGTAGCTGTGTTAAGTCAAACAAAGTGATTTGATTTTGCCTAGAAGTTTAGCATAACAAATGACAAAGATTCCAAGAGTTTTTGGTGAGATGGAAATTTGATTGATTTAATGGTTGAGAGATGGATGAAAGTGGTTGAATTTGATCCTAGACTTGACCTAGAATAACACTTCTTCTTACAAGATCTAGATGTTGAAGAACACGCTATATTCTGAACTCAAAAAGTCTCTCAAGATGCTCCTCACGAGCTTTCAAACTAAGCTTCTTGAACTTTGATTTTTTGGGATTTTGATCTTATGGGAAATCATGTTAGAAAACACATGTGTAATCCAATTTGTCTCTTTATCTTGGTTAAATGAGGTTCTTTTTATCCAAGACACTTGCTTGCTTAGGTTTTCAAACTACACGTCTAGTGTCCCATTCTCTTTCTCATCCCACAATGTCCTTTATGCGGAAATCGAGGAAAATAGGGCAAAAGTTCCTTATGTTTATCCTTATTGGAAACAAATGATGGTAGAATTTGCACACTTAGAAACCTCTAGGAATGTGATTCCTAGGGAAAGCAAGAGTGGGCAAGTTTGTCAATAGGTATTTGTTCCCCACAAGGTGTTTGAAATTTCAAGGTTTTTGTGTATGTTCGTTTTTCAATGTTTTGAATCCAAGAAAAGTGTTTTTGATTCCAAGCACTTTTACAACCCTAGGATGATGAGGCAATATCTTGTTGGGTTCCCACTTGGATAAATCCAGCTATGCATATCTTGTGCGAATGGCTCAATGCTTGACCACACTGGCTCTCCTCCACGACACTCACTTATTCGGGTCAGCCAAGCATTAGTACCCATGAATCTCCCATGGCATACTTTCCATTTCCACAACAAGACCGCATGTTATGTGGGGCGGCTTCAGAGGACATGACATCTTGCACCAACAAGATAGATAAGGTTTTGGCCAATTTCTAAACAAGGGGTTCTAATTCGGGCATTCCATTCGTGGGGGATTATCCAACGTCGGCGAGAGTCCATTGCTGTCCATCTCATCGGAATAATCCTCGTGATATTGGCCTTTGTTCCAATATCCACACTTATATACCGGTTGGAAGTTGCTTGGCTTTAGCGTGTTCTCGGTTGGGTCATTCCCTTGGGTGAGTACTTTTTCCCACAAGGCAGGCCCTCTAAGTTAACAAAAGCGAGCTAACATATCCCGTCGTTCACACAACCTTTGTTGAAAAACAAAAGGGAGAACCTCTGTGATATATCATGCTCACACTCACATGTTTTGTTCAATTTTAGATCCCAAATCAAAGTGTGGAGGCAATATTTTTGACAACTTAATATCAAAAAAAGACTTTTGATTCTCAAGGTCACCGTGAGGCGTGAGAGAAGCACATACGTCTTTTCAATGATATTACTTTGTGAAAAATATTGCAAAATATTTAATGCACATGTTCATTTTAATCTCCAAAGGCAAAGTTGAGTTCATTTTAAAGCCCCAAAATTGAAATGTGGAGTTGCCTTGTTCAATTTTAATCCCAAATTGAAATCTAGTAAATGTTGGTAAGGTTCAAATTTTAACCAACTTTGAAAAGATCAAGTCATTGATTGATTTTAAGCCCAAATTGAAAAGTGAGTTGGTTTAAAACAGAAAAAAAAGGGTAGTAAATGGAAGCTCCAAGATTGTTAAAACAAGCATTAAAAAATGCTTTTCAAGTCTTCAATTCCACTCTTTTTGCCTTCGTTTTTATTTGATGCCAACCTCCACCTTCGGCCTCCAATGTCAACCTATAAACATCACAAAGTAAAATTCTTAGAGATGAGATTTATGATAGTTTTTAGCATAATGCAGACAAAGCGAGTGGATTCAAAGATAATTTTTAAAGCAAAAGTACCTCTTCCTTTAAAATTTCTTAAACAACAATACACAACAAAACTTTGTTGATGACACCATGTTAGAATAAAATAAAATACTCTATTTGGACTTTAATCATCATACTCTCCGAGCATCTTTACTTGTCATTATTTGATCTCGTTAAAAATTCATTTTATTTTCCACTTTTGATTAAATCCCATAAAAAAAACACATAGTCATCATTTTAGATTTCAAATCACTTAGTAACACCCTCCTAAAAGGACTTTGAACAAAAAGACTTTGATTTTATAAATAAAGAAAAGAGCTTAGAACCGAACCAAATGATCACCTATCCATTTCAAGCTTAAAACCATTATTTCCAAAATAGTGAAGCATAGATGATGAGTTAAATAAGTGTTTATCAATATATATTGATGGCTATTCGGACTGTATTTATTGTCTGTTGACCAGGAGGTATAGTGGTTATGTCAACTTGAGTTCTTTCTTTTTTTTAAACCACTTGGGCGCCACTTTATTTCACCTGTCCTCCCTACAAACACCAAAGAAATACATTGTGACACGTTATCATATTTTCAATCGCAAAATTCTAACCAAAATACTGAAATCTCCTCTAACAGATGTTCATAAATAGACTTGACAGCATTACGCTTCCTCGAAGACTTTTTGCAACTGACAGAAAATCTGCAGAGATCACGTGATGGTTAGAAATAGCAGCTCAAGATTTATTATTTGGATGCCAATACCTAGATCACTGGAACCCGCATAGCTTTTGGTCATTTCAAAATTAATGAAATCCTGCGCAACTCCTTGTTATCATTTGCAATAAAAGATAGGCGCAATCAAATTTGAAGTAAATGGGATTGGTAGGTGAGAACCAAAGACAAAGAGTCACAAACAAGCCACCTCAATCGCTTGATAGTGCGCGGGAGTATGGACTGGCCATGCGAACTGTGGGTAGTCCAATCACCATTCATTGCTTGGAAATTACTCTATTGTAATCACCATTCATTATGAATCTAACTCATAATGTTGACCTCAGGAGTTGTCTAAATATTCAGCTCCATAATTGATTGTGGCGGAGATTCACAATTGAGATTAGGGACTCCGCCAGATGTGGAGCCAAGGCTTGGGACTATTTGGCTCGGGACTTCTTGTTGCGCAGGAAGAGAAGTCTCTATATCAGTTTAAACATAGCTATTATTGCAGATACGTGAAGGAAATATCTACCCGCGAGAGAAACAGAGGTAGTAACATAGACTCGAGTTATCCATAAGCAACATACCGTCACAGTTATAGAGCTGGTTATAGATCTAGTGGCTTAGCCAATTGTTTCACCAGTTGGTGATCGAGACCCAGCAACGTATGTAATGGAGACACAGGCAGTTCACCGAGAAGAGCCGGGATGCAGAACTTGTTTCTTCTTTGGATTCCAACCCATATCCAGCACAAGCATCAGTAGATCCTGTTGAGTGGATGGTGTATGATAAATCTTTCTGCATCCACCCTCAGCCCGTGCAAAGAAATTGAGAGCTTTGGCATAAGGTGTAGACTTCCATCAAAGAAAAAAAATAGCCGATGGTTGTGCCAATTGATGAACTTTTGACAGCAGGCCCCAAAAGAAAAGAAAAACGTAGTTTTTTATGGCCTCATAATAATGGTGAGCCCAGAGGCAGTCATGGATACCATGGCAGAAACCATGATTATGCTAGGCGTGGTCGCTCCAATGGACATGGTAGTGGGGGCATTGGCATAAGAAGAAATAAATCCAGAAGTGGAAGTAAGAACGGACAGTCATCCAAGTAGTCAATGACTCAATGAGAGGTCTCCTGGACTGTAATGTTTGCAGCTAATCTATTGAAGATGCTTAGCGACTGCCAAGAAAAATGCACTTAGCAGATGTAAAATCAACTTGCGCAATCTTTTATGTATTCAACAGAAGTCTTAAAAGACAACATAATGGTTGGATACGCCCAAGAATGGGCTTTTTGAAAATGCTTTGGAAAATTTCAAGCAAATGCAAATGCAGATGTAAGCCTGGATTCCATGAATATGTACGCAAATGCAGAGCCTAGATAAGGTGCATGATGTTGATCATATGAAATCCGAGGGTCTATAGGATATGCAGCAAAAGAGGAACAATGCAGCCAAAAAATACGATGCTGATTAGTTCATTTGGTGCAGCCAGATAATATATATGTAAGGCATCAAAAGGTTCATAAGGCAATAAAAAGCCACATTAGCATATATATCTCAGCACCCAAGTGCCATAGATCCCAAATATTTCAGGTTTGAATCGATGCCCCAAAATTAGTCCAGTTAAATCCCTGATAGAATTTTAACATGTGTATGCACAAAACCAAAAGAAAACATTACGTATGCCTTAACCATCTCCATATGATAAAAAAAAACATTTATGTGAGTGCGATTGCAGAGTAGATAATAATCATTTGATAAACCTGCAACATTTTACTGATGAGGACTTGTAAGATCTTTTCAACAAATAAAGAAAAAGTAGAAATCCTTTATGAATTTGAGAACATTTACAAACCATAGATATGTTAAGAGTACCTCATTGATTATCCAATAAACTATATCAACAACATAAATTGTTTTTTTTTTGTTTGAAATAATACAGTTTAACATACCCCCACACAAAATTTGAAATCTCTATTTTTTTCTGAATGCAAAAACAAATAATAAAAACTCGGTAACAAAATGAAAAACTAAGTGACAAAATACCAGCCCTCCTTCTAGTGCCATTTTGTGGACGTGAAAATCTGCATCATGGTTAGCATGATTCTAACATCCTCATAGGATAACATAACATTCTTCAAAATAAAATGATAAAACCAAATTAAGCATGTAAAGAAGACATGAAACATAATCTATCCTATGGTGGATTGGTGCTCCTTATGATGTAGAAAAGATGCCCTTTCCCAATCCATGATAAGCAAGATGCCAAATGATAGATGATGAAGAGCAAGATTGACTCTCAAATGAAGAGAGCAACCTTGCCTCAAGATGTAATTGCTAAGCAAATGGTGTTGTGATGAGAAAGATTAGTTCTCTCATGAAGAGAGTAACCTTGCAAGTGAGAATGTGTTGTTTGTTGTTGTAGATGTAATGCTTTGGATTTTATAGATTCAAGATTAGGAAGACTGATAGATTTGGATGAATGTGGGATTGTTCATGAGCCAATGACAAGATGCCACTTGTCAAGGTGTGAGAGGGTGAGGAATGTTCAAGTCTTGGCCAATGTGCCAATTTGAAATTCAAATTTGGATGAGAAGACATGAAAGGTGCATTAAATGTCAAGTTTGACTTGTGCAAATAGCATTTAATACCTTGTTGGAAGGGACAAGTCCTTTTTGGGGGGAAGATTCAAATTGGAAGAATATTCCATTTTGATTCCATTTTGAATGTAATTAGAGGAAATAATAAATCAAATAAATGATTTATTGGTGCAAGTGGGTGGGTTAGTTAGGAGTTTGGATTTGACTCTAGTTGAGTCAAAAGCTAGAGAATGATAATTATGATTAGAAGTTAATTAATTTAAATTAATTAACTTAGGGGATTTTAGGGATTTGACATTTGATAAATCAAATGAGAAGAAATTTAAGGATTTGATTAAATAATTTTGATTTATTTAATGAACCTTAGTAAATTAATCAATAAATTGCTTTAATTGATTAATAGTAGGATTTGATATTAGTTAAAGCGAGATGTATGATGTCAGTTTTGCATGTCTACATTCACGTATCAAGATCATGCTACATTTGTGTGCATCTTAAGAAGTTTCAAAGTCCATAATGATTACCAATTCTTTAGAAATCAATGGCCATTGAGTCCTTAGACTAAACTAACATATAAAATATTTTTCCTTACAATGAGAAACAATTGCACATAACCATGGGCACTAGATCTGTTAAACTATTAACCCTATTAGTTAAATAGATTTTGTAAAATGTGCAAGTTTGGATTGAATGTATGGATTTAATATCTTGGAGAAAATGGGACTTCAGTAAGTTTCAATTTTAGTAGTAGTGGAATTTTAAGTATGAACATATTTTTCCTTGCTAATTCAAGTTGATTAATGAATTGATGTCTAGAGTCTAGAAAAGTATTTAAGCCTACACTCCATTTTTTTTCGAAGTCTCTCTAAGATGATGTCCTCTTGTTTTCTCCACGATACTAATGATATTGTGGGATGCTAGATTTGTTTAGAGGATGCACCACATGTCATCCATTAGGTCCCATTTTTTTCTAATCTATTAGAAGATATGTCCTCATTAACAATATCCATGTACTGGCTAAATTGTATCAATGCAACACATGGATGAATTACAGACTTAAACCTCTATATGAGTTAAATTTGATTGATTCTCTCCTTTAGATATCAATTCTTGGAATTTATTGAATTATTGGACTTGATGAAATGTGAATTCTAGTTAATCTATATGTGTCCCTTCTATAGTCCTTGAACTCCAAAATAGTAAGATCTTACATTCAAAAGTTGATCCCATTAGCGTTTAGGTAAACTTGTAGCTTGTGACCAAGCCAACAATACTAGCTACATGTTGCGAGTGATATTTAATGGGTTTTTATATAAAAAACGTCATTGAGTAGAGATCTTGTGACTGTCTCTCAACACATTAGACCAGAGTTCTTTTGGGTATGAACTGACGTGTGTACTTGATGGAAAGAATGGTAACAAGAAGGAGACTCTAAATTGTTTGGAATATGTATTTTTTTTCCACCACCAAACATAGAATGAAGAAATATAAGAAAACTATTTTAGGAAAAAAAGAGATAAGGATGAAGAGAAAAATATTAAATATTTGTTAGTGAACTTTTTAAGTGACAAATGGGCTTAGGTTCTAGAATTATCTTTATAATCATTAAGACATCTATATAATGAGGCATCATGTAATGGTTTTATCATTAATATATTTAGATGCAACATCAAAGTACTTTGTATGATCAAATGATCATAAATAAGAGAATGAGAACACTTTAACATTCAAGATTTATAAATTTGTAACATTTTATGTGTTTTCTATTCATAATGAATAGAATCAAAAAGTTTTTTTTTTAACATTTTATATTTGTATTTTTCTATATTGTGTGTTTGCATCCATCTCCATTCACCACCAACAAAATAACTTACCAATAGAAACTATAGCTATTTTAAGACAACATTTTTTATTAATTTTAGTGTAGTAAAATGCACACCCTTGCATTTTCACACTTGTTTGGGCCCACCTTGCTTTATTTGTCCTCATTTATGGCTTAATTGATCCTATTTTGTGTCCACAAGTGCTATGAATTGCATCTTTTTTTGGCTAATCCTAAAATTCTCCAATGTATAAATGATAATCTAATGATTCTCATCTATGTGTCCCTGATTTTTGGTTGGGACTAAAATGCCACCTAGGGTATCTTTGTGCCCCCAAGGTCTCAGGACCCTAATTTTGAGGCATCTTAATTGGGCCCCTTATTGGTGTCTATGAATCAAGTTTCATGACTTGGGACTAAGATGCCACCTATGGCATCTTGGTCCCGCTTGAGTCATTTTTGGGATTTAATTTCAAATTCTGGCGGGATTTAACCTCCTTTATTTAATGAATTCATATGTCATCTTAGTGTGATGTAATTTCAGGATATTAAGTATAGATAAGTATAAATACAAGGTTCACTCATTCATTTTCATCTTAAGCATTCATGAGATCATCTAGCAACTTGAGTATTTATTCCTAAGGAAAGTTCATGAGATAAAGAGCATTCAAGAGTAATTCATTAATCATTTGGAGCCATCATCAAGATTCAAACATCATATGAAATAGCTTCTTGCATCATGTGTATTGTTGTGCTAGCATTTGTGATGTAGGGTTATGATTCAAGCTAGTGTGTCACCAAAAAGTGTATCCTTTGACACTTTTTCACTCATTTTGGCCTTTTCCCTTGGATTTTGGCCTTGTTTTGCCTTGATTCAGTCTTGAAAGCTTGTAAATCAATAATAACCTCGTGGTATTTTACTAAGGTGTTGTGAAGTTTTGTAATACATATTCCCACTTTCTAATACCCTTTCAACACAATTCACCTAAACAACTCCTTTTTACCCCCTTTCAAGCCTTGTGCCAAAGTGTTGTAAACTATTGTAGGATGATCCCACAATACTAGTTTACAATTTCTTACCAAACTGGACATTGAATTGAATTTTTTTAACAAAATCTTCACTTTTGGGCACCTATAGCTACTAAACCATCAAGAATTTGAAAATGATGCAAACTAGTGATTTGTAACATTTTGTTTGTAGATTCTAAATATATTTTTTAAATTTTTTTGGAATTAGATTGTATTTTTTTTCATCTTCATCGAAAACTAATTTTTACAGTGAACACCATTTTTTAAGTGTGGTGCTCACTGTATACAACATAGTTTTTTTCTACGAAGGATAAAATTCTATTTTTTTTTTAATTTAGATTTGTAACTATGATATCTAAAACTTTCATTTGGTTTCATAGTGTTTTATTAGATATTTTTTTCTTAATTAAGTTTTGAAGTCAAACCAATTACAAATTAGACAGAGGTAGACCGTATACAACATAATTTTATTTGTATGTATCAAAATTCAAAAAAAAATTCTTGGATCAAGGACATCAATACCTAGCACAAAAATATTTTTCAATTTTTTTTTGGGTAATCTACTATTTTTCTAGATGTGTAGAATAGAGAGCTTGATTTTCGGTGAAAAACCTACATTCACAAGAAATAAAAAATAAATATAATAATCAAATTAAATATATTTAAAATTATAATTTTTGGGAAGCTTATAATAAGGACTACATATTTAAAATAAAATAAAAATGAATTCAGTTGATCCCTCGAAAGGTAAATCAAAAGTTCTTTTTTATCAACATTTTGATAGGTGTAAAGGAGACTCCATTATAGGTATCATTTAAAACTAGTGGGGTTCTATCCAAGGGGGTTTGATCTAAGGTGGTTTTATCAAACACTTTTCAATTGAAATCCTTAAAATTGAACTTTTCAAGGCTTAAATC
Source organism: Sequoiadendron giganteum (assembly GCA_007115665.2). Classification (NCBI taxonomy): domain Eukaryota; kingdom Viridiplantae; phylum Streptophyta; class Pinopsida; order Cupressales; family Cupressaceae; genus Sequoiadendron; species Sequoiadendron giganteum. The sequence continues at coordinate 484,876,004 of CM021100.1, read as the reverse complement.
ATTATATTTTCTAAACATATGTGATTTTAGCAAAAATCAGGATGTCCCAAAAAGTGTAAACCACTATTGTGGGATCACCCTACATAATGTATTTTCACACTTTCTTAGGCTTGTCATCAATAAATTAACCCTTTTTTTAATGATAAATTGGTCCCTTAATGTACTTTTAGGCCCGACTTAAGTGTGTTTCAGGAAGCAAGACTAATAAAATCCATTTAACACCTTTTTATTCCCCACGACCACTTGAATTTTCCCAAGTGGACTAGGTTGCCACCTTGGGCGACCTAGTCCCTTTTGGCTTAAAATTCAAACTTAAATCAAAACCCTAATGAGAATTTTCCTCCATAACCCTAGTGTCGACCTATCATGTGACATTTTTGGGAAATTAGTGAATATCTTGAATAAATAAGGGTTATCACCTTCATTTTCCCCCTTAAGATCATTTTTCATCTTCACAAGCACTCTTGCACTCAAGCAACCTACATTGGAGCTAGTTCTTGCATTTTGTAGAATTCAACAACTAAAGGTTTGGTGAGTGTTTACATTTTTCATAATTCAAACATCGTTCCTTTCATTTGTTTCTCATTTGGGTTTAAGCTACCATCAAAGGGGTTTGACTTAGGCAAACCCCTATTCCCTAACCCCAACATTCTCTTTGTCTTTGCATGTGTTTTGCAGTTTGTACTTAGATTTAGCAAGGTTCAAAGTGTTGGGAAAGGTACAATCATTCCATTCAAGTCAACTCAAGACACCAAACTCTAGGAGGAGAAAAAGGACAAATTGTAGGTCATTTTCTAGAGGTTCGAACATGAGCTTCTATAGAATAGGAAAGTACAAGTGGGGACCCACAAAATAAGACCTTGAATATTCTAAGAGTACCAAGAGAACTAGGTCACCACTATTGGTGACCTTGTCCTTGTACCAGGTCTGAAAAAGGGTTTTGACTTTTCTGGATATCCTTTTCTCTGAAACCCAGTTTGGAAAAATTTCCTGATAGAAGGACCAGGTCGCCCATTCTGGTGTAATTGTCCCTTTGCATATTTTAGGAAGATTCCATAGCTTTTCAGAGCTTCTCATCTGCAATTCTCCATTTCTAAGTGCACCATCTCTTTACTTTTTAGTTTCCTTTTTGTTTACATACATTTAGGTCATTTAGTTATCTTCCATTTAGTTTACATTTATTTTCATTCACATTTCATACTTAGCTTATTTTCATTTCATTTCCAACATTCAACCACACTTTACACACACAACATAACCCTAATCATCCCATCCTTCCTTTCAATGCAATCACCAAAAAGAGCCTATCAACAAAGTGGAAAGAGTTTCATTCCTAAACCAAGTGTTCCTTAGGTGAAAAACCTTAGGCGCCTAGTAAGGGGAATCCTCTTTCCCTTGTTACCATTAACCTTTTTGGTGGTTTAGCTAGAAATTTAAGTCCATATCTTTGGTTCAAGATCCATATCCATTGAAGCCATTTCACACAAGTTTGTAGACTCTACAAGGGTTTGGTGAGTTGTAGCATTTCATGTTGTTAATTCACCATTTCCCTTCATTACTTTATTTCATTTCAAGGTTTAATTACCAACAAGGGGTTCGACCAAGGAAAATCTCCATTCACTAACAATCAACAAGTTTTTCCCATCTTTCATATTTATGTTTGCATGTTTAGGTTAAATTTTTGAAGATCATTTGGAGTGCAAAGTTTTAAAAATTGCAAAGTTGCATTACAAACTTGTCATCTTCACAAAAACTCACCTATAGGTTAGATTCAAAATTTTTAGGGCCTGAGATTGGAAAGGAAGCAAGTGCAGACCTTGGAGCTCAGGATCACATTAAGAGCTTTCAGAGATCCAAAATGGGACTAATACACCACCTTGGGCGTGTTAGTTCTCCCAGGCATATTTTTTAGAGATTCCTTCAGAACTGGTTCCAACATTCAAAGATTCTATATTTTCCCTGAAAAAAAATTGTGGGACTAATACACCACCTTGGGCATCTTAGTCCTCCGTAGCACATTCTGGAAGCTTCTTTACATTTTTGGAATCCTCACAACATCTCCAAACTTCTCAAGTATACATATCCTAACTTCCTGTTGTATAATTTCATTATTTGCACATCTCATTTAGCTTGCATAACTAGGTTTTGTAGGTTGAATGTTCATTTCTTTTCCAAGCATTTTATTGGTGGTGAACCCCTTTAAAGCTGAAAAAACCTTTCCTAGGTCCTCCTTATTGTGAATTAACTCAACTTGTGAGGTTGCTAGTCAATCCAATTAGGACTCCTAGGACATCCTTGAGTGATTGGTGGAGAAAGAGTGACATTTTATATGTCATTTTTTACCATTAATCATTTGGTGAACCTGACTTCTTTGAACATTTATTTTTCTGATTTAGATTCTGTAAAAGTCCTATAACTAGGTTGCATTGATTGCATCTTTCATTAGTGAATGTGAATCCATGGTTTCTTGCATCTTACATTAGTGAAATTACATCCAGGGTTTCCTATTTTTGCATTAGTAAAAGTGCATGTAGGTTACAATTTTTCTTTTTTGCATCATTTCATTTTATTGAAAAATAGAAAAGTGCATTGTTAATCCTCTTAATTTCATTTACAAACATGTTTATTGCATTGAAAAATGAAAAATTGCATTCAAATCTTGCATTCAATTGCTTGTTAGTAGTTTCTTTTCTTTACATCCATTTGCACAATTTTGATTTCCAAACATCAAGTCCCTAGGTAGGAAACATGAGAAAGCTATCAGATCAGAATTTGTTGTTTTTCTGAGAAAAAACTCTATTAGGACTAAATTCCCTTCCTGACATCTTAGTCACTCTCAGGATTTTTGCTCCAGAATCCTATCTTTGTTGTTTTTTTTTTCTGTTTTACTCCCTAGAATTTTAGAATCTCGCCAGGAGGACCAAGATTCCCCTACTAGCGTCTTAGTCCCTGTTGATTTTGACTCTCTAGTTTTTAGGATCTGAAATTATTTTTCTATGTTTTTGTTTTAGTTTTTAGAATAGTTGTTATCTTAATTTATTTTATTTTTTCAATCTTACATCATGGATATGTGCTTTGGAAAGTTGTGAATATTCTTGAAATCTTTGGTAGATATGTCAAATTGTGCCTTTGGTAATGACCCAAATGAAATTGAACTCACTCATGCCCATTCAACTCCTAATGAATGTCCTCTGTGTGATGTTGATATCATTGGAGAATATGATAGAATGAATAAGCTCTTAAACAATTGTGTGGATAACCTTGAAGCTAGCGCATCCTTCTATCCATCCATGAAACAACTAAATCCTCCCACAATACCACCTATTGAGATATTTGGTTACTTAGATCCTAAAACAAAAGAAAACGTTGACCCTTAGTTCCCTACAACAAGTGAACTTAGTTCTTCTAGACAAGCAAACACATAGCCATATTATGATAACAAAGTAACAAATAGTCCGATGAATCTCAAAGAAACATATTGCAAAGGATTCACAATCTTTAGTAAACAAGTCTGTGATACAACAAGCGAACATGAAATTCATTAACTTCTAGAGCAAGTTTCAACTATTGAAAACACAAAAGGGTTAGGATATCAAGATCCCCCTCACAATGTAAGAATACCTAGAGAATACCTAAAGCTTCGTACTGAAGGTACGGTGATCTTTTATTCACCTCCTAATATGAATATCCTCTCTAAAGAACAACCAATGACTCATAACAATTACAAGGATGATATGATCTGTTTAGGTACTCCCCCTCCTTATTCAACAATTTTTTTTGGTGAATCTAGCAAATGAAAAAGACCTTACAAATTGCAGAAGTTACAACCTCCTTGGCCACCACCTAAAATTAAATGGAAGCTACAACTACTTCTCAAAAAGGATTCGTAACATTATCACCTTTGAATAGATTAGTGTTTTATCTTAAAGATGCAAAAGTACCACATTGCACATAGCATTGAACTCTGAGACATTGTACCGATGAGTGTCATCCATTCAAGTTAATATTACAAAACTTTCACTTTGATGGCAATTATTACCATCAAGTGATTGTGTATCTTTCCCTTTTTCCCCCTTGTCATGTAATACTTGTAGAATTTTTACATTCTCACTATTACATGACCCTTCTCATCACCTATCTTAGCCCATTCTTTTCTTCCACTTAATGGGGGAAAGAGGTGGATGGCCTTATCCTAGTAAGGAATTTGTTGTTGTCCTTATCCACTTATACAAACTAAGATTGGGAGGTGGATGAATTACTTTTGGTTGACTTGCCTATGCCTTACTAGCCTTTTTCATTTTCTTTTTCCTTTTACTTGCATGTGTGCATCATGATCCCCCATGATGTTTTGTTTGATGTTCCCCTCTCTATGTGCATTCCTCTATTTGTTCCTTCATTCTTCTATATGTTGTAAACTCTTCTCCTTTTCTTTTATCTATTCTTTTCATTTTTCTTTTTTTATTATGTTTCCTTTTGGAGATGATGCAAGGTGTCAAGACACCCTATGTCTCTTCTATGTTGACCCAAAAGTTTTCTTCATTTTTTTTTTGCTCTCTTTGTGTCATTATTCTAGTTCTATGTGTATTTTAGGAATGATGATAGTTTCGAGCTCTCTAATATTCCTACAGCAAAGACATATACTAACCCTGAACCCATACATCCCTTATGTGTTTTTGGGGGAAACCCTCTTTTCCTTTTCATCTCTTGGCTACTTTAAAGTAATTGCTCATAGTATGGTGTTATAAATTCCTTTAAAGTGGGGGCATACATTGGCATTATCTTTGGCATGATTTCATTTGTATTTTATTTTCATGTTCCTTGGTGTGATTTTCTCTCTTTATGCGATGTGTTTCTCCTCTTGGTGGTATCTTTGGGTTTCACCCCCTCTGAGAGTATGATATTTCCTTGTTCTCTCTTGGAAAAATTAGATACAATGTTCCCCAAGATGATACCTTGCACTTTTTCTCTCTTGGAAACAAGATGATACTTTTTGCGCTTGTCCTCTCTTGGAGGCATTGGGTATGATGTTCCCTAGGATGAGACCTTGTATCTATCCTCTCTTGGAGATGTTAAGAATGATGTCCCCTAATAGTAATACCTCACATCAACTAAGAAAAATACCTTTGAACATCCCTCTTTTTTATTGAATTTTTCTTTTATCCTTATTAAAGTCATGGAGGTATGGCTTTGATATGGACTGAGGCTCACCTAGTGAAAAACCAGCTTCACTAGCCTGTGTGAGCGTGCATTTTATTTTTGTCCTTATTAATCTCATGGAGGAATGGATTTGATATGGACCTCTTGGGGCTCACCTAGTGAACAACTAGCTTCACTAGCCCTTGTGAGCATGCATTTTTGTACCTTATTAAATTCATGGAGGTATGGTTTTGATATGGTCCCCTAGGACTCACCTAGTGAACAACTAGATTCACTAGCCCTTGTGAGGATGCATTTTTGTACCTTATTAAAGTGATGGTGGTATGGATTTTATATGGTACCCCTAGGGCTAACCTAGTGGACAACTATCTCCCACTAGCCCTTGTGAGTGTGTGTTTTTGTTTGCATAGTGGACAATGTGTTCCACTTGTAAAAATCTTCAAGCCTAGACCTGCTTCACCACATCAGATGGCCAGTCAAAGCTTGATCCATTGCAGTCCTTCTCTTTTGCATTTTTCATGTCTTTGACGGTGTATGTTTGAGATTTAATTTTTGCTTCATATATCATCCACAAGCATGGTCCTTTGTGCCTATGTTGTTTTTCCATAGGATCTTGATCCCGGGGGCTTGATCACCCCTCTTGATTATTGTCATCCTATCTTACTAAAATTTGTACATTAGAACCCCTCTTTATTGCATGGTTGATTTCTTTAGTGTGAGTTTGAAGCAAGTTCATCCTCTCACAAAAGTGGGGGCTTAATGTAGTGTAGTAAAATACATACCTTGGGTTTTCATAATTATTTGGGGCCACCTTCCTTTATTTATCCCCATTTATGGCTTAATTGGTCCTATTTTGTGTCCACAAGCCCTATGAATTGCATCTTTTTCTAGCTAATCCAAACATTCTCTAATGCATAAATGATAATCTAATGATTCTCATCTATGTGTCCATGATTTTGGGTCAGGACTAAAACACCACTTAGGGCATCTTTGTCCCTCTGAGGTCTTGGAACCCTAATTTTGAGGCATCTTAATTGGGCCCCTGTTTGGTGTCTATGCCCAAATTTTCATAACTTGGGACTAACACACCACCTAGGGCATCTTACTCCTCCTTGAGTAATTTTCCAGATTTAATTTCAAATTCTAGTGGGATTTAGCCTCCCTTATTTAATGAATTCATATGTCAGCTTGGTGTGATGTAATTTTGAGATATTAAGCATAGATAAGTATAAATATAAGGTTAATTCATTCATTTTCATCCTAAGCATTCATAAGATCAAGAGAATTCAAGGGAAATTCATCAAGAATTTGGATCCATCATCAAGATTCAAGCATCATCTGAAAGAGCTTCTTGCATCATGTGTTATTTTGTGCTAACATTTGTGATGTAGGGTTTTGATTCAAGCTAATAAGTCCATATCTTTGGTTCAAAATCCATATCTATTGCAGCCATTTCACACAAGTTTGTAGACTTTACAAGGTTTTTGTGAGTTGTAGCATTACATGGTGTTCATTCACCATTTCCCTTCATTACTTTATTTCATTTTTAGGTTTAATTACCAACAAGGGGTTTGACCAAGGAAAACCCCCATTCACTAAAAATCAACAAGTTTTTCCCATCTTGCATATTTGTGTTTGCAGGTTTAGGTTGAAGTCTTGAAGATCATTTGGAGTGTAAAGTTGTAAAGATTGAAAAGCTGCATTACAAAGTTGTCATATTGAAAAAAACTCACTTACATGTCAAATCCAAAAAAATTAGAGCCTAAGATTGGAAAGGAAGCAAGTGTAGACCTTGGAGCTGAGGATCACATTCAGAGTTTTCAAATATTCAGAACAAGACTAATACACCACCTTGGGCATCTTAGTCCACCCAGGCATAGTTTTCAGAGATTCCTTCAGATCTGGTTCTGACATTCAAAGATTTTATATTTGCCCCAAAAAATAACAGTGGGACTAATACCCCACCTTAGGTGTCTTAGGCCTCCATAGCACATTCTAGTAGCTTCTTTACATTTTTGGAATCCCCACAACATTCGTAGAATTTCTAGGTACACATATCCTATCTCCCTATTGCATATTTTTATTATTTGTACATCTCATTTAGCTTGCATAACTAGGTTTTGTAGGTTGAATGTTCATTTGTCTTTTCCAAGCATTTGCTTGGTGGTGAACCCCTTTAAAGTTGAAAGAACCCCCTCTTAGGTCCTCCTCATTTTGAATTGACTCACCTTGTGAGGTTGTTAGTCAATCCAATTAGGACTCCTCAGACATAATCGAATGACCAAGATAGAATAGGTAATCACCACTCCTATTTTATATTCAGTCCATTAACATGACTAATGGCCTAATCATTAATTGTACCATTCTCCATATAAATAGATAAATTGCAAGGAAATGTCATAATACATTCTAGACAAAGATGATTTTTAGTGACAAAACAACTTTCCATCTTATATTCAAATCCCAACATAAATTATATTCTTCAAAGCCTCTTTTTCCTCCTTATTCTCCCTTCAATTGGCATTATGTGCATGTATTCCTCCTTTTCATACCTCAAGATTCATATGTGTAAATGCTTTTCTCTATGAATCTATTATAAACTTTAAGAATGCTCCCCACTATTTTACTCTTACATTCCAGTTGTACATCAGATTCATGATAGTGATATTCATAGTACATGCATCTTACCTATTATTATTTTCACTCTTAATTGACAATGTGTTCCACTTTCAAAATTTGGGGATGGATTATATACTCAAGTGAACAAAACCTTGTGTAAGGGCCTCATTTTGTCATAATTTCTATAGAAAAAATAAAATCAAAGATGTCGATATACATTCATTGATAATAAGTTCTTCATGGAGATCGATTGGAAGGAATAATATAATAAAACACAAGAAACAATATATTACATTATAACTTCATATTGAAAACATAAACAACTTTATAAGAGACAACTTAGAAAAGGCCATGATTAAATCAAATTGGGTTGTTTAACGATTTAAGATTTTCATTTTCCTTCCTTCAAATATTCATGGTATGGATTTATTCGTACTTTGGCTCACCAAAATTTGTTTAAATAAATAGAGATGTCTTGGTTTTCTTTGTAATAGTAAGCTTAATAAATTTGAACAATCCTTATTAGAAAATACTCTACAAATACTATACAATTTATTAGAAAATGCAAAAATACTCTACAAATTTATGCTCTATCTTTTGGTTGTCTATTGATGGTTGGCTTTGGACCCTAACGATTCTTGTTGGTTGGGTGGTGCTTCTATTATAGGGCGTTGGTCTATTTCTTCCCCCATTTTTTAGCATTTGTAGTTCTTTTGGCCAATAGGCCAGGTTTCATTTTTTGGCTGGCTTCTGGGGCCCCTTCCCCTGCTTCTGTTATAAAAAAAAATTATGCTTCAAGTAGAAAATTAGGAAATTAATAAATGTTTCTAGTTTAAGGCTTTTATATTTTCTTCAATGGTGCTCAATTTCTCAAAATTTTTTATGGGTGAAGCCACAATAGTGGTTTACAATTCAAGTGAGGAAGGAAAACTTCCAAAAAACTCACCCATGCAAAAAAAAATGATTTTGAGGGGTTCGAGTGAACTCAAGGTTCGAACGAACCCCAAAGGGGTTCACTTGAACCAGGGTTCGAGTGAACCCCTTTACATGTGGAACCCACGTTTCCATATTGTAGAAATGGGGTTCGAGCAAACCCATTAGGGTCGCTCAAACCCCCCTTTTTCCCCCTTCCCACCCTCTGACACAAAAATACTCCAGATTTTTTCACTTCGAAGCTCGGTTTGAACATGAAAATGGTAGAATCTTCACAAACCCAACTAGAAATAGGTAGTCCTTAGAATGAGCTATCCAACCAATATAATTTTGATATGTTTTGGTTTTATTATGTATTTATTTTATTAGTTTTGTTAAACATAGGTTTTTCACCAAAAATCAAGGTCTTTGTTGTGCACATGTGGGAAAATAGCAAATTATCAAAAAAAAATTGAAAAATATGAGTGCAATAGATATTGAAGTCCTTGATCCAACAAAAAAATATTTGAATTTTGATATATACAAAAAAAGTTACGCATTATACGGTCGTGCTATGTCTAAATTGTAATTTGTTTGACTTCGAAACTTGATTAAAGAAAAATAATTCAATAAAAAAATATCTAACCAAGTGTTAGCACTAGATATTGGAGTTACAAATCTAAATTCGAAACAACTAGAATTTTATCCTTCATGGAAAAAACTTTATGCGTTATACGGTGTGTGTCACTTTTTTAAAATGTTGTTTTCTGAAAAAAACCAGTTTTTGTGGGATGGAAAAATAAGTGCAATCTAATTCCAAAAAAATTGAAAAAAATATTTTTACAATCTACAAACAAAATGTGATGAGACTATAGTTTGCATCATCTCCAAATTCCTCGCGGTTTAGCCACTATAGGTACCCGTATGCTATCTAAGCTTGTTTCTGTAGACATGCAAAATATACACATGCATCTAATCATACTTCATTGAATGTTATTTCATCTATTAATTAAATAAACCAATTTAATTAATTCACTAAGCTTGTCTCTTTAATTAAATAAATCAAATTATTTAATTATCTCCTATAGTTCCTGAGTTAATGAAATCACGTATATTTAATTAAATCACTCATATGCATTTTCCTCTCATTTGATTTAAAATAAAAACAAAAATTCAAATCAAATGTCATATCACCTAACCTCATGTTAGATTAATCAAACCCTGATTAATTTAATCCTAATCACCTGAATCCTCTAGATTCATCCACTTGCACAATAAATCATTTAAATTGATTTATTAAAACACCTATGCCCTCATTAACTCTCCTGTTTCACTTTTTTGGCCAAATACAATTCCCCCCAGAAATCCTCAACCATATTCATTTATTGCCATTTTCAAATTTGAAATGGGCACATTGGTCAAAACTTGCACAAGCATGGGCCAATCCCATTGTGACAAGTGTCTCTCTCTCATTTGTTAGGTTTTAATCCCACATTGCTCAATCTTGGCTTCTCTTCTCTCAATCTTTCCTATAAATTCAATGCCTTCTCTCTCATTTTTCATCGACATTTTTAGAGCATCCTCATTATAGGAAACTTGAGTTCATGAGCATCTCATTGTCTATCATCTCATTAGCTTGGCAAGGATTGGGAAAGGGCTCTTTCACATATTCAAGGAGCACCAATCCATCATAGAATAGGTATATTTCATGTCTTCTTTACATGCTTGATTTAGTTTTGTCATTTTTTTTGAAGAATGTTGTATTATTCTATGAGGATGTTAGAATTATGCTAACCATTTGCAGATTTTGATGTCCACAAAATGGCACTAGAAGGAGGACAATCTCTAGCTGTAGAGTCTCTTTTAATCATAGTTTATGCATTAATCCTAGTCACAATTTTAGCAGAAACCCATTGAATTTGTGTGAGTCTGCTCATAAATTTCAAAATATTTGCTAATATATTTGTCAGTAGTAAATAAAGGATGTTTGAGTCAGTTCATTACGTTGTTTAAAGTGGATGAAAAAAAAAAACACCTATCTGTAGTAAATAACTATAAATGCTACTTTTCTCATGTGTTGTACTCTAAGTTTTGAAAATAGTAGAGTTCGGCTATCATCTTCTCATACAGCATTGTGTTTTTTCCATGGCGGTTTAATCCCATGTTGCTACGCATGTCCTTATTCTTGCATCATGTATTGTTACTGCACTTACCTATTTTTCTTCTACAATAAATTTATAGGATAAGCAGAAAGAAAATCATGTCAATATGAAGTCAGATCAAAACACTCAGTTTGGGATCAATGCCTCTTCCTAAAGCAGGTCAATTTATATATAGTATGGTTTAGAAGAGGCATCCCCCTTTTTTCTCTCTTGTTGTGACAAGATGGAGACTTATACGGTGGGGTCAGAATGCAGTTGGTCATCGGCATGGAGGTAAATTGCTAGCTTGAGAAGACTACGCAATCAAGGAAGCAACAACATCCTAGGAACTAAGTTTGTAGGGAGTGAAGAAAAGCTTTATCTGTAATGCTTTCCTACCCGTACCTTACCTACATTATTTATATAGCTCAAACCTAAGCTCACTTGCCTACATTTAGATCACACGAGTTATAACCTATTTATCCACTATGGCTCTATGTGGGACGAGTTTAAGAGTACTTCATCATCTATAGTTATTCCCAAGTCTTCCAACATCTCAGTAATCCCAAACTCCATAGTCTCATTATTAGTCATGGATTTCACAGATTCTCCCTGCACGGTTTGGTTCCCAATAGTCATAAACTAGCTGGCATAATCGTATGAAATTTGTACACACCTCCTGTCTTGAAATCCTTGCCTCTTATGCTCTTAATAGTCAGGGAATTAGAGTAAATGAAAGGAAGGGAATTAGAATAACAAATAAAAGCTGTCATATTAGTTATTTATTCGATCTGCTATTGTAATGTCTTTTCTTTTCAGGTTTTTCACTACACCATTTGTCACCCAGGGTGTAAATCAATATTCTATCTATTTTTAAGAAAAAAAAAAAGGATCTGAATCTTGGGAATTACTTCAAAAAGAGAAACGAGGTGAGAGTAGATGGAACTATAAGTTTCTTAGCTTCCACCAACTCCTTGTAGTTTCTAATCACTATCAAAACAATAATGGTGATTCGACATGCTTGAACACTATTCCATAAATGGTCACTATTTTCTACTATTTTGGAAGCCTTCCATGGGATCTAAAGGTATACACGTGATGTATTGTCAAATTTTTGAATAATGGGTGAAACACTATGTGTAGTAGTGTTGTTTCCAAATGGCATTTCAAATGTGTACTTTTGACATATACTTATTGCTGCTATCTTCCTCATTAATGTTGATGTGCCTCGTCAATGTTCTTATCTTTCTTATTAATGATGTTAATCGATAAGCTTTAGTTTCTCATATCAACTATTACTTTCGAGCTATGATCAGATTGCTAGATTAAATGAGTTGTTCATACTATGGATGCTAACTATGGTGTTATTCGCCAACTATTATATTTTTTCCATACAAGCATGTGTATCCATATTTTATTCTTAATGGTATGCTAAAATTGCAGTAAATGTTTCTCGCTGAAAGGTCAAGAATGGTTGTGTCACTGTTAATACATTGCCATTGGCTGGACTGGTATTATTGGAAATGAACTTTTCTTATCTTTGTAGCGGCGAACTAAGTGGTTTCCATGCTTGTCTCTGATTTGAAGTTTTAATGTGTAATTGAAAATCAGTGTTGCATTCACTTCTAGTTTGGTCTACCAGCCAAATTCCTTATTCCCCATGCAAAGTCATTAAATGTCATTTAAGGCTTCCATTTTTTATTGATCGTTCTCAAGCCCAAGCTATGCACACAAAATGATCTAGATTTTCTTAACTACAACAGGAAATACGCCATTACTTTGATTTTAGTTGTGCTAGATGCAACTTTGTTCACACTGGTAGGATGCAAACAAAATAGGATGGATGATGATTACTAGATGATAAATGCTTTTGATTCTAACTATGATCCCGAATTTCAGGTCCAAATAAAAAAGAAAGACTAAATTCTGAGGTTCTAGGCTGCTACTAGAAGTATTTTGAGCATCACAGGGTGTGAATACAAATATGACCAAACTGATTTCATTTTGAACCCTATTAATTACTCTTTGCAGATCCATATTAAATTCGGATTCAACACCGAGGCTTTTCAAATCTGGGCTTAATGGCTACCTAATCTCTTTGGTTTTTTTTCATACCTATCCTTCTCGCTGAAATTTTTAGTGATGATCTAACAGGTCAAATCTTATTTGTGATACTAAAACAAATAAAATATCGGGGGGCATTTATGAAGAAGGCGATCTATCAATTTTTTGAGTTTGCTAGTGAATCATAAAATAGGCTTAAATCTAAGTTGAATAACTATGGTTGCAAAGTTGATAAGATCTTTGAGATTGAAGGACCGTTTTCTTGTTTTGGCAAGTTTGGAAATTCAATATACTTGAAACTATAAGTTATGAATCTTATTTATCGTGGTTTTGTGATGAATTAGGTTGACATCAAGGTTCACATTGGGATCAAACAAAAATGAAGATGAACAAAGTGGAGTTGGAGAACTTTGTTTTAAAATTAAGACTCAGAGAAAAGCATTTTTTAATGCTTGTTGGAACAATCTAGAGCTTCCATTTTCTACTCTCGTTTTCTATTTTAACTCAACTCACTTTTCGATTTGGGCTTCAAATCAAGCACTAATTTTTTCAAAGTTGGTTAAAAAGAATCTTAGAAATTTACTAGATTTTGATTTGGGTTAAAATTGAACAAGGCAAACTTCACATCTCATTTTGGTGCTTTAAAATGAATCAAAATCACTCCTTTTGAGGTCTAAAATGAACAAGTGTTTTTCATGTTTTGCAATCCTTTTAACAAGTTAATATCATTTAAAATGCGTATGCGCTTCTCTCGTGCTTCACAATGATCTTGAGAATAAAAAGAATTTTGGTGATATTAAGTTGTCAAAAAGATTGCCTTCACATTTTGATTTGGGAACTTAAAATTGAACAAAACATCTTGTGAGTGTGAGTAAACCTATTGCGTGTGTTCTCCCTTTGTTTCTAAATGAAGGTTGATTGAACTATGAATATGTTTACTTGCTTTTGTTTATTTTAGAGGGCCTGTCTTGTGGGAAAAAGTACTCTTCCAAGGGAGCGACCAAACTGGTAACACACTAAAGCCAAGTGTATTTCCAACTAGGATAGAAAAGTGGGTGCTGGAACAAAATTCAGTATCACATGGTTGGCTCTGACGAGAAGGGCAGCAATGTTCTCTCACCACATGGGTCAGCCTCCACAAACAAAAAGTCCGAACTAAAAACCCTTGTTTAGAAGGCCAAATCCTTATCTATTTTGTTGGTGCAAAAGGTCATGTCCTTTGAAGCCGCCCCACATTATACATGCGGTTTTGTTGTGGAGATGAAAAGTATGCCATGGGAGATTCATGGGTACTGATGCTTGTCTGACTCGAGAACTGTGTGTCGTGGAGGGGAGCTAGTGTGGTCAAGCATCTAGTCATCTGCATAGAATATGCACAGCTGGATTCGTCCAAGTGGGAACCCAAAAATATATTGTCTCTTCATCCTAGGGTTGTACATGTGCTTGGAAATGGAAAATACATTGCTTGGTCCTCAAAAAAATTGAAAAAAAAAATTCACAAAGAGCTCCAAATTTCAAACCCCTTGGACGAAACAAATATACTTGATGAATTCAAGTACTCTTGCTCTCCCTAGGGATCATATCCTTAGAGGTTTCTAAGTGTTTGGATTTTATCATCATTTGTTGTCACTAAGGTCAACCTAGGAAAGTTTTACCCTAATTTACTTGATTTCCACATAATGGACCTTGTGGGATGAAGAAGAAAGTGGGACATTAGACACATAGTTTGAAACATAATCAAGAATGTGCTTTTGGTAAAAATAATTCACTAAGGAAAGATAAAAGACAAATTGGATCTCACATGTGTTGTCTCAAATGATTTCCTGAAAAGTCAAAATCCCAAAACGAAAGTTCAAGAAGCTTAGTCTGAAAGGTTGTGAAGAGCGTCCTGAGAGGCTTTTCAAATTTAGAGAAAGACTAGTGTACAACTTTTATAGGAAAACTTCAAGAAACAACCCAACTTTGTATGCATTCTATTATCAACAAAAACCTGAGCTTTTTGAAAGGTTTGCTTTCCTCCCATAGGAAGTATTGCATGTTCTTCAATACCAAGGTTTTGTAAAGAAGAGTCATGTCGAGGTCAAGGTCAAGGATCAAAGTCTTCACTCTCCTCCATCTCTCCATTAATCAAATATCATCCCATCAAAAAACTTTTGAGTAACTATGGAAAATCATTCATGCTAAACTTAAAGGCTAAATCAACATCACTCTATTTTGGCTTAACACACCTAGCCAAATAGTCTCATCCCTTGGAAAAATTTACCTTTAGGATAACACAACTTCCTGAGGTCTACTAGTTCATGATCACCCTGGTTGGCTTAAACGTACTTAGCCAATCCATTCTCTTGTGCGAGTTTTCCCTAGGATAACACAACTTCCTAGGGTCTACAAACTTCACAACAATCTTGTTTGACTTAATACACCTAGTCAAACCATCACAATCAATCCAAGCCCTAAAGTTTAGCATAAAACCCTAAAACATTCTTCAAAATTTTCACTCATTCACTTCATTCATTTATCTCATCATCACCACCCCCTTTTTTTTGATCATGTGCTTTTCCTAGTTCTTCTCTTTTGGGCCTAAAGATTAAGATCACACGATCCCTATTTTATGGTTCAAACAACATCACAACACAAGAAGAAAATGGAAAAAATCAACGAAATATCGACTTCCATTGAGTTAGATGAAGTAACCATTGAAGTAAACCTTACAGGATCAAGCAATCCCCAAAACAGCTCTTCTCTACCATCACAAAATCCTCAAGAAGGCTATGAAGAGGATGTCATCAATGAAGACTTGGGAATGACATAAAGGGAAATAACTGAAATGATTCAAAATCAAGAGAGTCATAGAATTTTCAATGCCATGCTTAAACTTAACCCTTCTCTATACTTACGCATGCTAACGGAAGGAGGGGTCCATTTCCCTTCTGACCTTGACGTAGGCACTAGTACGAAAAGGGCTCTTACAAGCATGCCCCCAATGTAAACTCTGGATATCACTCAAGAAATGCCTCAAACCATATCAACAATCACACCAACCTCACCAATTGTAAACAAGGGAAGTGCAATGTTTCACGAGTTACAACGACATCACCTTGTAAACAACAAAGAGGTAAGTGTCAGCACCACACCAGAAAACTCTATTCTGGTGAATCCATCGCACCCATACATCCCACTCACCTTCCATAATCATACGAAATCATCCTCATTCCATGCAACACCGACCTATCCATTAGACGTACAAATTTCTCTATCACAAGGAGAAGATGGTTTGTTTGGAACAACAAGATTCACTAACCCGTTCTCCTTCCAGGGGAGCATATCATCACTCCCTCCATTACCATTCACATCTATATCACCTCTAGGGTTGGGTCTTCCCTCCATACCCCTCACCAGTTTCTCAAATCAAGGCAATCTGAGCATCACATCAAATCCTCTCCTTTTTCAAACAACATCACAACAACAAGTGGCGGCCACTCAAGCCACCATGGTCAACACATCAATCGATCCTCAAATCTCCCAAAGCATGCCTTCTCAAGGACCAAACATCTCAAGCACACCACCAACCCACCCGTCACAATGGTTGGCATCATTCTGAGTCCACCACCAATCCCACCAAAATCTAAAAGGGAAAATTCATTCATCACCATGATCCAGGCCATCCAAAAAGCTAATCATTAGAGGGTACTAAACCAACAAGCTACACAATAGGATTCTCAATAGGCACAAGCACAACTAGCTACCCAACAAGCTGCACAAGCCCAATAAGTCACACAAGCTATGCAAGTAGCTCAAGCAACCCAACACTAGGCCTAACAAGTGTAAGTAGAATACCAAGTGCAACTGCAAGCAATCCATCGGCAAGCATACCAATAGGCCCTACAAGATTTTTAGGCACAGTAGCTCACCCAACAATAGGCTTCATTGGCTCAACAGTAGCTCACCCAACAACATGCCTCATTGGTGCAACAACGGCTCGACCAACAACAAGCCTCGTTGGCACAACAATAGCTAGACCAACAATAGGATTTATCGGAACAACAACAAATGGACCAATAATAAGATTTGTTGGAACAACAACAGCGAGATCAACAACAAGTGTTGTTGACACAAATGAAGGCATATTAGCAAGACTTGAATGCACAACAGAATTTGCAGAAAACTCCCACTAGTACCCCTCCCACCAATCAAACACCCCCAACACCTCACAACACATTCATCCCACCTCCCAATCCGCACAACGATGTCGCAACACAAATCAAACTACTCTCACAGCAGCTGTTGGACCTCCAAGCATGAAAAACAACCCAAAAACTAGGCAACTTGTGCCCTTATCCATTTGACAGAAGTCTCATGATGGTACCATTCCTAAAGGGATTCGAGATCCCCAAATTCGACAAGTATAATGGAATAGGTAACCCTAAAAACCATGTCAAGGAATTTTAGGTACATTGCATGGAGGTTGCATACGATGACACATCTAATGTGACTCTTCCCCCGAAGTCTGATTGGTCTAGCCATGGAATGGTTTTCTCGCCTACCCATGGGCATTAAAACATTCAAGAAAATTTTGGAATCATTCCTTAAAAATTATGCTTTCAACATGGGTGCAGATGTTAGTTTGGAAGAACTATCAACACTCAAACAAAGAAAAGCAGAGCTATTTGCATCCTTTTTGTAAAGATGGTGATCCAAGGCCAATTAGAGCAAGTGGAACATGCCATAAGAACAACAAATTTCCACAATCATATCCAATTTAGATGAAACCTTGGCATTCTACTTAAAAATGCAATGTATCAAATCATATGATCAATTAATTCCAAAGGCGCTCAACATCGAAAGAGCTCTTACTACGTGAGGAGGCGCATCAACATTCACTCCACCATAGGATAACCACCATCCAAAAATTATAGTGATAAACCTCCAACATGGTCGAGGAACAAAAATATCACAAACGATGGCATGGTTGACGCTAAAATGGTCATCAATGCCCCTAAGCAGAACATCCAGACCCATCATCAACTGCAAAATCATAATCTCAATAATGTGCAAACTAAGGTAGTAGTAGCACAACAACAACCATTTCCTACTAACCAAATCAACAATCTGAACAATCAAGGAGGACCACCTCCCTGATGTAAAAATCCTCGCAAACGAAAGTTCACAGCTCTTAGAGAGCCCATCAAATCCATAATGAAGAATTTGGTCAAGGAAAACCTAATCGAAGTCTCTAACTCTGAGCAATACGTGGAACCCATGACCAAACCACCATGGTACAAAGAAAATATCCTTTGTGACTTTCACAAGATCAGGGGACATACCACCACAAATTGCATGAGGCTGAAGAATATTGTCCAAGACCTCATCGAAGACAAGATCATCAATGTTGAGCAACCAACCAGTAATCAAAATATGAAAATATACACAAATATGATGCCAAATCATAATCATGGAAATGGCCAGGAGAACAACAAAGGCAAGGAAAAATATGCTAGTGCTAACCTAGTATATCAGGAAATAGTCACATGTGTCGATGAGATGGTCACGGTCATTAATGTCAAGGGCACCAACACTGATTGTGGAGTCACCACACGTGGCAAGAAGGTTACCATTGCAGGGGTACCATCCAAGACCCCCACTTTAAATACAAAAGACATTCCATATGACTATAATGTCATCAACCAGCTGAAAAGAACTCCTGCATAGATCTCCATCATGGAACTATTAAAAATTTCCACTGCACATAAGAAAATTCTTGATGAAGCTTTAGCGACATCCACCGTCTCTCCCACTCTTGACACATAACAGTTTCAGGCTATGGTTGGTAATATCATTACACTGAATCTCCTTACATTCTCTGACCAAGACTTCCCCCCGCAACCATCTCATAACTGTGCACTTCACCTACAAGTGTTGGTCCATAAAAAGAAAGTTAAAAGGGTCCTGGTGGATGGAGGTGCAGGACTTAATATTTTCTCTCTCAAAATTATGAAGAACTTGGTATTCGCCGAGGATTCCATTAACAAGAACAAGAGCATCACAATAAGAGCATATGATGATCAAGAAAGAGTCTCTCAGGGCACTATTAAAATCCCAATCCAAGTGGGACCAGCAACCATGGAGACTATCTATTAGGTCCTCGACCTTGACTTACCATATAACATCCTCCTAGGACGTCCATGGATCCACGAAATGAAAGTAGTGGCCTCAACATACCATCAATGCATCAAATTCTTGTATCAAAATGAGGAGGTCAATATACATGGGGATCTTGAACCATTCGACTACTGTAAAAACTTGGAAGCCAAGTTTTATAAAGTCCCCCAAGTGCCAAAAAATGATGAAGGTCCATCCTCTGCGTACATCGACCCAGCTAACCTCGCCTGCACTTTTACGATAGAGACACCCGCCATCCCTAATATATCTGACATCAAACTCATGATCCAAGGCAACAAATATAGAGACTATAGAATGAAGAAGACTAAATTTGTTGTAGGAGAGTTACCACAATCTCCTAGGTCACATGGGCAACCTCAAACAACCGAAACACCTGTATGCATCCTTAGGGAAGATCCTTTTGGATTTTTCCGTTGAGGAGACCTAAGTCAGGAAAGCGTTGACGAGGAAGACATTGCAAGCACAATATGCCGGGATGAAAGACCCACACCTACATTACCTATGGATGAAACCAACAGAGGACTGCAAATAATGATCAGTATGGGCTACAATAGAAACCAAACCCTTGGAAGGAATAGTGATGGATGACTAAAGCCCATCGTTGCAGAAAGAAGAATGTAGAACCTTTTCCTTGGATGTACTCCCCCGAGTATAACCATACGTGGCAGAGGTAATCCTAGTAAAGCAGTTAGGTCCTCCCCTCAAGTATCAACAACCACCCTCAGACTACCCATCTGCACAAGTCTTCCTCAAGACAATTTTACTTTCGACGTAACCGATGTCTGCTCCAGTAGTGACAATTTTACTCTTGACACATAACAGTTTCAGGCTATGGTTGGTAATATCATTACCTTGAATCTCCTTACATTCTCTAACCAAGACTTCCCCCCGCAACCATCTCATAACTATGCACTTCACCTACAAGTGTTGGTCCATAAAAAGAAAGTTAAAAGGGTCCTAGTGGATGGAGGTGCAGGACTTAATATTTTCTCTCTCAAAATTATAAAGAACTTGGTATTCACCAAGGATTCCATTAACAAGAACAAGAGCATCACAATAAGAGCATATGATGATCAAGAAAGAGTGTCTCAAGGCACTATTAAAATCCCAATCCAAGTGGGACCAACAACCATGGAGACTATCTATCAGGTCCTCGACCTTGACTTACCATATAACATCCTCCTAGGATGTCCATGGATCCACGAAATGAAAGTAGTGGCCTCAGCATACCATCAATGCATCAAATTCTTGTATCAAAATGAGGAGGTCAATATACATGGGGATCTTGAACCATTCGACTATTGTAAAAACTTGGAAGCCAAGTTTTATAAAGTCCCCCAAGTGCCAAAAAATGATGAAGGCCCATCCTCTGCTTACATCGACCCATCTAACCTCGCCTACACTTTTGCGACAGAGACACCTGCCATCCCTAATATATCTGACATCAAACTCATGATCCAGGGCAACGAATACGGAGACTATAGAATGAAGAAGAGCACATTTGTTGTAGGAGAGTTACCACAATCTCCTAGGTCACATGGGCAACCTCAAACAACCAAAACACCTGTACACATCCTTAGGGAAGATCCTTCTGGATTTTTCCGTTGAGGAGACCTAAGTCGGGAAGTGTTGACGAGGAAGTCATTGCAAGCACAATATACCATGATGAAAGACCCACACCTACATTACCTATGGATGAAACCAATAGAGGACTGCAAATAATGATCAGTATGGGCTACAATAGAAACCAAAGCCTTGGAAGGAATAGTGATGGATGACTGGAGCCCATCATTGCAGAAAGAAGAATGTAGAAGCTTTGCCTTGGATGTACTCCCCTGAGTATAACCATACGTGGCAGAGGTAATCCTAGTAAAGCAGTTAGGTCCTCCCCTCAAGTATCAACAACCACCGTTAGACTACCCATCTGCACAGGTCTTCCTCAAGACAATTTTACTTTCGACATAACCGATGTCTGCTCTAGTAGTGACGATGATGATACCATAACTAACATTCTCATGCTCTTTGAGGATTCCTCCTTACTAATGATTAGTGCCTCACCCACTGAGTCAAACCAAAAAATCCAACAAATCACCTTAGTATACCCTCAACTCATTGATCATGACCAACGAGGACCGCCAATTCTAGACTCATTCGAAAGCGATGAGGCTCTCTCGGAATTCATGGGACTAAGGGCTATAGTTCTGTGTGGGGATCACAAGGCTGGTTTCAACATCACTTTAGACACCTAGGCATATTATGGGGAGATGATTGAGTCCTTCAGTCGTAAAAGAAAAATATTGAGAATAAGCTCGGAGTTATTGAGTGAAAACCACACTGTGGCACTCTCTAACCACAGAACAGTAAAAATAAAGGATGCATCCAATGGTGAAAACCTCTCTGAGGCACTAGAGGATGAAGGATACAATCTCCCCCCTACTGCTCTACATCAAGAAAAATCAGTAGTCCTGGCAGAGTAGTGTAAACCTATTAACTTGGGAATGGAGGCAACACCACAAATCACTTTCTATGTTGAGTCTCTCCTAACACAGGAACAAGAACTGCTGGAAGCATTTCTAAAAGAAAGGAAGGTAAAATTTGCATTGACCTATGCTGACATGCCGGTCTGGATCCAAAAGTGGTGGTTCATCATTCAGGTATTTACCCTAGAGCTAAGCCAGTTAGGAAAAAGTTAAGAAAAATGCATCCCTCGATAGCCTTGCTAGTCAAGGTAGAGTTACAAAAACTCCTGGATGTTGGCTTCATACTCCCAATTGACTATCCATAATGGGTATCCAACCTTGTACCTATCTCAAAACCAAATGGGGGCATCTGCATCTGCACAGACATTAGAGACCTCAACAAAGCATATCCTAAAGATGACTTTCCACTACCCAACATGGATATGATAGTGGATATGACAACCAAACATGAGATGCTATCCCTGATGGATGGATTCTCGGGATATAACCAAATAATGATTGAAAAAGAAGATCAGTATAAGATGACATTCGCATGTCCTTGGGGCACCTACTACTGGAATGTGATGCCATTTTGGATAAAAAATGTAGGGGCTACATATCAGAGAGCCATGACACTAATCTTCCATGACATGATACAAAAAATGGTCGAAGATTATGTGGATGACATATTGGCTAAATAAAAGAAGAGGTAGAATCACATAGCAACCCTAAGCGACATCTTTGACATATTGGAAAAATACAAGGTCGGGCTCAACCCAAAGAGATGTGTCTTTGGGGTACAATTCAAAAAACTGCTAGGATACATAGTGTCAATGAGAGGAATAAAGGTAGATCCCACAAAGGTAAAAGAAATCCTCGATATGGGAGTGCCAAGAACACTGAAACAGCTCAGTGGATTACAAGGCAGACTCTAGTCCATCTGAAGGTTCATTGCGCAACTGGCAGACAAACAAATTATGTATTCACATCTACTCCACAAGGGGGTAGCATTCAAGTAGGATGACAAGTGCAAACAAGCATTCAAAAATATCAAAGATTATCTACTTACACTGCCCGTATTGATGCCACCCATTGTAGGAAAACCATTGATCTTGTACATCTCAGCAACATCAATAGCCCTAGGTGCTCTTTTGGCTCAGCACAATGAAAATGGAACTGAAAGGGCTATCTATTACATTAGTAGAACAATGGTTGGCCATGAGTTGAATTACACATTCATTGAGAAAGCTTTCCTAGCAGTAGTGTTCACTTCACAAATATTTCGACACTACATGCTAACACATAAAATCAAGCTCATCGCCAAGATAGATCCCTTAAAATATCTACTATCAAAAGCTATGCTCATGGGAAGGATGGCTAAATGGGTAATGATATTGTCAGAGTATGACATCGAGTATGTGGAGTGAAAGGCAATAAAAGGAAAAGTCATTGCGGATCAAATGGTAGAAGCTCCTATCTATGCAAACAATCTACTCATATTAGAGTTTCTAGACGAGTCCATTTTCAATCTCAGTATAGATGATCATTGGAAACTATACTTTGATGGTTCCCACACACAACATGGATTGGGAGCTGGTGTCTTCTTTATCACCCCACAAGGGGATTTCATACCAAGATCTTACAAGTTGGCATTCCTTGTACAAACAACATTGCAGAGTATGAGGCTTTAACCATAGGTCTCAAAATTAAGACATAGTGGCGAATCATGGCATTAAAAGTCTATGGAGATTCACAGCTTATCATTAACCAAGTCAATGGTGAATACCAAACTAAGGATGATAAGCTTACACCATACAAGAAAGTGGTAGAAAGCCTCAAAGAATATTTTATTGATATCACTTTTGAGTAGATACTGAGGGAAAACAACAGAGCGGTTGATGCAATGGCAATGATTGGATCCTTGCTAGATATCCCTTGCAATGTCTCAAAACATGAATTCTTGGTAGAGAAACTTCTCGTACCCACTTCCGAGATACCAGAGTTGGAATACGCATGCAAAATCATTGGTCCTAGTGATCTTTGATATCATGACATTTACACCTATCCGAGACTAGGAATCCTCCCAGCCGATATTACCCCAAACCTCAAAAGAACCTTTGTCAAAAGATCCTTATGTTTTTTCATCCTATGGGAAACCCTCTTTCGTTGAAGCATTGATGGAACCCTATTACGTTGCTTAAAACCTCAGGAAGCCCTGACTGCTTTGATTGAGGTACATAATGACATGTGTGGTTCGCATTCGAGTGGTATGACCTTTGCCAAGAAGTTACTAAGAACCGGGTATTACTGGTCGACAATGGAAAGAGAGGCACATGACTTTTTTAGAAGGTGTCTACAATGCTAGCAACGTGGAGACCTCATTCAAGCACTAGCTCAAGAATTACATCCCATTGTTACACCTTGGCCCTTTTCCCAATGGGGGTTCGATCTCATAGGTAAAATATCACCCACCTCATCTAACGGCCATAAGTTCATTATCACCGCCATAAAGTATTTCACAAAGTGGGTCAAAGCAATTCCCATGACCTACATAACAAGAAAGTAGATATCCAAGTTCATCCTGAACTATCTCATTTTTCGATATGGTGTCCCTCAATCCATTATCTCTGATAATGGGACACCTTTCAAGAACTAGGATGTCTATGACTTGTGCGAAAAATTCAAAATCCAACATCGCTTTTCCACTCCCTATTACCCACAAGGCAATAGCCAAGCAGAGGCTACCAACAAAACCATTCTGAAAATCCTCAAGAAAACGGTCAATGACTCTAGTCGTGACTGGCATTTGCAGCTAAACCCCACCTTATTGGCCTACTACACCAAAATCCGCACGCCAATAGATAGCACTCCATTCTCCCTGGTCTATGGATCAGAATCCATCCTCCCAATCTTGATCGAGCTCCCATCACTAAGGATACCACTGTAGAATCTCATTACAGATGAGGAATATCGGGTTTCAAATTTAAACGAGTTGGAGTTATTAGATGAACAGTGCATGGATGCCCTCAATCATCTAGAGGTCTATCAGAATTGCCTGAAACACATCTACAACAAGAAGATCAGGCAACACACCTTCC
This sequence comes from Sequoiadendron giganteum, assembly GCA_007115665.2. Classification (NCBI taxonomy): domain Eukaryota; kingdom Viridiplantae; phylum Streptophyta; class Pinopsida; order Cupressales; family Cupressaceae; genus Sequoiadendron; species Sequoiadendron giganteum. The sequence continues at coordinate 484,851,374 of CM021100.1, read as the reverse complement.
AATTCGGTGACCTTGTGCTAAAAGAGAACCAAAAGAATGTACCCAACCCAGATAGTAAAGGAAAATTTGAGCCCAACTAGTTGGGACCTTTCATCATCACCGCAAGCTATATATCAGGGGCATATCAGTTGTTAACACCAAAAGGCGAGCCTCTATAGGAGCCTTTGAATAGCTCTCATCTCAAAAAAAATTATGCCTAAAAGCTTGCAAGGTATAGAACCAAAAAATGCAAAATGCAAAAAAAAATCAGAAAAATGTTCTGAAAAAATGGTTACCTTGATGAAAACCTGGCAAACAGGCATCTTGGTGACAACAAAAAAATCCAAAAATATAAAAATCCAAAAAAAATTTAGAAAAAAGGATTGAAAACAACAGAGAAAAAAATTGTCCTCTAGTGAAAACCACTTCGGTGGTGCTTTGGACAAGTACCTTGGTGAAAACCTGGCAAACAAGTGGCAAGCATAAATAAAGCACTCTCTATCCACCAGGATCTGCATGACTCACTCACTTATCCACTACATTCCATTCCTTCCATCATCCATTCACATTTGTACCATAGCCTCATCTTGTGCTCATATCATATTCCACCATAGTACTACTTGGCATATTCCTAAGGTCAGTTTATCTTGCCTTTATCGAAGTAGTATATCGTACCACGTTGGGGGCATGTTCTTGTACCTGCGTCGAATCAAATTCATGTATATTCTCGTGATCTTCTTAAACATCAAAAAAATCCAAAAACATTTAAAAATAAAATTCATCAGAAAAATCCAAAAACATTCGAAAAAATCATCAAAAAACTCAAAAACATGTCAAAATATCAAAAAATCTTCAAAAACTTATCATTAAGTCTTGTTAGTCTTTCACCTTGTCTAAACTACGTCATCTCTGAGCTTGAACGTAGGCAAGGTTGATCTTTGATCATCCCCCGAGATAGTTAAGGTCAGTCTTTAGGTGTTTTGTCACATTGGAAATCCGTTTGCCCATCTATTTTACAGTTAGGTCAGTCCTTAGGCATCCGTCACAATGGCAATCTATTTTCCCATCTATATCATCATTGAGTCAAATACATTTTCAGTCGAACTATGTGGTCTCTGCGTGTATAATGTAGGCAAGGCTAATCTATGGATCAACTCCCGAGACCCCTACGATAGGTCTTTAAGTTAGTCTCTTCGTCATAAATATTGAAAATACCAAAAACATTTGTAAAAGATCTCAAAAATTCCAAAAACAGCCTCAAAACATTCAAAAAACCCAAAATGGTCCATCCATTTCATCTCACTTTCACCCATGATTGTCATCACTCATAATAAAATCAGTCATCGCTTTCACCCTTTGGTGAGTTACTCAGAAGCAAGTCTAGTAGGTTCCAAAGTGAACACCTAATTGTCAGAGTCTTAAGCCTAAGTCAGTAAGAAAGCAAGTTGGTCAACTCGGAGTATCAATAGCTTATCATCCAATTAGTCTCACAAAAACTCTGATCACTACATGTCCTAGGATGAATCATTCCCATGATGGACATAAGCATTAGGTACCCCACAGTAGTTTAGCCTTGGCTAGCAGTATGAAGAACATTACCTTGTTTGTTTATTTTATCTTGGTCTTGTTTAGACTTATCTTAGTTTGTGCTCATTCCAAGGACCTCTCGATGATGCCTAAACAAATCAGGTTTAGAGAAAAAGGAATGGGGCAACGGTCATTATCTTTTTATCTGCTATGCTTTTTGGATATCCTTGTAAAATAACTTTGTCATGCATACTTTGTTTTGTTTGTAAGAAGGATGTTTTAGGTATCTTTTTGACCACATAAGAAGGCTTTCCTTTTTATGTTTTGGCCTGAGATGTCTAGAATATTTGAACTACATTTTGAATAAGATCATGTCTATCAAGTGTGAACAAGAGTACTCATATATGTTTGATGAGTCAAAGTCCATCACACTAGGTGCAATGCCATCTTGGTTCTTAATACCTTGATGCATCGCACCTACGTGTGTTATCAAACATACAAAAAGGTATGCTCTTTATCTCTCCCATCCTTGGATAAGCAATACATCATCATCATTCATCATCATATCCAATAATATTTGTTTTGGACAAGTGGACTTGTTGGACATCTACATCTTCCTGGATTTAGGGGTTGATCCCTCGCATTCTTCTATTCTCTTTCATTCTAACAATGCATCCATCATTCTTCTATCCTCTTTCGTGCTAACAATGCATCCATCCTGCATCCATCCTGCATCTTGCATAATCATGTCATATCATCATAGGACAACATCATCTATCGCTTTTATCTCACATGCATTGCATCATCATTCAAATTGTTTAGGATAATATAAATTTGTTATTCTAAGCATCTTCCAAACATCTCATTTTCATCATCATTATCATATAGATCATATAGTCTAACCATCCATACATTCATTTTGAACCTCTTTGTCGTGAGATCGACCTCAATATTTTTGCTCAATCTCTCGAGGGGGCAATGTACTAACGTACTTCTTTTCATTGGGGCATCTGAAAAAGAAAAAGAAAATAGAATTTTTTTAATTTTGATGTCAGCGGCATCATTCTTTGAACCAATGCAACGAGTACATTGCTTCAAAGAGGGGCAAAATGTAGACATGAAAAATATACAAATGCATCTAATCATACTTCATTCAGCGTTATTTCATCTATTAATTAAATAAACCAATTTAATTAATTCACTAAGCTTGTCTCTTTAATTAAATAAATCAAATTAATTAATTATCTCCTATAGTTCTTGATTTAATTAAATCACATATATTTAATTAAATCACTCATATGCATTTTCCTCTCATTTGATTTAAAACAAAAAAAAATTCAAATCAAATGTCATATCACCTAACCTCCTGTTAGATTAATCGAACCCTAATTAATTTAATCCTAATCACGTGAATCCTCTAGATTCATCCTATGGATATGAAAATCTGCAAATGCTTAAATATCAACATACACCATTAGTAGCATGATTAGTATTTCAAAACAAATCAAATATTCAACATCCATATGAGATAATATATCATGCTTCAAGATGAACAAAGCATGTAAAACATGAAATAAACCTATCCCATATTGGATTGGTGCTACTTAGTTGTGTAGGAAGCAGCCCTTTCCCAATCCATGATAAGAAAGATTTCCAAGATGATAGATGATGAAGAGCAAGATTGATTCTCAAATGAAGAGAGTGACCTTGCACGAAGTGTGTTCTCAAATTGTGTTGTAGTTGTTTGGAGAAATGCTTTGCATTTTATAGATTCAAAGTTAAAAGATTAATAGATCTTGATGAATGTGGGATTATTCACAAGCCAATGACAAGATGACACTTTTCAAGGTGTTAGAGGGTGAGGAATGTGCAAGATTTGGCAAATGTGCCAATTTGAATTTTGAATTTGGATGAAATGACATGTTTAGGGGGGATGAAAAGTGCATTAAATTCCAAGTTTGACTTGTGCATGAGACATGTAAGAGACATGTGTAAGAGTATTCAATGCTTTGTTGGAAGGGACAAGTCAAGTGGAGGGAAGTTTCAAATTGGAAGAATATTCCATCTTGATGCCCTTTTTGAAAGTAATTAGAAGAATTGATAAATCAAATAATTGATTTATTGGTGCAAGTGGGTGGGTTAGTTGAGAGTTTAGATTTGACTCAAGTTGAGTCAAAAGCTGGAGAATGGATGATCATGATTAGAGGTTAATTAATTTAGATTAAATAACTTGGAGGATTTTAGGAGTTTGATATTTGATTTAAATTAGTTTGATTTATTGAATCAAATAAGAAGAACTTAAGGACTTAATGAAATGATTTTATTTATTTAATTAAGCATGATGAACCTTAGGGAATTAATCAATAAAATTGATTAATAGCAGAATTGAATGTTAGTTAGAGTGGGATGTACGATGTTAGTTTTGCATGTCTACATTTTTCCCCTCTTTGAAACAATGTACTTGTTGCATTGGTTCAAAGAATGATGCTGCTGACATCAAAATTAAAAAAAAATCAATTTTTTCGGATGCCCCAGTAGAAATAAGTAGTTAGTACATTGCCCCCTCGAGAGATAGAGCGAAAATGAGGTTGATCTCTCGACAAAGAGGTTCAAAATGGATGCATGGATTGCTATGACTAACTAATATATGTGATAATGATGATATAAATGAGATGTTTGGAAGATGCTTAGAATAACAAATTCATATTATCCTAAACAAATTAAATGATGATGTTATGCATGTGAGATATATGAGATGGATGATGTTGTCCTTTGATGATATGACATGATTATACAGAATGAGAATGCGGATGCAAGATGGATGCATTGTTAGCATGAAAGAGGATAGAAGAATGAGAGGGATCAACCCTTGAATCCAAGAAGATGCAAAAGTTCAATAAGACAACTTTATTAGAAATGATGATGAACGATCATGATGTATTGCTTATCCATGGATAGGAGAGATAAAGAGCATAACTTTCCTTATGTTTGATAACACACATAGGTGTGATGCATCAAGGTATTAAGAACTAGGATGGCGTGGTGCCTAGTGTGATGGACTTTGAATCGACAATCAGATAGGAGTGCTCTTGTTCACGCTTGACATACGAAAACCTTGCTAGGATAGACCCAACAAAGCAAGTATTTGCCAAGTTATTCTATAAGAACATCCAACAAGCATAGTAGGTAAAAAATACAATGATCGTTGCCCCATTCCTTTCTCTCTAAACCTGTTTTGATTAGGCATCATCGAGAGGTCCTTGGAATGAGCGCAAAATAAGATAAGTCAAAAAGACCAAGATAAAGTAAACAAACAAGCTAATGTTCTTCGTACCACTAGCCAAGACTAACTACTCTGGGGTACCTGATACTTATGTCCATCGCAGGAAAGCTTCATCCTAGGACATGTAGTGATCAGGGTTTTGGTGACACTGATTTGGGTGATAAGCTATTCATACTCCGAGTTGACCAACTTGCTTGCTTACTGACTTAGGATTGAGACTCTGACGATAAGGTGTTCACTTTGGAACCTACAAAACTTGTTTTTGACTAACTTGCCCAAGGGTGAAGGCGATGATTGATTTATTATGAGCGGTGATAATCGCGGGTGAAAGCGAAAAAATGGATGCACCATTTTGGTTTTTTCTGATATTTGGATGTTTTTGTTGTTTTGAAAAATGTTTTGAGGCTGTTTTGATTTTCGGATTTTCCAATGTTTTTGGTATTTTTAAGATTTATGAATGTTTTTGAATTTTGTGTCTTGGGGGCCAATCAAGGATGGCCTTGACTACATTTAAGCTCAGAGATGACGTAGTTTGGACGACAATTGACTTGACTACTGATGAGATAGATGAGAAAATAGATTGCCATTGCGACATACGCCTAAAATGTGAAAAAGATGGACAAATGAATGCCCCTGCGACATACGTCTAACTAGATGGCCAGACAGATGTTATTGCGACAGACGCCTAAAATCCTAAAATGTAAGCTAGATGGACAAACGGGTGCCCCTGCGATGGATGTCATTGCGACGAACGCCTAAGGACTGACTTAAATGTCTCGGGGGATGATCAAAGATCAACCTTGCCTACGTTCAAGCTCAGAGACAACGTAGTTCGACAAGGTGAAAAAACTGATAAGACTCAATGATGAATTTTTTTTGAAGATTTTATGATATTTTGACATGTTTTTGGATTTTTGATGATTTGGATGTTTTTTTGGATTTTTTGATGGATTTTTTGATGAATTTTTTGAATGTTTTTGAAAAAATTTCGCATGATTTGGACGATTTGGATATGGATACGTGATGATATCAATACTTTGTATTGGGATTGTGTTGAAAACCAAGCTTAATGTTGATCAATCAGATTGATGTGTTGATTGTTTGACTAAGTGTCTTAAGTCAAACAAAAGTGATAATGCAATCGTAAGTTCCAGGAAGTTGTGTTATCCCAGAGTAAACTCGTACAAAAAGGATAATTTGGCTAGGTGTGTTAAGCCAAACGAGGTGATTATGGATTTGATAATTTGGCTAAGTGTGTTAAGCCAAAAAATGTGATAATGGACTTGTAAACCCAAGGAAGTTGTGTTATCCTGGAGTAAACTTGTGCACAAGATGATAGTTTGACTAAGTGTGTTAAGTGAAACAAGGTGATAATTGATTAGATTTGATTGATTGAGATTAATGAAGCTTGATTTGGAACAAGATTATTTTGATGAATTAGATGTGCGCATTAGATGCGACTGATATGAATTGTTGGATTGATGTTCGACAAAAGATAAAGCTTGATAAGGAATGTATTCTTGTCAAAATATGCCATGGGCTAGTGATTTGTATTTTTTGGCTCACAAATGCTTTGTCCAATTTGACTTCACGCTTTTTCAATGTTCGGATCACCACATAATTTGGAGGATATAGATCAAGATTTATTCTCAAAGCAAGATGCAAATATTCTCCCTCAGTGTCTAGCAATTTATGGAATGTCATGGGTGGATGCCTGGATAGATAGATGGATGCATGGATATGGATCCTCTTGCGATAAGATAAGGTGTTTGCATAGAGGATGCTCATTCAAATATTGCTCAGATAGTGTTGGGTAGGATGAGATCAATGAAAATGACCCATGTCAAGATGTTTACCATAAACAAGTTTAAGGTATGCTCCCAAACCTTCATCAAGATCAAGATAAGGTAGATAGATGGTAATGGATTGGATAAATGGTTCATGGATGAATAGATGATATGGATGGAATGCTAGCTTTATTATGGATGTGATAAGATTCTTTCTCCTAAACTAGCGCACGTAGATGCTCAATTCTACACATGATGCCTATTTGCCAGGTTTTCATCATGGTACTTGTCCAAAGCGCCACTGAAATGGTTTTCACTAGAGGATGATTTTTTTTCTTTACTATTTTCAATCCTTTTTTCTATTTTTTTTTTTTAGATTTTTAGATTTTTTAGATTTTTTTGTTGTCACCAAGATGCCTGTTTGCCAGGTTTTCATCAAGGAGGCCATTTTTTAGGACTTTTTCTGATTTCTTTTTGTATTTTTTTGCTGAAATATTGTAAGCTTATGCTGAACCATTTGGTGTTGCTGACATTGATGCTTTTGTCATAACATGACATCGATATCCTACTTGAATAAGTTGTCTTACCAAGATACGTGCACTTGAATGCAACTTTTGAGATCCCTGATCTGCTTTGCTAATACTGGAGTGAAATTTGTCTTTGTGCACACATCGCGATAGAGTGCCTTCTGAATCCTTATGATGAAGGGTTGTTGCCAACACATGGTCAATGTGAGAATCAGATATCATGTGTGGAGGCATGAATGGAGTTTTTTTAGGAATAAAAGATGGATTGGTTGGCAGTTTGGAACTTTTGACTCTCCAAACTTGGGAAGATGAGAGATTATGGATGGATAGGGAAGTGTGCATGGAATTAGGACCAACCGCTTGATATACTTTCTACGTTGCTTGAGAAGCCTTTTTTTTTCTTTTGTGGACATCTTTGATGGATACTTTTCCCTTTTTGATTTTGCCCTGTAGTTTCTTTGACTAATGGAGTTTGATAGGGATAGTCTTTTTTTGTATTATTTGGTATCCATTTGTATTTGATTTGTCTAGTATGCTTCTTAGCTTCTTTGCTTTGATTCAAATATCCCTTTTGATTTTGGTCCCACTTCCTAGATGGGGTGATGGGTGGATGAATATTTATGACATGGTGGGTTGTAGTATTGGCATCAGTTTCATCATAAGGATCCTTCGTGCTCCCTATGTTGAAGTTTGCTCAAGATGAAGTTGCCCCCAGTTTTATAGAGGTATCACTGATATGTTGAGATCCCTTGATTTTCGAATAACCAAGGCCTTGATGCTTAGGATTGCCAACAATCTGCACTGGTTCCAGGATACCCTGTTCATGTAGGCCTAATCCTCTACCTTGATAATTCATTTGCTAAAACATTTTGTTTGCAATAGGATACAATTTTCCTTGGAAACAAGGTGCTAATCCTTCTCTGCTCTATCACGGACCTTCAAAAGTGTCTGCTTCTTTATTGATGAGGTAGCTTGCCCTAAGAAAGGTGAGTGATCCAACTTTATAAGTGATAAGATCTTCCTGATTGATATCTTTAATTTGATCTTGTGAAATATCAAATTGTAGTGCTTCTTCAAGAAGGGTTGATGCTTCATTGTCCTTGTAAAAGTCTTCCTCATGATTCATTCTTGATATGCTTTCACATGATGTTTCTAATTCACAACTTCCGTAGAAGCCTTCTTCATGATCTATTTCTGGTATGTCTCTATAGGATGTTTTTGATTCACAACTTTTGTATATGTCTCCAATTTTTTCCATATTTTGATCATGTGTACCAATGTTAAGAGTAGGAGACTCTTATTTCTCAGTAATGATTCAAGAGTATGAGACTCTTGTTTTGAATGACGATCATCTACGTGTCCTTCCAAAAAAAGCATCTCATGGGTAGATGGAGGAATATGTCCTATATGGATATGATCACCATTTGCGACATCTTGTATAGATAGAAGAGTGCCCATTAGATCATTGTAGTATCTTAGAGATACAATTCTTGATCTTGATTAATTTTGGAATTGCTTTCGACATGCTTTGGATCAAGTTCTTGACATGGGTCAATTTCAAAGGATGGATTGTCTACAAGGGGTTCTTGGATATTGTCCTTAGGCATGGGAAGTGGCTTATTTTCCATTTTTTCTTTGAATGGATTTGGATCAAGTGTAAACTCAAACATTCTTTTGCTATTCTCAACCATGAGGTCAGAGGATGTCAATACACCTTGAAAAGGACCATTGCTAGACCTTGATGGAAGATGTTGATCATGCTTTGGAATGCATTCTTGAGATATGTCCTCTAATTCATTAGGTGATGTAGACACATTTTCAATATGATCATTGGTCGATGGATCGTGGATTATGTCAATAGGATCAAATAATGTTAACACATCTTGAAATAGATCACTAAAAAGTGGCTCTTGATGAATGTTGAGTTGATCACTGGATGAGGTAGAAGCATCTTCAAGATCTTGAACATTGTTTTCAACAATTGTGGAAGAGAGATTACCAATGTCTTCAACCATAGGATCAAGTGATGTTGACATTTCTTGAATTTGATCATCGTTGGGTATTTTTGGTAGATTTTGATCGTGATTGAAAAGTAGCTCTTGGTGTATGTTGATTTGATCATTGATTGAGATGGGAACATTTTCAAGGTGTTCATCGATGGATAGATCTTGATTTTTTATTTCAACAATTGTGGTGGGAATCTGTTGCAAGCTTTGTTGAGTGAGTAATGCCTATGTTTGTTGCTGAGCCAACAACGCTTGTTGTTGGTCATGTTGTTGTTGTTGCATAAACAACACTTGTTATTGGTTGTATTGCTACTATAATTGGTAGTCTTGCAAGGATTTTTGACACGCTTCTTGTTGTGCTTGCAATTGAGCTTGGTATTGTGCTTGCGCTTGCACTTTTTGAGCTTGGAATTGTGCTCGTGCTTGAGCGTGTGCTTGTTGGATTGCTTGTGCCATCTCAGTGGCATGTGCGGATTGCACAGCTTGTGCGGCTTGTTGATTTTGGAGTGCCTTTTTGTGGGAAGCTTCTTGAGTGGCTTGTAACATGATGGAGAATGAATTTGTCATGTTTGGTGGTGGTGGTGGTGGGTTGGGGATGGTGTTAATTATTGGGATTGCTTGGATGGTTACCACCTATTGTTGCAATACCGATGGAAAAATGGGATGATTTGGTATCATGTTTTGATTCAGCATTATAGGTTGACTTTGAACATATTTGTGGTTGAGAATCATATTGCCTTGATTTAAGTAACTTTGATTTTGCATGGTGTTACCTTGACTTGAATCAACATATGGAGTTGCCAATATATTGCTAGGATTTTAAAAAACATTAGGGGGATTTGCAAGCATATCTACACCAAATTTTACCAAGTGTGGATTTGAAATGTTCATGTTCAACAAAATTGTATTTTTCATGTATGGATTTGGTGGGATAATGTTGTTTGGAAAACTCATGCATTACGTGTTTGGTTGATAGATTTGCAGATTTGGACTTGGATTTAAATCTATCATTGGAAAAGGTGTTCCAAACTTTAGATTGGGCATACTCACATTCGTATCCTTGATGTTTGGAGGAGATAATGATGCCATGTTTGAATTGCATAAATGTGAGTTTCAATAATCAATTGGCATTGTGAGACTTGGATAGTTTGGTTGACTCAAAGTGCTCATGATGGATGAATCAAGTTTATATTCCATGTCCCTCTTCTATTGAGATCGAGTTTGAACCATAAAATGAAGATCAATTTTCAAGAATGTAAGAGATGAACCTCTAATTCTTTAGATCGATCTAAACCTTAGGTTCAAAGAAGTTAAGAACTAGGATAATACAAGGATGATGACAAGGATGAGATAAATGAAAGATGAGAGATGCGGATGAATGGAACTCTTAAAGAAACTTTGAAGGAAATGCTAAACTTTTTAGAACTTTGATTGATCATGATTGGATTGATAGTTTGACTAGATGTGTTAAGTCAAACAAAAATGTGATAAATGCACTTGTAAAACCCTAGGAAGTTGTGTTATCATAGAGTGGACTTGTACATAAGAGGATGGTTTGGCTAAGTGTGTTAAGTCAAACGAGGTGATGATTTGATAATTTGGCTAAGTGTGTTAAGCTAAACAAGATAAACTCGTAAACCCTAGGAAGTTGTGTTATCCTAGAGAAAACTCGTGTATAAGATGATGGTTTGACTAGGTGTGTTAAGTCAAACAAAGTGGTTTTGATTTAGCCTAAAATTTTAGCATAAAAGATGTTTACAAAGTTTCCAAGAGTTGTTGGTGAGGTGATTTTTGAGTGATTTTAATGGTTGAGAGATGGATGAAAGTGATTGAATTTGATCCTAGACTCGACCTAGATAACACTTCTTCTTACAAGACCTCAATGTTAAAGAAAATGCTATACTTCCTATGGGAGGAAAAAAAACCTTTCAAAAAGTTTAGGATTTCATTGATAGTATAACGCATGCAACTCAGGTTTGTTTCTTGAAGTTTTTTTGTAAAAGTTGTAAACCAATCATTTTTAGAAAACACATGTGTAATCCAATTTGTCTTTTTATCTTGGCTTAGTGAATTCTTTTTACCAAAAGCATGTGTTTGATTATCTTTCAAACTATATGTCTAGTGTCCCACTTTCATTTTCATCCCACAAAATCCATTATGTGGAAATCAAGGAAAATAGGGCGAAATTCTCCTATGTTTAACCTTATTGAAAAAAAATGATGATAGAATCCAAGCACTTAGAAACCTCTAAGTATATGATCCCTAGGGAAAGCAAGAGTGCTTAAATTCGTCAAAGGTATTTGTTTCCTAAAGGGGTTTGAAATTTGAAGGTCCTGTGAATGTTTGTTTCCAATTTTTTTAGGAACCAAGCAATGTGTTTTCCACTTCCAAGTACTTTACAACCCTAGGATGATGAGACAATATTCTGTTGGGTTCCCACTTGGACGAATCCAGCTATGCATATTTTATGCAAATGGCTAAATGCTTGACCACACTGGCTCCCCTCCATGACACACACTTCTCGAGTCAGCCAAGCATTAGTACCCATGAATCTCCCATGGCATACTTTCCATTTCCACAACAAAATCGCATGTACAATATGGGGCAGCTTCAAAAGACATGACCTTTTCCACCAACAAAATAGACAAGGTTTTGGCCTTTTTCTAAACAAAGGGTTCTAATTTGGGCATTCCATTCATGGGGGATTATCCAACATCAGCGAGAGTCCATTTCTGTCCATCTTGTCAGAATAATCCTCGTGATTCTTGAACTTTCCTCAAGAATCCACACTTATATACTAGTTGGAAGTCGCTTGGCCTTAGCGTGTTCCCGGTTGGGTCATTCCCTTGGGTGAGTACTTTTTCCCACAAGGCAGGCACTCTAAGTTAAACAAAAGTGAATAAACTCATCCGTAGTTCAATCAACCTTCATATAGAAACAAAGGGAGAACACTCGCAATAATTTTACTCACACTCACAAGATGTTTTGTTCAATTTTAAGTTCCCAAATCGAAATGTGAAGGCAATCTTTCTAACAACTTAATATCACCAAAATGCTTTTGATTGTCAAGATCACTGTGAAGCACGAGAGAAGCGTATACACATTTTAAGTGATGTTAATTTTTTAAAATGATTGCAAAACATAGAAAACACTTGTTCATTTTAATCCATAAAGCAATGATGAGTTCATTTTAAAAGCACCAAATGAGATTGTGAAGTTTGCCTTGTTCAATTTTAAGTCCAAATTAAAATCTAGTAAATGTCTAAGGTTCAATTTTAACCAAGCTTAAAAAGATCAAGTCAAATGGTTAATTTTAAACCCAAAGAGAAACGTGAGTTGGTCTAAAACAGAAAAAAAAGGGTAGTAAATTGAAGCTCTAAGATTTAAAATAAGCATTAAAAAATGCTTTTTCCAAGTCTTGATTTCAAAAAATATCTCCAACTCCACTCCATTCACTTTTGTTTTCATTTGATGCCAACCTTGTTCCTTTGTTCAATTCAAGTACTTGTCTTCAAATTTCCACCTTGATTTCAACCTTGATGTTTCAACCTATAAACATCACAAAGTTAAAAAATAAGATTTATCTCCAAAATTAATGGAATATACAACATTATATTTCATCAATGTGAATCATTTAGTTTTAATGCCTAAACCAAAATATCCATCAAGTGTTAGTAAAAACATTTTATTTAAGTGTTAGGATATAATCAAGTCTCAATTTTTTTTGTAAAATCCTTTTGTCAACATAAAAGAATCTACGCAAAGTGAACTCAATTATTCCTAGATTGTGACATGTTAGGAAATAAAAAAAATCAATCTTTAAAGAAAGCCAGATTCTAATGTTAATGTGTTTAAGTCAAGAATAGAAGCTTAATGAAGTTCTGGCAACCAGAAATGAGATAGACAATGAGATGCTATGAGCTCAAATTGCCTATAGTGTAGATGCTTTCAAATGTGGATGTTGAAATGAGAGAAAATGCATTGCATTTATAGGAGAAGTTGAGATAGGAGAAGCCAAGATTAGGCAATGTGGGATTAAATCCCATCCAATAGGAGAGAGCCACTTGTCATAATGGGATTGGCCTAAGCTTGTGCAAGTTTTGGCCAATGTGCCCATTCAAATTTGAAAAAATGCAATAAATGCATGTGGTTGAGGGTTTTTGGGGGGAATTGTGTTTGTCCAAAAAGTCAAACATAAGAGTTAATGAGGGAAAATAAGTTTTTTAATAAATCAAATAAAGTGATTTATTGTGCAAGTGGGTGGGTTAGATGAGAGTTTAGATTTGACTCAAGTTGAGTCAAAAACTGGAGAATGGGTGATCATGATTAGAAGTTAGTTAATTTAGATTAATTAAATTGGAGGATTTTAGGAGTTTGATATTTGATTTAATGAATCAAATAAGAAGAACTTAAGGACTTAATGAAATGATTTGATTTATTTAATTAAGCACAATGAACCTTAGGGAATTAATCAATAAAATTGATTAATAGCATAATTGAATGTTAATTAGAGTAGGATGTATGATGTTAGTTTTGCATGTCTACACATCCACTTGCACAATAAATCATTTAAATTGATTTACTAAAACACCTATTTTTCCTCACAAAGGCATATTTCTAAGGAATATGCCCTCATTAACTCTCTTGTTCGAATTTTTTGGTCAAACACAATTCCCCCCAAAAACCCTCAACCATATTCATTTATTGCCATTTTCAAATTTGAAATGGGCACATTGGTCAAAATTATTACATTTGTTTATGTGTTTCATAATTTTCATCCAAACAAAATAAAAATATTATATTGTACTTTTATTTTCTCAAAATAAATATTTAATTTGTAAATTTATTATTTAGATGGAGGTTGGTTGTAAGTTTAATTTTTATTTTACTAAGTCTCATCTTTTTATTTAAAAATTAAAAATTATGGGATTTTTCATGTGAAAATTTAAGATAGGAATCAAAGTATATGAGTAAAATTTATAAGGGTTTTTAGAGTTTTTGGAAGGGGCTTTTTAATTTCAACTTGCATGACAACTTTGTAGTAATGTTTATGAGGATGAGTGATAAAGTAATATTAATTAGTTGGATATCTTAAATTTATTTTTAAAATATTGAGAGATCAAACTCAAAACCATATTATCAATTTAAGAGTTATATTATCTTACTTTAAATTATTTTAAATTGATTATATTGTTAATTTCATTATTTATTTGAAGAGCTATTTTTTAAATTCACTTCTCATTATTTCATAATTATTTTGTTTTTATTTTATTTATTTTAGAAAATGTAATAAATATTGTATACTTATATGTAAGGGTTAAAGCTGAAAATTGTGTCACACTTTTATAAAAGAATGACCAACATAATTGTATTGTTTTCAACTTATACTACATAAAAGTGATATTTGTGCTATAAATATTAAAACGTAAACTAATGAAATATATATTGATGTGGCTTATATTTATACTATTTTAATTTTTTTTAAATAATTTAGTTTTTTGTCAATTTAAGAGAATAATTTTAGTTGATATGTATATGTATAACTATGCAAAAGACGAGAAAACAAAAAATTTCTCACATAAATAAATTACAAATCTATTACATGAAATAACATCAATGAATATTTTAATTTTTAATAATTTTTTGACATCAAACTTAATCAAAATATCATAGTTTCCATAAGACATCATCTTTTGTCTAGTTTTTTTATCATTTTAAAAATATATGCCCTTTTGGAGAAGTCTCTCTCCTCTGTATATATTTTCAAAAAATGTATATTTTCAATTTTTATTTTTTTATCATTTTAAAAATATATGCCCTTTTGGAGAAGTCTCTCTCTCTATATATTTTCAAAAAATATTTAGTTTCAATTTCTAACTGGGCTCATGTTTATTATAATAGCCTACTTATAATAATATTTTAAACAATCATATATTTGTAGAGTTTTTTTTTTCATTTTCTAATAAATAGTCTAGATGAATAAATAATTAGGTGAAGTAAATTATTTTTTATAAATTATTAAAATAGTGAGTTGGATACCACATAAATACTTTTGATTGATACATATTTAATCAAAATAGCTTCTATTGATTTTATTTATTACTAAAACATTTTCAATTCATTATTTTTTTAGTAAAAACATTACTATAAAAAGTTTAATATAATTTTGAATATGAAAGTCAAGAAAACTGATGCAGGGATTTTTCGATCTAAACCCTATAAAATTTTATTTAAAAAGTATAATTGTTCTATTTTGAACAAAATTACTATATTTTTTCAATTAATATTTTCTAGTACAAAGTAAAAAAAGTGATCTTAGATCCAAATAGCTTGACTAGGGCTATCTCCCTTTCACTTGACTCAACATTAAACATAAATGAACTAGATTTTAGATTATTATCTTCTTTTCATAATGAAGAGCCAACCCCCTACTATTTATGTTATTTTTTGTTATGGGGATGTTAAATTTGATGTATGATTTGATAAGCCTATTTGACATACAACACTACATTTGAAAATGTAATTTATCGCATAGACAAAAATGGAAAACTAAAAATCAACTTCAAATCTAAGACTAAAACATAGAGAGGAACCTATGATGAAAAATTTGAGATTAAACTAGCTAGTCTAGGGTGCAAGGCTCCCTAGACTAAATTCCTTCTTTTTGAGGTCTAAAATTTTCAAGATGTGGATTAAGGTCTTCACTTTTCTATCTAAGACTGTCACATGTTGAAACCTCCAGATCTAACCTACACACATACAAATAGGGGTAAATATTGTGTTGTATAGGGAATACCTAATTCAAACCTTGTTTTCTTATTTCTCCTCCATGTATAGAGATTGATGATGATTAAGAGGGCATGCCCTAGGATGGGTAGAAGAGATGCTACACACAAGTTAATTTATTGATGCCTCAATTGCTTTATAGACCTGAAAAAGGTTACCTCACACACATAATAGATTGCTAAAACTAGCATGTAGAGGATAAATCAATACATCTCCATGATTTAGCATGATTGATCATCAGCCCCAATTGGTTTTGTGTTTTAATTTAGAGGGAAAGTGAAAGAAATTGATCCTATTTAATCTATTTGTTGGATCTAGGATCTCTTTTCATATTCTACACTAACCAAACTAAATATAAACAAAATAGAAATATATAGATGATCACCGTACTAAAGAATAAAAATAAATTAATATAAGCTTCAATGATTACTTTTTGAGATTATTTTTTTGTCCCATTTCTTCTCTTAAATCACCATGTACCTTATCCCTTCTAGTAATATCACTTCTTATCCTTGAAAATTACATGTTCAATAACCTATAGTTTCTAGTCTTCCCTAATAACTATAATATCATTTTGTCCCTCTTCTCCTTACATCCATTTAGATACTTTCATATTTCCTTACTCGTTTGTTATTTTTTCTAAGATTTCATTTCCTTGAATTATATTTCCATGAAAATTTTCTTATTTTAATTTAATTATTCTTTAGTACTATTTTTGAGTGGGTGAGTTCCCTAATTCATAGTTTTAGGAAAAATTATTTAAATCTTACCTCATTGAATTAGCTCAAATTATCAATAATTTCTTTCTTATTTTAATTGTTAAATAAATTTTCCCTCCTACAATATTTTGTAGATATTGGCCTACTTATGTACATATCTATGCTCATTGTCCCATTGTTGGGTTAGAAACACACCATTAGTACTTACTTCATAGACAAGATGAAACCATATAATCTTCCCTGCACATGACTAACCTAGTCCACATCAACATTCCTTGAATATTTTAGACAACTTGTCAAGACATATTATTTCACAAATGATACAAGGATTGTCTCATTTAAATTATATGAATAATCCTAGAAACTAAAATATAAGATTAATCTTAAAATATTAAATTTAAAATAAACCATCTAAGTTTAGTCAGAGCTATCAAATTTACACAACATGATCTCAAGAATGTTATTGTGTGTATACATTAGACTTCACATAGGCTATTTGAATAAAAATAAATATTTGATCAGTTATCATGATTAGCCAAAAATGATAGTTATATTGAATATTGTTCATACTAGTAAAGTACACAACAACTGAATCTCAAAATAAAATTTTGTAATCAATCAATCATGATAAATATAACTATGAGACACAGGTAGAAAATTTAGAATCTTATTATAGGGTCCCAAAAAAATCATTAAATATTGGCCTAATTCAAAATGGGGAATCATAGGGTATTACAAACTCTAACATGCCTAAAACATTATTCACTATCATTGATTGAATGAACATTGAAATTTATTTGTTTTGGACTAAATTCCCACCATAATCTTGTCCACCTTTTTAAGAAAATATTTATCAATTATATTTAATTATTGATAGTTCCAATCATGACATGTGCTCATGCCAAAAAGGATTAAATTTTTTTGAGTATGTATTCAAAGTACTCATCCCTAGGGTATTTATCATTTAATCACTTTGTAAACAAAAGAGGATAATATATTCACATGTATACCTCTAGTATTTTAAAATTCTCAGATATTAGCTATTTTTTCTTCACCAATCATATCATCCACCTTCCTGCTTACCCTTATTGTATGTTGTAGACTAGATCTTAAGGATTGATTAATTTACAAAGTATGAACTTGAATCCTTTTAAAACAAGCCCCATGATGCTCTTTAGAATTGTCCATATTGTGTCACTTCAAATAGCAGTAAATACACTTTTTTTTTAATGAATCAAAAAAAGTAGTGTTTCTCTAGACATGATTGTAAAAATATATATCTCACATTGTGTTAGAAAGATTGTATTGCTATTACAATTACGACTTAGACTCGTAGATTTTCAACATTGAATTATCTCTATCTTATTATCCACAATCTACTATTAGATTTCAAATATTAGTATTCTATTGCAATGTATAATAAGATAAAATTCACACTATAAAATATGAAAAATTAGTTCTTTCCAATATTAACACAACAAATTACCTTCAATTTATTTATATAATCAATTAATCATTCTAATATCCTATATCTAAAATCACTCTTAGTTAATTGGTTTTATTGATTTAAAATTTTAAATATTTTAAAGATGCCATTTATTACCCTTCAATTATATATTTATATACACTTCATCTTGTAAATGCTTACAGTACGTACCAAGCACCCGTGTCACACAATCCTTACACTAATTACCTTTAACCGAATATATATGTCACATGTAATTTCTAGATCTCTCTCAAGTATAAATTATTTTACCTTTAACAAGAAAATCTTAGCATCGAGTAAAGGTTAATAAAGAAAAGCAATGATTTAATCCTTACAAAGTGGACACTAGTGTAGTGAAACAAGAAGCTACAGCTGGCATTGATTTGATATATAGTGATGTTGGATGAGGCTCCTCCATTCCTTTCTAGTCCTACACAATTTGTGTGTCGCTCCACCAGTTCTTACAGTCATGCACAGAACAAAAGGCCTGCAAACAAGTGAAGCAAAAGTATGCCACTAGCCAAAAAAGTGAGACACTGCCACGAACCAAAGATGTATTTGTTCATGTACTCCATCACAGCAACGCTCCATCTCCTATTATAATGCTTGTTGACGTCAGTTATAACTTGGTCCAGATACTTAACTTTTGTCAATTTCACACACTTACCCATGCCATTCCACAGGCTCGCCACATTCCCCTCATTTGCCAGGTGATTGCAAATGATGCTGCTATTTACCAGTAGTCGCACATCTTCATCTTTGTCGATGATCCCGTTCATGAAATATGTGTAGCGAGTGAAGATCAGCGCACCAGGCACCGCCGAAGCTTCAAAGGCCACCAGATTTCTGAGAATCACTTTTGAATTGGCGTCCAGCTTCACTTTCGGAAGATAAAGAGTAGCAGTTGTTGGGTCAAAGCGAATTGTTGTGAGATCTCCGTCGGTTGGAAGGAATTTTACTCCGGCTGAGGATAAATCAGTGACCGAGGGAATCGCCAGTTCATCCCTTGTAGGGGGAGTTTCCACAGAGGAGGACCCTTCGTCAGTATCATCTTCCTCTTTGTCAGTGGCCGAGGAGCTGAAGAGAATAGTTATAGGTCCCCTAAACGCTCGCAAGATTGGCAGATTTCCAAGAATGGAAAGAAGGCGTAGGGGCAACTTAGCCAAAAAATTCACGGCTCTCGATTTAAATAGATGGCGAGGAAGTGCCATGAGACGTCGGACAGGACTGATGTTTAGCGAGGAAACAGCTTTCCATCCTACATTCAGAGCCTGTGTAACATAGGTTGTATCTGGTAACTCCTCCTTTTCCTCCTTGTTCCCCTTTGTGTTGGCATCGTCCATCGCCGCCACAGGGACAATTGAGTAATATAGCACCTCTAGTAAGTGAGCTCGATCTTTTATACGTAACCTTGAACTCTCGGGCATCTTGAACATAAAGGGCGACAATTCTTCACAAGCAAGACTTAGAAGATTCGAGAGCTTTTCTTCCGCCTTGTTTTGAGAACCCAACTGCATCTCCAGTAGCTTCTACAAGAGGAACAGTGGTACTTGATTCTCAAGCATCATTAGATCTCTCATAATTGCATTGTGGGTGGCGCTCCTGCTAGAGGGATCTAAAACTCTGCCCAATTCCTTCACATTAGATGACACATGTGATGAAGCCTGGTCCACCTGTTTGACGTAGAACTGTAAGCACTCCCACATGAAGGAGGCATCCAAAGCCATGAGCCATGCCAGGGCTTCCTCCGTGTAGTACAAATATATGTGATAGCATCCCCTTATCTGCCTCTTGTGCTTCTTCATCTCACCGACTACAGATTCGAACGTTAAGTCTTCGACAATCCTCTTCTGGAATCTTTGAGTAGCAGCCACTTTATATCTTTCCATTTCGGGGAGATCTGATCTCCACTAGTGATATGGTCCGATGGAGACACATTGTGGAATATATGCTTCCGCCTTCACTGCCAATAACTCCTTGGGCACAGCGAACACGGATACGCAAGACTCTTTTTCTTCTTGTTGCTCGTCATTAATCTGAAGCTCCTCCTTGATTTGAATGACCCAGCGATCCTGATCGATAATTTACCTCAACTGCAGCCTTTAATTCCATGATTAATCCTATTCGACAAGGAATGATAGATCACAAAAATCAAATAGACAAACAGTAGGCAAGCAAAGGCTGGAAAATATGTGAAACAATGCGGTAGAGAATCCTCTATTTAGTCGCGAGCAAAAGTAAGGCAAATTAAATGGAAATTCCTATACCTCAAGGTTCACATGTGTAAATGCTTTTCACCATGCATCCCATAACAGCCATATTCGCGGTGCGTGCATCTTATTTATTTATTTCACCCTTAGTGGAGTATGTGTTCTAATTTCGAACTGTGGGGACTGGATCTGAATGCATCCATGACTTGGTGTACCGGCCCCATTCTGTCATGTTTTCTACGCCAATAATTACAAATACAGGCGTTGACATACATTCTGTTCATTTGTTTTTGCGGTATTTAATTAAAACTTTCATTGACATAAATGTCCATCCACGATGATTGGAAGGAATAATATTTTAACCACAGGAAACAATGTATCGCATTGGTTATTGTAAAGTAATTAGGAAACGTGTTAAACTCTATCTCTGAGTCACTTAGATTCCCTTGAAATTGTGGTGAAGATTTACTCGTACTTTGAGACAATTGATTCGTTCGTGTAATTATAAGATTCATAAATGTGAACAATACTTGTGTACATCTGAGTTGGTTTAATGGTGGAGAACTTGTACTCTTGAAAGAGAGGTCACAAGTTCAAATTATAAGGGGGGTAAGGTATGTACACCTCGTATTGTGGAGCACGAGTTAGGTGCCTCCCTCATATTGGGAGTATGAGGAGTCTCATATATTGTAAGCCATCTGTAGACCCAAAAACAGATTGCTTGGTATCGTGGAGTATAAAAGAACCTTTCCTTTTTCCTTTCTTAATAGAAAACTAACTTTCCAATTTTAATGCGGAAGTTAGAAAGAAGTTTTTAGTTGATGTTGTTATGGGAGGTTTAAAAGCTATTATGAGGATGTATTTCACATAGAAAACTTAAGCACGAAGGTTTGATAGTCATATTTATGAAGTGGATGATGAAAACATTGTTAAATTTTAATGAAAGAAAATGATACTATGAGGTTTTTAAAATATTTAATAGTGAAGTTTATGAAGTGAATGACAAAATATCGTGAAATTTTAATGAAGCAAAATGACAATGGTATTGGAGAAGTTTTCTAATATGTGATGTTTTTTTAAAAAAAAAATTAATATTAAATTTATAATAATTATTTTTGTTAAGAATCTAAAATTATTTGTATCTAATTGGTTTTAGATTGACAAATAACGTTTGGTTATGGTTATATATTATTATTAGTCATATAGTGTGTGATAATAGTTTTTATTAAAATTTGAATTACCTTTTAATAAATGAAACAGTTAAAAAATAATTTTAATTACGATATTTCTTTATTAAGCTACATGGTCCGTCTTTATACTATTAAATATGTGTTCTTAGGATGTTTACCCTTGACATACTTTCTAAATTCCCTTAATTTTAATAGTTGTTTCTTTGCATAACAAGATTGTTATATGCATTCATATGTTACATACTATATTCAAGCCACATCAATTCTTATAGCAATACATCCCACTAGTTGTCTTGTAAATTTTTTCTATATATTTACAAAAAATATTGTGTTACAAAAAATCACTTTTAATATTCAATCTACTAATATTACTATTCAATCTAAGATCATACATGAGAGAAGATATAAATATTCTTAAAAAATACATATATATTCTTGCATAGATATCAAATCCTATAACTCTTAAATATCTACTACTATTGAAAATTAAAAGAAACTTTTCTCTTAGTTAGTGATGGAGATATGAAATTATATTATTGATATCTAAAACTATTTATTTTTTTAGACTGCAGGAATCGGGTAGCACGAACCTCTATGAACTATAGTGCGCTTGGTAAACTTTTTAACGGGACTGGTGATGTTGGTGTGGCACAGCCTTCGATAACACGAGGGTGGGGGAGACTAAACCCCATGACCAACCTCCTACAACAAAAAAGGTTTAGCCAATTGAGCTAGGGCGCCCGCCCCAATATCTAAAACTAGATTACATATAAAAATTAAATTAGTTAAAATAAGTTAGGAAACAATGTCCATGAACAATTTACAATAAATAATATTGAATACAATACTAATTGTGCAATTTTTTTTCATTTTTACTAAAGTGATACTTGAAAGTCGTAAGAAACTTAAAAAAATTTACATTATTTTAGTGATAATGGAAAACTGTAGGTTCACTAGGCTTGATAGATTTTTCAAAAATATATGACACCTTTATGCAAGATTAATCAATCACCAAATTTTGCATCTTGATAAGCACTCGATAGCATGTTCAACACTTTAAAAAAAAATAATCTATGGCTATGGAATTTTTTTTTTCATATTTATACACTATTGCAAATCTATTCTATGAGATGAAATCAATCTTAAATATTTTTATTATGTGAAATTGCTAGTGTAATTCCCCAAGAATACACTAAAGACATTAGTAAAATAGAATATGGGATAGAAAATTCTTAGGTTACAATTAAAGCATAGATACATGTATAATGCATAGTGATGTACTAGATATGCTGGGAAAACAAAGCAACAATCACACTACATGATGTCAATACACAAAGCATGACTATTATAGAAGAAGAATTTAAGCAATCACAAAATTACATCATCATAACAAGTGAATGAGATAATAGAACTTCATGTAAAATACTAGTATCATACTTGAATTTTTGTGTCATCCTTTATAAATAGGAATGAAAAATAGAAAATTCCATTGTTTCGTAAACAAGGGAAAAAGTAGTTATCATTTCAACCTTCAATCCAATCCAAGACATATTCACGTTAAAAAAGTATTTAGAAAATAAAAAATTTAGATACACTTAATTAAGTGATAAAATAAAAGGGAGACCCAAAAACTCATCCTAAAATTATAAGAGACTAGTTATTTTTTTCTCAAAAGTATATTAGCTGTTTAGTAGATAAAAATAAAAATAAAAGAAGCATCACCAATCTAAAATGATATCTATAAATTTTATGAAAATATCTTCTATTATTTACTATCTCATATTCACCATTTTTAGCTCATTATTATATTCAACTTGAAAAAAAATCATTCACCTTGGTAGATATGCATTCATCTCCTAGCTAAAATTTTCAAACGTGACAAAAATATACTTAATACCATTTGGTTCCGATTCAAATCTTTACATGGGTAAATTTTCCCCTACAATTCATACAACATATCCAAGCACATAGACTAAGATTCAATCAACAAGATCATTTATTAAAATAGTGAAGAAAACTACCAATACATGTCAACATGGTGAGCTAATAAATAATACATAACATCCATTCCCACATTTCTATCAAAAAATTGAAATTCCAAAAAAATAAAAAAAATTATTGATAGTTAAAATCCTCTAAAATTCGTTCTTTCACTAGTAAATAGTTTGGGAGTAGCTAATAATAATCATACTCTAGATATTGTAATTGTTAATTTTTTTTCATCCCTATAAAATCTTAATTGTAATACATTTTGTATCTAGTAAGATCTCTATGTATGTTTAACTGAAAAAAACATTACCATTAGGCTTGTTTGGGATATAAAGTCACTTTGGCTAAATGCTTCCAGGTTCTTCCAACTATCAAATATTGCATTCACACCTTGTGAGGCAAGGACCTTATTTTAAGGCAACCAATTGGAAAAGTAATCTTGAGACATGGGTGAATCTCGAATTAAACAATATGACAAGAATTGGTGCATGGTCTTATGAAGGAGAAAAGGTCAATCAAGCGATTTAGTGTGGCTAAAATAATAATCAGTAGAGATAATAATAGAATTGAATGTTCTCCAAATTTTAATTTGTAATTCAAAATTATTTGGTAGAGGATAGATTGCAAATTAATAATGTTCATTGTGCTTAAATCAAAGTGATTAGTCTAGCTAGAATTAATTGGATAGAGTAAGAATTATTGGATCATTTTGAGCCCTTGAATTTTAACATAAATTGGTCAATTTTAACTATGTACATGTATATTAGTATATCCACAATTAATGCAATTAGAAGTTTTTTAAAATTTTCAAACCACTACTTCAATAGTGGCAAACCTAATTCTTGTTGTTGTCTTGATGTTTTCATTGATTATTCGACATGACTGTGTTCTACAAAATTAGCCAAGGCTATGGTCTAATTTTGGTAATGTTCTAATGAATGAAGTTCAAGGAGTCTGAAAAAATCCACCTATGAAATCATGTACAAGAAAATGCACTACAATGGTGAGTTGTGAAGTTGAAAGATGAAGCTTAATTATACATTCTTAAATCATCTACTTAACATTATTTTAATAAGAAAAACTCATATAATTAACCCTTGTCTATTGTAAATCCAATTTTCCTAATATGTATAGTTTGTTAGACCAAATTTAAACCACAAATATATTAAGAATGATTTTGACTTATTCATTTCTTTGACTTGAACATTGTATGTTTGTAATGATTTCTGGTTTAGATTATGTGAGATTTTGATGGAAAAAAATCTCACACAAAATCTAAGCCATAAATCATTACAAACAACATTATGGATTGTGGAAACTTGATATAATTAATTGAACATTGTATGTCACCAAAAAAAATTGACACTAAGAATTTTTGTAACTTACAAATAAAAATTTTAGATTAGAAGATGAAATTAATAAGGTTCTATTGTATTCCATATCTACAAATCAATTGAGAAGTGAAACAATACAAATCTAGGCCCACGATCCCCATTTAAATCTACTTGACCATGCATCCAAGCATCTAATGTTTAGGGTCATATAAAATATTTTGTCCTAATCACAATGTGGTTTTACATGTCAACTCCATGAAGTTTTCATGAAACTACATCCATGTGATCCTTAACAAGTTTCAAATTCCACAATGATTACCAATTCTTGAGAAATCAATGACCATTGAGCCCTTAGATTAAACAAACATATTGACATGTCTCCCTTACCATGAGAGAAAAACAATTGACTATCTCCATGGGCTATGAATATTTTAAACTACCAACCTTACCCAATTAGTTAAATAGATTTTGTAAAATACTTGGGTTTGGCTCGAATGTATGAATTTCATATCATCGAGAAAAGTGGACCTGAGTGTGTTTCAATTCCAGGTGTAGTGTAATCTCAAGTGAGAGCGTATTTGTCTCCTTGCTAATTCAAGTTGACTAATTATTTCAAGTCCAGAGGGTAGAAAATTATTTAAGCTTGTATCCCATGGTTGATTCCCAAGTCTCTCCAAGACGATGTTTCTTCCACGAAACTAATGATGTTGTAGGATGTTAGAGTCGCTTAGATGATGCACCACGTGTCATCCACTAGATCGTACACTTTTCTAGGTCATCTGAAGATATGGCCTCATCAACAATCTCATCGCATCCTACCTAAACTGCATCCATCCATCACATGGATGGCTTACAGTATTAAACCTCTTGCTGAGCTAAATCCGGTTAATTCTCTCATTTAGAGAGCAATGCTTGGAATTTGTTTCATGGGTGGACCTGATGGAAAGAGTGAATTCTGGTTAATCCATATCTGTCCCTTCTATAGACTAAACTCCAGAATAGTAAGATCTTGCATTCGAATGTTGATCCCGTTAGCGATCTGGTAAACTTCGTGCCTGTGATCGAACCAACAATAGTTGGCCACATGTTATGAGTTATATTTCATGGGTTGTCGTAGACAAAAGCTCATTTAGTTGACATATTGCGACTGTCTCTCCACACATAAAACTTGAAGGCTGCTCCCCACTAGTGTACCCTTAATGGAGGTTGTGTTCCACTTTCAAACTGTGGGGACGGGTTCTGGATGCGTCTGGGATTCGGCTGAACAGAACTTTGAGTACGGGCCTCATTCTGTCATAGTTTCTACAGAAAATAAAATTACAGATGTTGATATCCATTCATTGGTGATAAGTTCTACATGGAGGTTGATTGGAAGGAATAATATAATAAAGCTCTGGAAACAATATGTTACGTTGTTATTTGTAAGGTAAGTATAAGATTCTATTGAAAACATAAATAACTTTATAAGGGACAACTCAAAAAAGGCCACGTTTATCAAACGTGTAAACATATGTCTGTAGGGTTGTTTACTGATTTAAGATTTTCATTTTCATTCCCTGTAGATTGTCAAAAATTTGCGGGAAGGATTTGTTCGTACTTTGACTCATGATAGTTCGCTTGTGTAATTGCAGACGACTGGCCTGTCTGTCTAATTTTAGGCTCCATCAATTCGAACAAGAGTTATGCTTCAAGTAGAAAAATAGGAAGTTAGAAGATGTTTCTAGTGTAAGGCTTTCACATTTTATTTGATGTTGCTCAGCGGTTTGTATGTTGTTTGAGCTTGTTTCCTAAGTTCACTGCTATAATCAAATTATAAAAAAGATATGTTTTATTTATTAAATTTAGAAATGTGTTAATTATAATTGAAAAGCTATTTTTAAATTAGAAATTTAACAAATGAAAGATTTTTACTTTGATTAATAATTTTTTTATGTATTGTATATACTTTTTTGCTAAAAGACAATAGGTATTTATAAATATATTAAACATAATATATCAAAACTATAAAAGTTGAAGAGCAATTAATAGTAACAGAACTAAAAATAAAATATATTTCATAATTTTCATCCAATCAAAATAATAAATATTATATTACATTGTACTTCTATCTTTTAAAATAAATATTTAATTTGTAAATATATTATTTAGATGGATGTTGATTGTAAGTCTATTTTCTATTTTATTAGAATCTCATTCAATTAAAAATAATTCAAAAAAGAAATTATAGGATTGTCTCATGTGAAAGTTCATGTTAATATATAGGAATAAAAAATTTATAGGGTTTCAAGAGTTTTTGGAAGAGTTTATAAATTTAAACTTATACAAATTAGATATGAAGACTTAACAAATATTTATGAGAGCAAGAAATAATGCAATTTGATATTATTTAAACTATAGATATCTTAAATACATAATTTTAAAATAATCTAAGATATTATATGAGAGAACATTAAATACATGAAAAGTATATATCATCTTGCATATATCTTGACTCCTATAGCTTTTAAAGCTCTACTAATATGAAAACTAAAATTAACTTATCTTATTTGTTGATTGGCATATGAAAGTCTATCATAGATATCTAAAACTAAATTTTAAATAAAAAGTAGATAAATTAAAATAGGTTAGAAAATAGTGTCCATGGACATTTTACAATAAGAAAACTTGAGCATAGTACTACTTATGAATCTTTTATTTCCATTATTTATTAAAGTGGTACTTGTAAGAAACTTACAAAAATTTACATCTTTTTTTAGTGATTATGAGAAATTATAGTTCACTAAGCTTGATTGGATTTTCAAAAATATATGGCATCACTATGGAGGATTTACCAAACAATGGATCTTGTATTTTTATTAACACACAATAGGATGTTCATCAATTCAAAAAATAATAATCCATGGGCATTAAATTATGTTTTATCCATATTTAAAAAATATTACAATTGTATATTGTAAGATGAAATCAATCTTAGGAATTCAAATTATGTGAAATTGCTAGTGTAATATGCCAAGAATATAATAAATAAATTCATAGAGAAAAGCATCAAGTAGAAAATTCTCACATTACAATTAAAACTCAAATACATTTGCAATGCATAGTGATGCACTAGATATGTTGTGACATAACAAATTACAATAAAGTTACATGATGTCAAAGCATAGAGCATGGCTACTATATAATGAGACTTTGCACTATCACTAGATGAAATTATCACAACAAATGAATAATGGAATAGAGCTTCCTCCAACATTGTAGTAACATACTTGAATGCTTGTGCCATCCCCAGTAAATAGGAATGCAAAAGAGAGAAAATTTCATTATTTCCAGATCAATCTAGGTATCATTTTGAGCATGAATTCAATCCAAGACACATTCACATTACAAAAATATATAAAAACCAAAATTAGAAACACATATGTAAGTGGTAAAATAATAGGGAGACCAAAAAACTCATCCTAAAATTGTAAGATACTAATGATTTTCACTCAAATGTATAATAAAACTACTAAGTATGTAAATAACACACTAAAAAGGAAACATCACCAATATAAGATGATAGGTAGGGATTACAAATCCCATGGAACAAACTTAGTTTAGGAAAATTTATGAAAATATTATCTACTACTCACTATCTTGCATTCATCAAATTTAGCATTATTATATTCACCTTGACAAACATTCATTTACCTTGGTAGACATGCATTCATATCCTAACTAAAATTTGTGAACTTGACAAAGATAAAATTAATACTAGTTGGTTCCAATTCAAATCTTAACATGAGTAAATATTCCCCTGCAATTTATATGCCTTATCTAAGGCCATAGACTAAGATTCAATAAAAAAGATCATCTATTAAAATGGAAAAGAAAATTACCAATACATTGACAAATAATACACACCAACATGGTGAACTAAAAAATGAAATATAACCTCCATTCCTACATTGTTGTGGAAAAAATTAAATACCCAAAAACTAGGAATTTTTAGTAACAATTAAAATCCTCTAAAATCCATTCTTCCAAATTTCCAAATAATTTCACTAGTAAATAGCTTGAGAGCAATTTTTAATACTACTAGAATAACACAATCAACAATAACACTAAAATAATTATAATTTGTGGAGATGAATCACATGAATAAATTTGTAACACAAATAACATCATAACAAGCTTAAAATGTTCAATAACCCACTTTTCCATTTTTAGGAATAGACACAACTGTATAGGTTAGATGAGGAACTACATACATTAAAATAATTTATCAATATAATATGATTAATTTCAATTATATAATACCCCATTGCTTTTAGTTTTATTAAATACTTGATTAGAACGAACCTTCCAAAGTATTATATCTAAATATGTATATATGATAGACTAAATTTATGACATATTATATTGAGAATATAAATTAATTAATGTTTAATTTTTTATATGGGCCTTGTGGATGTTATAACCTCGAATGCTAAAACTATTTATACTCTAGAGATTGAAATTATTAAATAATATTATGTTTTCCCTATAAAATCTTAATTGTAATATATTTTTATATCTAGTAAGATCTCTATCTATGTTTAAGTGGAAAAGGTCATCACCATTACGCTTGTTTGGGCTATAAAATCAATTTGGCTAAATGCTCTCAAGTTTCGCAAACTATAAAATATTTCATTGACATCTTGTCAAGCAAGGAACTTGTTGTGAGGGTGGCTATGTTGAAAAGCAATCTTGAGACATAGGTGAATCCCAAACTAAACAATACCATAGGAAGTGCATGGTCTTATGAAGCAAAGGGTCAATCAAGCAGTTGAGTGAGGTTAAACTAATAGTTGTTAGAAATAATTATAGAATTGAATGTTCTCTAGATTCTATTTTCCAATTCAAGATTATTTAATAAAGGATAGATTGTGAGTTAATATTTTCCTTGTGCTTGAATCAAAGTGATTAGTCTATTTGTAATTAAGTGGATAAAGTAATGACTATTGGATCCCTTTGCTACCTTCAATTGTAGCACAGTTTGCTCAATTCTAACTACATGTGTATATTAGTCTATCTATAGTTAATGCAATTAGAACTTTTATTTGAAATTTTCAAACCACTACAATAATATTACCAAACCTAATTATTGTTCTTGTGTTGATTTTTTCATTGATTATTTTTGAATTTTGTATTATGCAAAACTAGTGAAGGATAAAGTTTATATTTGGTAATGTTCTAGTGAATGAAGCTCAAGGAATTTGAGAAAATAAACTTATGAAGCCATGTACATGAAAATACACTACAATAGTGATTTATGAAGTTGGAAGATGGTGTTTAATTGTACATTCATAGTTCATTTTCTATTTTTTTTTTAATAAGGGAATATGATTTAATTTACCCTTGTCTATTGCAAATCAAAATTTTATAGCATATATAAATGATTGGAAAAAAATTTAATCACAAATTTTTTGAGTGTGTTTGTCTTGTTTATTTCTTTGACTAAATCCTTGAACATTGTGTGTCCCCAAAACCATAAAAACTCGAAAACTTTTATAAATTACAAATTAAATTAATGAGATTATAATGTATTCCACATTCACATAAATTAGGAAGGCAAGCAATACTAATCAAGACCCAAGATCCCTATTTAAATCTAATTGACCAAGCATCTAATGTTTAGAGTCATAAATATTCAAGTTTTAATCTCATATATGGTTACACATTTCAACTCCATGTAGTTTCCATCGTTCAATATCATACTACATTCGTGTGCTACTTAGAAAGTTTCAAAGTCCGCAATGATTACCAATTCTTGAGAAATCAATGGCCATTTAGCAAGTGTCCCTTATCATGAGAGTCAAACAATTGCCCATCACCACGGGCTCTGAATATTTTAAATTACTAACCTTACCCATTAGTTATGTAGATTTTCTAGAATACCCGGGTTTGGCTGGAATGTATGAATTTAATATCATGGAGAAAAGTGGACTTGATTGAGTTTCAATTTTACCTGTAGCGTAATCTCAAGTCTGACCGTATTTATCTCCTTGCTAATTCAAGTTGACTAATTAATTGAAGTCTACACGCTAGAAAATTATTTAAGCCTGCATCCCATGTTTTATTTCCAAGTCTCCAAGATGATGTTCTCGAATTTCCTCCACTAATAATGCTGTAGGATGTTAGAGTTTCTTGGACGATGCCGCACATGTCATCTTCTAGGTCGTGCACTTTTCCAAGTTATATGAAGATATGGCCTCATTAACAATCTCCTCATTTCCTCACTAAACTGCATCCATCCATGACATGGATGGCTTACAGAATTAAATATCTTGATGAGCTAAATTAGGTTGATTTTCTCATTTAGAGATGCTTGGAATTTATTTCATTCGTGGACTTGATGGAAAGAGTGAATTTTGGTTAATCCATATCTGTCGCTTCTATAGACTAAACTCCAGAACACCAAGATCTTGCATTCGAATGTTGGTCCCATTAGCGATCTGGTAAACTTGGTGCCTGAGATCGAACCAACAATAGTTGGCCACATGTTACGAGTTATATTTCATGGGTTGTCGTAGACAAAACCTCATTGAGTTGATATATTGCGACTGTCTCTCTACACATAAAACTTGATGGCTTCTCCCCACTATTGTACCCTTAATGGAGGTTGCGATCCACTTTCAAACTGTGGGGACGGGTTCTAGATGCATCTATGACTCGGTTGATCAGAACTTTAAGTACGGGCCTCATTCTATCATAGTTTCTACAGAAAATGAAAATCACAGATGTTGATATCCATTCATTGATGATAAGTTCTCCATGGAGGTTGATTGGAAGGAATAATATAATAAAGTGCCGGAAACAATATGTTACGTTGTTATTTGTAAGGTAATTATAAGATTATATTGAAAACATAAATAACTTTATAAGGGACAACTCAAAAAAGGCTGCGTTTATCAAACGTGTAAAAATATGTTTGTAAAGTTGTTTAATGATTTAAGATTTTCATTTTCATTCCCTGTAGATTGTCAAAAATTTGTGGGAAGGATTTGTCCGCACTCTGACTCACCAAGGTTTGCTTGCGTGATTGGAGACGACTGGGTTGTTTGTTTATTTATAAGCTCCATAAAGACAAACAACATTTATGCTTGAAATAGACAATTAGGAAGTTAGAAGAAGTTTCTAGTGTAAGGCTTTCACATTTTTTTTCATTCTGCTCAGCAGTTTATATGTTATTTGAGTTGTTTCCTTTGGTGCTATAACCTAGTGTGTTTTTGTTCTTTTTTCTAACTTCTTTTTCTAAGTTCATTTCTATAATCAAATCATCAAAAAAATAAAAAATGTTTTATTTATTAAATTTATAAAATGAGTTAATTGTAATTGAAAAGTTATTTTTAAAATTTGAAATTTAATCATTGAAACATTTTTAGTTTGACTATTTTTTAAACAAAATAATGAGTGGGATGGGTGAACGGGAGGACGTGCAAGTGAATGGGCAGGAAAATCAGAATTTTGAATCTTCAAACAATGGCGTAGACCATGGAAGCACTGAATTAGAAGAATCACAGGGGGAATTGAAGCAAGATTTAGCCATAAAGCAAGGTAAGGATGATAATGTTGTTCCTGATCCTGGCAGAAACATCTTGGTGGACCCGGGAGGGAAAGCTGCTCCGTCTAAGATTCCTTCTTGAAGTACCAAAGAACATCAGTTTGATAACACCAAAAATGTGGTGGGGGTAGCTGGAGGGGAAGGAACCGAGCGTAAACAATGGTTGTCTCTGTTTGGTGTCAAACCAAACGGAAAATCAGTTTTCCCTCTTGTTTGCAACATCTCAGAACCAACAAAGGGTAAGTTTGATATTTCAATCTGTGATCTGGTCATTGATCATAATATCTCTTTAATGGATAGTGTGCTAGTTGGTAAATTTATGGGGCCTAGACCAAATATTGAAGTTTTCAGGATGTTTGTTAAGAAAAGTTCAGAAGTAATGGCCAACTTCTTGTCTCAGCACTTCCTAAGGGTTATTTTTCTTTTGAGTTTTCTTGTAAGGAAGACATTCAGGCTGTGAGGAGTGGAGGTCCTTGGATCATTGGCAAGTCCTCCTTAGCACTAAAGAAATGGACCACGAACTTGGAACTTTTAGAACCTATTTTGGAAAATGTCCCTATCTAGGTTAGACTCCCTAGACTTCCAATGGAATATTGGAATGTGGATGTTTTTAGTGGCCTAGCTAGCTCTTTTGGTTAGCTTTTGTCTATAGACCTGATGAAGGCATCCAGGAGACGATTAGTGTTTGCCATAATATGTGTGGGTGTGTCCTAGAATGTTGATCTTTCATCATCTACCGAACTCCAATATAAGTTGGGTTCCTAGGTTCAAGCTATTGAGTTTGAAACAATCCCTTTTGTGTGTTTCAAGTGCAAAAAATTTGGTCATTGGGCTAAGAATTGTCCGCTTAATGCCAACAAACCAAAGGGGAAGACCCAACCTAAGTTGAGGCCATTCTAGCAAAAGAAGAGTGATAGGGAAGACAAAAAAAATAAAGAGAAACAAAGTAAAGAGAATGAAAGCATAAAGAAGGTGGATGGAGAGGATATCCCCAAAAATAAGGGGGATGAGGGGACTCGGGCTGATTTGGAATGTAACATGGGTGAAACCTATCAGCGAGAAGTAGAAGATGAAGAGGAGGACAATAATGTAGGGAACTTGGAGAATGGAGAGGGAGACCAGGAGTGTCAGACGCCTCTTGACAGCAATCCTGAGAATGTTTTCTTGGGGAAGGAAAAAGATGAGATTGGACTCGATGAAATACCTTCACAAGGTTTTAATATGTCGATCAAAGACAAAAACTTTAGGCTAGAGATTGGGATCCCCATTTTATCACCGGCCTCTAGTTGTAGGGTGTCAAGTAAGGTGTCAGCTCAGATACTGGAGTTTGTTAATTCCATCGAGATGGTAAAGGAATCCTTTGTGGACTCGAGCCAAAATCTAGAGTGTTTAAATACGAAGTTGTTCCAAAATAGCAATGGAATGATGGACACTCTTCCCCTAGACCAAAAAGGTTTTTATGTGAAAGATTGGGAGTCTGGGAAGGAGGAGGAGAGTCAGGAAGAACCTGTCAGAGATGATGTTAGCTCTAACAATAAGAGGAGGAATAGGAAAAACCAACAACTGAGTACACCGAAAGGAATCTAAACAAGAACTAGAGGAAAGGCATATTATGGAGCCATAAAGAATAGTCAAGGAAGAATAAATGCTCAATGGCACAGGGAAAATGATAGCATGTAGGATATTGCGGATGGTGTCCAAAAACCATTCTTGAAATTTGCAATCTCACTCCAGGTAAGAAATTAAAATCATGTCTTGGAACATTCAAGGGATGAATAGCCTCCATAAGAGGGATGTGTTGCATAATTTTGTTAGGGATCATAAACTTGATATTTTATTGGTTCAGGAATCTAAAATGCTTAAAGAAAAAGTGGAAAAGATCAAATTATTTAAGTTTTGTGGAGTTCAGGGGAATAGTTCGGAAGGTGCCTCAGGAGGTATTGTCACCTTTGGGAATCTTAATTTAATAAAAGGTGAACTTTTGTTTGAAAGTGCTAACTATGTGACCACCAGATTTACTCATATTAGAGATAATTTCAACTGGATCATTTCCAATATCTATTCCCCTAATGGAAAGGGGGCTAAAAATCTTGTTTGGCAATATTTGGCCACCTTTCGCTGTAAACACACTAATGAAACTTGGGTGGTTATGGGAGATTGTAATACTCCACTATAGGATAATGAAAAGTTAGGAGGTTCCTAGGTTAATATGGAAAGCAGAATGGACCTATTGGACTTCATCAATAATCAAGCGTTGATCGGTCTGGAGCTACAAGAGGCTTCCTTCACTTGGTCAAATCAAAGAGTGGGTAAGGAGTTTATTCAAGTTAGATTGGAAAAAACTTAAATTTTTGATCAATGGTTTCTTAAGTATTTTTTCTCTTTAAAAGCCCTTTCGAGGGTGGGTTCTGATCATTTTCTTATTAGTTTTGTGGCGACCCCAATAGTGGCTAAAAGAAATTTCCCTTTTAGATTTGCGCATATGTGGTTGTCTCATCCTCAACTCTGTGATGAGGTTAGGAAATGGTGGAATATTTTTGTTTCGGGGACTACTATGTTTAGGGTTGCCAAAAAGTTAAGAGAAGTTTAAAATAGGATAAGAGTGTGTAACAAAGAATCTTTTGGTATTATCTTCAGAAGAAAATCTGAGTTAAAGTTGGATTTGAAGGTGATCTAGGAGAAGATCCAACAAGAGGGATGCAATGAGGAGACTAGACATAAAGAAAATGAGCTTCTTGTGGAGATGCATGACGTAATAGCTAAAGAAGAAGATTTCTAGAGATAAAGATCTAGGGTTCAATGGCTCTTAGCCGGGGACAAAAATACTAGATATTTCCATATGTCTACCCTAAAACACCGTGCTGCGAATAGGATAACTCATATTGAGGAAAATGGAGTCCGATTTGACAAGGAGGAGGATATTAGGAGACAAGCTATCTTGTTTTTTGGCAATCTTCTATCGGCGAGTGATGCGGCTAATCAAAATTTGCAATTCCTTCTTTATGAGGCTATTCCCAGTCTTGTTAAGGAGGAAGATAATAAAATGCTTACTGCCATCTCTTCGAAGGAAGAAATAAAAAGAGCTACTTTCTCTTTTGAAGGTAATAAAGCCCCTAGACCTAATGGTTTTCCAATGTTCTTTTTTCAATGGTTCTAGGAGATTGTTGAAGAGGACATGGTGAATTTTGTTAAGGAATTATTTGGATCGAGAAGCATCCTAAAGGAACTCAATGCGACCTTCCTAGTCCTGATCCCTAAACATCCTGGGGCTGTGGAATTTGAAGCTTTTAGGCCCATGAGCCTTTGTAATTCATTCTACAAAATTATTTCTAAAGTCCAAACTTCTAGACTTTTGACTATCCTGCCTTCCTTAATCTCCCCTCAACAAAATGGCTTTGTTCCTAGAAGGAATATTTTGGATTCGATAATAACGGTGCATGAAAATATTCATTCGCTCTTTGTTTCTAATACAAAAGACTTTCTCTTGAAGTTAGATATCTCCAAAGCTTATGATCATGTTGAATGGGATTTTTTATTCAAGATTATGATGGCATTTGGATTTAGCAAAAGAGTCGTACAAATGATTAGCCAACTCATCTCTACCGGGGTAAGTGCAAGAAGTTGGGTCCATGAAGAGGGGAAGTTTCGGCCAAAAAAAAAAATCTTGCAGAAAACACGTATGCGTTATTAAAACACGCGTACGCATTATTAAAAAACGCGTATGCGTTATGCATTGGGTACCCGAGCGTTATAAAATGCGTACGCGTTATAAAACGCATATGCATTTTTGAGTGCATACAAATAATTTATTTTTAAAAAAATACTTTTTAGAAATGCGTATGCATTTTGGTTTTTAGAAACGCATACGCGTTTGTCTTTTCAAAACGCGTACGCGTTTCTAAAAACTTTTTTCTAAAAAAATAATCAAACAAATAAAGAGCGCATATGCATTTTGTAACGCGTACGCGTTTTTAAAAATGCATACGCGTTATTAAAAACTTGAATCTCCAACCCACTTGCAGCCTTGGTTTTAGGATCGGGAAAGGCTTGGCAATCTGAGCCTTAGCTTTTGACCTGCAACTAAAAAACTAAGGCAGATTGAAGAAGAATGTCCATCTTTGACAATATGGTTGATGGACTTTTTTTCCGAATCAATCTATAAAATTAAAACCCATTACAGAACACGATTTCTAGTTTCCAAATATATAATTTTTATTAATATTGGATTATATTTGATATTTTTAAATTAATTTCAAAGCAAACTAGTCCTTAAACATGAAATATCAGACTTTTTTTGTTTTTTAATAACTTTTTTTTGGTGAAGTTTCTTGTAAAAAAAATTATATGACATCAATCTTTAGACAATTCTTTACAGAATGAAAAAAGAAAGTTTCAAAAAATGTTTAGTTTAGGTCAAATTATGTTGTCCGTACACGTTGATTTTTAAAAACAATAATTAAGGCCAATAAAAATTTAATAAAAAAAGAAATATTCAACAAAAAATTACAAAAAAAATTCCTCATTAATCTTCATGTCGTTAGCTCTCTTTACTCAAAAGTAATTAGAAAAATACTTTTATTTGGGTCAAAAAGTGGTGTCCGTACACGTGCATGGTATGGTAAAAAAACATGGACTTTTAAAAAGTGGTTTTTATAGATCCCTATCAAAATTTAATTTCTACAATTTGGGTATTTGAATAATTTACATATTTAGAAACTAGATTCAAAATTCAAACTTTCATATTACTAATTTTTTTAAAAATTCATTGTGTAAGTGCCCCAAATTTTCAGTCCAAGTGTGACAAATTATGAAAAACAACAAAAACACTTCCACTTTTTGAGCTTTTTGTGGACCCAACTTCTTGCATCAGCCCACCGCTTCTATCTCTATATTGGGCAATGGGTCTCCATCACATTTTTTAAAGAATTCTAGAGGTTTAAGACAAGGAAACCCCATATCCCCTATTCTGTTTACTATAATGATAGGGTCCCTTGGGAGGAACCTGAATACATTGGTTGATCAAGGAACCCTGATGGGTTTACGTCCTTCATCGAGTAACTTAGTTTTCTCTCATCAAAAATTTGTTGATGATACCATATTAATGGGGAGATCAATAGTGGCTGAAGCTAGAAATCTTAGAAAAGTTTTGGACAACTATGAAGGAGTATCTGGTCAAAAGATTAATATCAAAAAAAGTTCCTTATTTTTCTTCAACACTCTTGTTAGAAGGCATAACAAGATAGAATTTTTTTTTGGCTGTAGAGTGGATGTTCTTCCTTCAATTCATCTTGGATTGTCCTTGGGACTGAAGCCCTTTGATTCTTTCTGGAACTCCTTGGTGGACAGATTCAATAAAAATCTACTGGGGTGGATAGGAACTCTTCTCAGTCAAGCTGGTAAGATTCAACTCCTCAAGGTCGCTCTTCAAAACCTTCTGATCTATGCTCTTAGTCTTTTTAATATTCCTTTTAAATATGTGGAAGCTATTGAGAAAATCGAAAAACGTTTTCTCCATATTGGGGTTGAAGAAAGGAAGTGTATGCCCCTTATTGACTAGGACTTGGTTTGTAGACCCAAGAAGCTAGGGGGATTGGGCCTTAGAAAAATAAAAAATATGAATAGTGCTCTCCTTGCTAAATAGATTTGGAGAATTTTCTCCTCAAAGGGAGAATGGAATAAAATATTAAAAAGTAAATATTTGGCCAACTGTGGCTCTCTTAATTCTTTGTTGGATTCTCAATGTCTTCCTTGGAGTTTGACTCTATGGAACGATATTACAAAAGGGAGAAAAATATTTCACTTCGGCGTGGGCTGGAGCATAAGAAATGGGAATCTTGTGAGGTTCTAGGAGGATAGATGGATTATGAAGGAACCTTTAATTTCCTTTGACAGTTTCAAATAGTGGGTGGATATTTGTAAGCCTAATTTTGGAATCTTAGTAAAATATTATTGGAGGGATGGGAGTTGGGTGAACCTTTGTTAGATCAGTATGGATCTTGCCTCGATCCAATCCTCCCTTATGGTATTCAAAGCAGAAATTAACTTTTAGGAGGACATCTTGGTTTGGACGGTTAATTCATCAAGCAACTACTTTGTTTCTTTAGTTGTCTCTTTGCTATCTTTATCTCCTGGCCCTCCTCCCTTTTGGGCCAAAGCTTAACTTAGCTATTTGACCCTTAAGATTAATATTTTCTTTTGGATTCTCCTTCAGAACAAGGTTCTTACAGTGGATAACCTATGTAAGAGGGGTTTTCAGATCCCTAACCATTGCTACCTTTGTAAGAATGCAATGTAAACAACTAACCATATGTTTATTCATTGTTCTTTTGTGAATTCTATCTGGGAAATGTTCTACTCTCTTTGGAGTATCTCTTGGGTGTCATCTGGTACAAATAAAGATCAATTTATTTAGTGGGTGACACCCTCCTTTAATCCGCATATTCGCAAGTTATGGTCTTTAACTTTCCCTTATATTGCTTGGGGAGTTTGGAAGGAGCGAAATAATAGATTATTCAGGGATAAGGAAACTACTGAGAAACTTGTGTTTGAAAAAAATTTAGGCTCATTGTGGAAAATTTCAACTTGGCTCCTTCTCAAGAGGTGTTGATGGATTCTGTGGTTTGTTGGGCTTATGACTATGAGATGGTGAAAGTTTGGGAGATAAAAGGAGATGTGTCCAAAGCTTCTAAACCAGCTAAAATGAACCGTGATGGTGTCTTATGGTTTCACCCTCCTAGGGGTTGGATAAAATCCAATTTTGATGGGGTGGCAAAAGGGAATCAGAGAAGGGTAGGGGCTGAGGGTGTGTTACGTGATGATAAAGGCATGTTTATTGAAGCAGTAACTATCTCTTTGGGGATACAAAAAAATAATCTAGCTGAAGCTATAGGAGCCTACTAGGTCATTAATTTGTCAAAAACTATGAACTTTAAGTATATTTGGATAGAGGGCGACACAAAAAATATCACTAATTGTCTCCTTGACATTTCCCCCCATCATGAACTATAAAATACTAGGTTGATGAAACTAGGGCCACTTTATCCAACATCGAAAAAGTTAAAGTTTCTCATATCTATAGGGAAGTGAATGGTGTGGGGGATTTATTTGCCAATGAGGGAATGAAGTAGAATAGATAGGTGACGTTGAAAAATTACAAAGATTTGGATGTTGACGTCAAAGCCGTAATCAACTATGATTGCACTCATGGGAGAGAAGTCACATTTAAAGATAATTAAAGAGAAAGGTGCAAAGTACCGAGATATCATAAGATTTAATGGAAAAATCATAATTAATTGTGGACATCAAAATCGGCAAATGCTGAGCACAAATCTAACATCCTCATAGAATAATACAACATTCTTCAAAACAAATGAAAAAACTAATCCAAGCATCTAAAGAAGACATGAAATATACCTATTCTATGATGGATTGGTGCTCCTTGAATATGTGAAGGAGCCCTTTCCCAATCCTTTCCAAGCTAATGAGATGATAGACAATGTGATGCTAAGTGAACTCAAGTTGCCTATAGTTAGGATTTTCTAATTGTGTCGATGAAAAATGAGAGAAAAGACATTGCATTTATAGGAGAGATTGAGAGAGGAGAGGCCAAGATTGAGAAATGTGGGACTAAAACCCAACAAATGAGAGAGAGCCACTTGTCACAATTGGATTGGCGCATGATTGTGTAAGTTTTGGATAATGTGCCCATTTCAAATTTGAAAATGGCATTAAATGAATATGGTTGAGGATTTCGGGGGGGAAATGTGTTTGGCCAAAAAAGTCAAACAGGGGAGTTAATGAGGGCATATTCCCAAGGAATATGCCTTTGTGAGGAAAATAGGTGTTTTAATAAATCAAATTAAATGATTTATTGTGCAAGTGGAAGAATCTAGAGGATTCAGGTGATTAGGATTAAATTAATCAGGATTTGATTAATCTAATAGGAGATTAGGTGATTTTGACTTTTGACTTATATTTAAGGATTAGATATAAATCAAAATGAGGAGAAAATGATTTTAGATTTAATTAAATAAAGATTTGTTTTATTTAATCAAAGAGGATGACATTAGTGTTTGTAGAAATGCAAAACTAACATCATGCATCATGCATTCCACTCTAATTAACATTCATTTCTTCTATTAATCAATTAAAATATTTTATTGATTAAATCCCTAATGTTCATCAGACTTAATTAAATAAATCAAATTATTTCATTAAGTCCTAAGTTCTTCTTATTTGATTTGATAAGTCAAACTTATTTAAATCAAATATCAAATCCCTAAAATCCCCTAAGTTAATTAATATAAATTGATTAACTTCTAATCATAATCACCATTCTCTCGCTTTTGACTCAACTAGAGTCAAATCTAAACTCTTACCTAACCCACCCACTTGCACAATAAATCACTTTATTTGATTTTTTAAAACACCCATTTTCCCTTAACAAGGACATATTCCCTCATTAACTCTCATGTTTGACTTTTTGGACAAACACAATTCCCCCCAAAACCCTCAACCACATGCATTTATTGCATTTATTACATTTTTTCAAATTCAAATTGGCACATTGGCCAAGACTTGCACATTCCTCACCCTCTCACACCTTGACAAGTGGCGTCTTGTCACTGGCACATGAATGATCCCACATTCATCAATTTGGCCTCTCCTCTCTTCAAGTTCAACTATAAGTTGAAGGCTTCTCTCCTTCAAACACACAACACATCTTGATGCAAGGTTACTCTCTTCATTTGAGGATCAATCTCGTTCTTCATAATCCACATTTGAAAGCATCTACACTATAGGCAACTTGAGCTCATAGCATCTCATTGTCTATCTCATTTGCTTGGAAAGGGTTGGGAAAGGGCTCTTTTACACACCCAAAGGGCACCAATCCACCATAGAATAGATATACTTCATGTCTTCTTTGCATGCTTAAATTAGATTTGTCATTTGTTTTGAAGAATGTTGTATTATTCTATGAGGATATTAGAATCATGCTAACCAATTTGCAGATTTTCATGTCCACAGTGTTAAATCAAATAAGGGTGAATTTATTTAATTTAAGTGGACGACTTTAGGAGATTTATTATTTAATTAAATAAAATTGATTTATTTAATTATAAGATGAACATTAGCAATGATGTGAATTCCACATGTCTACATTAATATGACAGATGGGAAGAGCTTGCACATTTTGTGGGTGCTTTGGTTTTGATGTGGACTCATAAGTCTATATTTTCATTGTGTAGGTTATCAGAACAAGAGTTTTATGACAATGGGAGGAAGCAGGAAAAGAGTTGAGCCGACTTCATGTATAAAGAATAAAAATAATTCCAAGGTCTAAAAGAAAATAGAGAAGGGAGGGCTTCAACCTTTCATAGAGAGACTTCATGGTCTAGACCCTAGGGCTACTGATTATTTCACTAAACATTGGAATAAAGGGGAGATAATTATCTTTGGGAGGAAGGTGTTGGTGGATGAGGTGCTCATTGGAGAAGTCACTGGTCTCTGAACTGATGGTGTGAAATTTTATCGTGACAGGAAATATTCAAACTATTTTTTATCAACTTTCTGAAGTTAGAGGAGGAGAAAAAAAGACTGGTTAAAGTCTCCAATAGCTACTTCGATTCTAGTAGGATCAAGAAAATTTGGAGGGAGGTGCTCAGACTTCTAATGGAATATATAATGTTGGATGAGAGATTCACGAGATTCTATGGGTACCACTTTGTTCTACTCAACCACTTTAGATATAAGGTTAGGGTTTCTTTCCCCTATTACCTGCTATGTTCTTTGAAAAATAGTATTGAGGAGTTTAGAAAAAATATTGATAAGAACCTGGTCTTGCATGCTAGCCTTATTCGGCTCATTAATGAGCACTTCAAAAATATGCCGGTTGTTTCTAATCCTATCAAGGCCTTAGCCTCGAAGGGTTATGACATAGAGTCTAGCCTACTTGAGGATATTAAGGGTTCGAACTCGGATTGGGTTGATGAGGTTACTCCCACTCCTAGGAAAAAAAGGAAGAATGCCCCTTCTACTAAGCCCTCAAATAAAAATGCTGGTCCTCGGATAACTCCTCTTGAAACATTTATGGCGAAGGACAAGATGAGGGATGAGCCCCCTGTGGAAAAATTGGTGGCCTATTTGGAGGACTCTTCAGATGAAGACAATGTTGAACCTTCTAGAAACAAGTTTTCCTCTGCCTCTTTCCACTCCATTGATAGAGAGAAAAGACCCAGTTCTCCTGTGGACCTGAATCCTGATGACCCAGTTTTTAAACCAGAAAGGGGATTTTATGGTGATATCCTATCTCTAGCCAAAAAGGGAGTGGTCAACAATTTTAAAATTCTGAAATGGGCTTTTCATGAGATTAAGGATCTCAACCTTAAAAACAAGGCTATCACCGAAAAAATGGAAATCCTGGAAGCTAAATTTGTGGAACATAATTCAGATGGGGCCGTATGGACTGTGGATTAGAGTATTTCTATGGCTAATTGCCTCCAGAAAGAAGTTGACTTCACTAAAAATCTAAAGAAGGATAGCGAGAACCTAGAAAAAGAGGTTGAAAAGATCACAGAAACCCTGAAAGCAACTATTGAACATAAGCACAGAATCGTTAAGAACAATTTCACTATCTTAAGAGATTTGGTTGAAAAAATGGATAACACTCAGTAGGGTCTTTTGATTGTGGATCTGGATGCTGAGAAGAACATAAACAAGGCAGAGGACTCAGACCCATTAAAGAGAACCATAGCCAACATGAAGAAAAGACTAGATGTGATGCCTCTAGAGACTCAGGACCTTAAGATGGTGACTCAGGATTTGGACAACCTAGAAGCAAAAGTGGCTAAGACTTTAAGGTCTTTGGGTTAGGTTTGGCTATGTTTTTCGCTGTTGTCCTTCTGCTTGGTTTTTTCTGGTGGCTACTCTTTTTTCCTTTTGATCTCTAGTGTGCAACTGTATTGTCCCTGGGTTCTCTAATGTTCTATCTTTTTTTGGTCTATAAACTTTGTGGTTTTGGGTCCCTATAAAACCCATTTTTTCCTCAATCAAAAACATTTTTACTTTGATTAATATAATTTTTTTAAATTTCATAATTTTATTTTATTTTATGATAAAAAGTGGTTTAAATATATAATATATGTAATATTATAAAATTACAGAAGTTCAACAAAAGTTGAGAGTAATGAAAACAAAATATATTTCATCATTTTCATTCAATCAAAATAAAAAAATTTCATAATGTGTTGTAATTTATCTTTCAAAATAAATATTTGTAATGTAAATATATTTTTTAGATGGATGTTGGTTGCAAGTCTATTTTCTATTTTCTAGAATCTCATTCACTATCTTTCAATTTAAAATAACTTTAAAATACAAAATTATGGAATTTAGTCATGTGAAAATTCATGTTAATTGTTTTTAAATAGTTTTGTTGTTGCAAAAAAACAAATTAACTCATCCAATGGCCAACCATGAATAGCACCAACAAATAGAGAAACCATTATGAGATTAACGATTTTCCTCTATGTTTGAGAGGCATTGCTCCTTCGTATGATCAAATTTTGAATTACTTTTTAAGTTGAAAGTACTAAAAGGTAAAGAAGAAGAAGAAGAGAACTCTAACTGCAAACATCAAATCTAACAAAGGTTTCTAAAATAAAACAAACTACATCAGTTATGGAAGCACAAAGACTTCAAAATATCAACACACTAAGAGAGAAAAGAGAGGACAAAGCATAAGAAAAAAGTTAACTAAACATCAAAATAATCATCCTCATAAAAAAATATTTGACATCAGAAAATAATTATTTATTACAAACAAAAGGAGCTCAAAGACTCCAATTACCCTATCATAGCCCTTAGTAGCAGAGCAGCAAAAGGTTCCCCAAATTAATATTTGTGTTCCCCCTATCATAGCCCTCAATAGAAAAGCAGCAAAAGGATTCCCCAATTAATAATTATACCAATATTTGTATGAACTTGGATAGGAATGCCAACAGTTTTCCTTCAAAAATTATAATTGTAAAATGACAATATTTTGAAGGTTCGCAAGACTACCTCTTTGCCTTTCCCATATGATGCTTCTTGCAACTTATTGATAAAGACTTCAAATTGGTTTACAAAGTTTTTTCCATCTCTTCTACTTTCCTATGTAACCTTTTCTTGATTATCCTTTCATTTTTAGGAGACTTTTCAAATTCCCTCCGGATGTAAGATTCTCACATGTAAATCTTCCACCCTGCTGCTAAGTTAAATAACATAGGCATCTTCCTAAGGGACTTACATACATTATGTTTCAAAGAATGATGAAGATTTGGCTGTAGTTGAAGCACCACTATTGCTGATAGTATCATATGTTTGGGAGATCAATGTGTTGTCCTCATAATGAACAATTTTATGTCTATCTACAATCCTCACAAGATGAGATAATTATGCCTCTTTTATGCACTTTAC
The DNA here is from genome assembly GCA_007115665.2 of Sequoiadendron giganteum. Taxonomy (NCBI): domain Eukaryota; kingdom Viridiplantae; phylum Streptophyta; class Pinopsida; order Cupressales; family Cupressaceae; genus Sequoiadendron; species Sequoiadendron giganteum. Next base: position 484,806,510 of record CM021100.1, on the reverse strand, counting down.
AAGTCCTACCATGTCAATGGAATAATTGCCACCCTTGTCTTCAAAGAGTATCTTGTAAAGAAGTAGTCACTTTTTTCCAAACTTGGATAGGTTTGCAAGAAACTAACATTTTGGTGGTTTACCATAGAGGACGAGAAATGTCTTTAGATCTAGTGGATAGGAGTCACATGTATCAATGAAATCTACTGAATTAGTTTCCAAAACTTTAAGTATACAATCTATAAGCTGAGAATCTAGATTCAATTACATTGTCATGAACTCGAGAACTCTATTTTTTCTTTTCTTCATTATAGTATGAATAGTTGCACTAGTGGTCATGCCTATGGTTTGGTTTGGAACAAGCTCAAAATTGAAACTTTTTTGTAGGATTTCTAATGGACCTAGTGATTCCAACAATACAAACTTATCGCCTACATAGTTCCATGGCCTACCACTGAAGGTTCTAAACCTGAAGTCTTGTTTGTCTCATTTGGCACTTGACCATCCAAATCAAACCTTTCACGTATTAACTCATCAACCATATTCCAAACCTTTGGTGAATGATGGATGTTATAAATAAAAGTCGTAACATCCTGGTGTCCACCTTATAACCTCAATGCAAAACATCAGCCTCCTGAGCTTGTTTACTTAAAACTTGGTAGAATATTCACATAGAGGTAGGTGTGGATAAAGTCACATTGACTCATTTATGCAATAGGTAAGATATTTGAGCTCCTTCATATTTGTAAAACATGGATTCCTTCCATGCAATACTCTATCAACCTCCTCTTGTGCTTTGTTTAGTGAAGCAGGATTTTGACATAGAGGATACATTTTCCATGTTAAAACACAACCCATTGTCTCATGTCCAACAACTAGCATTGATAAGAGATCATCTCGGAGCTAGATGTTTGAGAACTCTTCCCGACTTGTCAGCAAGAACCGTAGAATACTTGGGTCTGACTCATTCACATATTCTTCTCCGTCAAGTTTCTCCCCTTAGCTTCTACAATTTCTTTGTATTTCACTATTAGTAATTCAAAAGAATCTCTGATAATACCAACTACTTTCAATATCAGCTCTTTTAGCCCATTTGCGAACCTTTCGCTAACAGGTCCCATCAGAAGTGTTGAAGATGCAAATTTAATGCAGGAGCATCCGGCTGAACAAAGTTCATTCTCTCTATATTCGACTTAACTCTAATGAGGAATCACGTTACCATGAAAGGTGAAAGGGAAAGTTTAACATGTTGATAGATTATAACCAATGCAATCCCAGTATCCATCACAACTTAAGAAATTATTTTGTTAGATATTGTATTTGCAACTATCTTGGTCGACGCATATGCAAAGTAGAAGCATAGACCGGCACTTAGGAAATGAAGAGTCTTGCACTCTAATTTAAATTCATTTTCTTTAGTCTGTGCCTTTTCACCTTTAGACATCCGAAGGACTCACGAAACATTAAAAAAGAGGAGGGAGCGCCTGGCATAAGGAGACGAGGCTCGATGGGAATATAAGCTGAGCGCAATATGCATATTGGTTGCAGATATTAGAATAAAAATTACAGGAATTGGAGCACAACATAGAGATAATGAAGAGACAACCTGAGATTAAGCAGAGGGACTGCGAAATATGAAATGAAGGAATAAGATAGAGACGTGCAGCTGAAGGAAGTGATAGGTTCCGTTGAGAAGACCACGCAAATTAAGATACAGGGGAAAATAGAGGTAGGCCGCTCCTCATAATGGTGAAGGAAAACAAACTCGCAAGAAATAGAGGTCGCTCCATATCAGAGGTCGGGCTAAGTAGCAAGGCACACAGGTTGAGAAAAAGTCTACGAGAATTCTGATTAAAAGAAAAAATAGGTCGCACCAAGTTTAGAGTGGAGGGCGTTGGAAGAGAATCAATGCATTGGTGCATAGAGTAGCCCATAGAAGACAAAAAAGGAGGCGGTAAGAGTAGATAACAAATGAACAACCAACAAAGGAGCAGAAAAAGAAACCCGAATCTGTTAAGAAGCAGATCACGCCAGAGGGGATAAGGGCGCTGGAGAATGCCAAGGCAATTGCAGGTTATGGATGTTAGCTGAGAGTCAATGATTTGTATCGACTATTTTTTGGAAATGTTTTCGAATGCAAGCACTTAAATAATTGTTTAACAAAATGAATGTATTGAATTTTAAAGGCTTGCATGCTTGTTGAATTATTCATTACCAGCTATATTCAGAGAATTTTTTTCAAAAATTGGGGCCAAGATAATTTCCTGTGCTGTTGTGTTTTTGGTATTGTGAAATTGCAGAGGGGGTGCTTTGCATCAAGATTAGAGTTCCTTTTGTGTTGGCCATAGCTAGAATAGCACCATACTTCGATAGAGGAAGTGTTGGATAACTGATGCGATAGTTTGCTATTTGTATTTTTTTAAATAGTTTATTTGTTTTTGAAATCTCTTGAAAATTCTAGTAATCTTATATCCATGTAAAGGAAATTAATTTATTTGTAATTTCCTTGTTTTTCAATGATGACTGTTGGTGCTATTGTTGAGGTGGCATCTACATGGGTTGCTTTTGCTACTGATACTAAGGTTGGTTTAGCTAGAACGCCTGGTATTGCTTATATGACGCCTGTGGATTATGTTGCCGCTATGGCAACACCTGTTGCTGCTGCATCACCATGTCCTGATTCATTTGCTGTTGCTGCATATCCATCATCATTTTTTGATGCTGGATCCATATACATACAACCCTTGTACTCTGCAATATTTTCATAACTGAGCTTAGAGGATCAAAACTCTAGCTTATTATGGCCGAGGATATGAAACTTATGGTTATGCCCGTCTTCTTCGAGATGGAACAATGTATGTTTATGCCGAATATCCTGGATATGCAAATTATCATCAACATGGCATAAGAGCCAAGTCAGACTAGGAGCCTTAAGAATTCTATAGAGTGGCTTTAAGGGTAGTAATAAGCCAATAGAAGGACAAGAAATATGTCAGTCGTGCAGATGCAAATCTTGTTTTCCGACGTATAAGTATCCAATATGAACCTTCCCTTCAAGTAAACTAGGGGGATATCTCAGGAGTAGAACAATGGCCTTTAGTATTAGGTAGTCTCTATTCTATAAAGAAGCACTACTTCAATTTTCACATAATTGTATACACGTGTTTCTTACTCTAAAACCACCACGGTATGAATTATCGAGAAGGAAATAGTATCAAGTCGCATTTCAAATAGTGATAATGGATTCTTGTTCATAGCAAGGATCTATTTGAGAATCCATAGTACATTTGTCTGGTATTACATGTTGATGTTTACAGCTGCGGGCTTCTTAATTCCAGTCACGATTTTCTATAAAGCAATAAATTAAATATAGTCTAACGACTATTTATTTATTAGTGATATTCTTTAGTGAAGAGGTGCTTCACTTAATGCTAAATAATAATAATAATAATTATTTTATTATTTTATATGGTCGAACTCTCCTTGTTGATCACAACACTTCATGGAAGACGTATTCTTTGGAGGCTGAATTTGCACCATGAAAGGATGTGACCTCTCCTCATATTTGTATATATATGAGATCCCTTCATTCAAGTTCATTCATCATAATTCGTATTCTTAAAAGAAGTTCGTGTCTGAGTAGTAGATCATCATTTTGCTACAGCAAATCGATTTCAAGGAGAAACATATTCATTTGTATTATTGCATTTAGGAGAGCTGTGATTACTCATAGTATCAAAATTGGCACTGTGTTGTGTCTGAGTTGTAAGTAGATTTCTCCTCTTATTACTTCAATATATAAGAGATATATTTCCTGAGCTTTTCTCCCTCAAGTTGGAGGGTTTTCCTAGGGTATCTTGTTGTGTTCATTGTCTTATGTGCTGCATTTATGATTATTGAATATCTGATCATAAAAACTAACATTGTATCAAAGTGGGTATAAGGCAGATCTTGATCAGATTTACTCAAGCAGTGCTACCCTCCACTATTATTCTCATCTTCGATTGCATCTATATTATTTTCAAGATCGAAGATAGACTTGAGGGCACATCAAACTTCACATCTTGGAAGTTTAGAGTCATGCTTGCTTTAGAAGAAAATGAGATTTCTGAGTTCATGGAGGACGAAGTTCCTGAACCTTCCAATGAAAATGAGAAGCCTCAATGGGAGAAGAATTGCACCAAGGAAAAAAATATTTTGGTTGATTTGGTGAAGGACTACCTTGTGCCAATTATCTCCAAGTTGAAGACAACAAGAGAAATGTTCAAAACCTTGGAGGAAACGTATGAGTTCAATAACACAAGCAAAGCTCTTTCCCTAAAGTAACAACTTCATCATGTCAAGATGGTGAAGGGATATTATGTCATGTCCTACTTCATGAAGATCACTGAATTGAGAGATCAACTCTATACCATTGGGAATATGGTTGATGATAAGGATTTAGCCATGTTGGCTCTTAATGGTTTACCTAAATCTTGAAAACCATATACCCAAGGCATTAGTGTGACATCAAAGCTACCAAAGTTTGATCGCTTGAGGGTAGATTACATTCAAGAGGAATCAAGATTACCAGCAAGAGGCAATGGGAAAATCTCTACCAATGAGGAGATTCATGTACTTACTAATCTTTGAAGAAGAAAGGAAGATAAGGAAATAAAGGTTACTTCAAGAGGATTAAAGATAGAATATTTGATGGTGCTCCTCCATCTAAGAAGAAGAAAGATCTTTCCCACTTACAGGGCTTCAGATGTTACAAGTTTGGTAACTATGCAAAGGATTGCTCAACTAGACCAAAAGAACATGCTTCATTTGCAGATGTGGGTGAGATCTCCCCTCAAAAAGATTCAAGTGAATTTCTATTCTAGTCTACCTTATCAAGCAATGTTCTAGTAGATAGCAACACTTGGTTGATTGATAGTGGTGCCTCTTGTCACATTACTTGATTTAGAGAACATCTTCTAGATTTGGTAATGAGAGATAAAAGTGTTCAAGTAATAATTGGAGATGATGCATGCTAGTCTGTGAAAGGTGTTGGGACCTCTACTATTCACTTAGATTCTGACATCTCCTTGCAGTTGAGTGATGTACTATTTGTACTAGGCATCAAGAGGAACCTTCTCTCAATTTCAGCCTTAAAAGATAAGGGATATCAAGTTGCATTTTTTTAGAGTAAAGTTCTTGCATGGCCAAAGAACTCTAGCATCAAGTCAACTCAAGTGATTGGTGTTCGACAAGAATGTCTCTACATACTTTTCACTTGTCCACTATAGGCCTTGTTGCATAATTTATCAAGTTCATGTAAGCTTTGGCAGAGAAGACTTGCTCACCTTCACTTTAGAGCACTTCCAACCATGAAGAAGATTGTCACTAGCATTCCTAAACTCAATCTAGAACATGAAGGTACTTGGAGAGGATGCGCTTTGGGTAAGAATATTGAAGGAAATTTTCATAGTAGTGAAAGTAGATCTAAAAGTATTCTAGATCTTGTTCATTTCGATTTGTGTGGTCCAATGTCTATTGCCTCTTTGAGTGGTTTCTTGTATTATGTAATTTTTATTGATGACTACTCTAGAAAGACTTCGATTTATTTCTTAAAGACTAAAGAATCTAAGGAAGTACTTGATAGATTCAAGGAATTCAAAGCTCAATTAGAGAACTTTTCCAGGAACAGGATCAAAGTTCTGAGATCTGACAATGAAGGAGAATACATCTCTGAAAGCTTTCAAATTTTTTGTGTTGAAGCAGGAATTAAGAGGGAGTTTTGTGTTCCCTACAATCCACAACAAAACGGTGTAGCAAAAAGGAAGAACAAATCTATTGTAGAAGTAGCTAAAGCCATGATTCATGATCATGATCTGCAAATATTTCTTTGGGTTGAAGCTTCTAAGATAGTTGTGTATGTTCTAAATCAGAGCCCTCATCGTATCTTGGAGAACATGACTCTTGAAGAAGCTTTGACAGGTGTAAAGCCTAAAGTCAACCATTTGATAATATTTGGTTGTCTTGTATATGTTCATGTCCCTAAAGATAAAAGGACAAAGTTAGAACCATCTGGCAAGAAGGGAATATTTGTGGGCTATAATAAATCTTCAAAAGCCTACAGGATTTACATTTTAGGTCAGAAACTGATAGATATTAGCAAGGATGTTACATTTGAAGAAAATGTTGCATTCAAGAGATCTAAAGGCTCTCACATCGAGATAAATAATGAAGAACAAGAGTTTCCTTAGGATATGGAAGTCAACCATACTCCTGAGATTCAAAGGGAGGCTATTGATCCTTAAGAAAATGAAGATCCAGTTGAGCCTTTGGAACCTACTGATGGGCCTACAAAATTTTTCATTGGTCGAAAGAGACCTCTATGGGCTAGACAAACAATGTAGGAGGTAGAAACATTTGCAGCCCCTAGAGGAACATTTAGACAAAGTAAAAGGCCTCAAAATTTCTCAAGCTATGTTGCATTGATGAGTCCAATTATTGAATCTCTTTCTAGTGTTGAGGAAGCTTCAATTCAACAAGTATGGCAAGATGCTATGGCTGAAGAATATCAATATATTCTCAAGAATGATGTTTGGGACATTGTACCTAGACTTGAAGGAAAATCTGTTGTATACTCTAAGTGTTTTTTCAAGATCAGGCATGTAGTTGATGAAAGCATTGAGAAGTTCAAGGATAGATTTGTGGCTAGGGGATTCTCTCAGAAAGAGGGGATAGACTATGAGTAAACCTTTCTCCAGTTGCTCGTTATACCTCCATCAGAACTATCATTTCCGTTGCAGTAACTAAAGGATGGAAGTTACACCAGATAGATGTGAAGACAACATTTCTAAATGGTGTAATTGAAGAAGAGGTATACATTGAACAACCTAATGGATTTGAGGTTCATGGGAAGGAGTCTCATGTTTGCAGATTGAAGAAGGCTTTGTATGGCCTTAAGCAGGCTCCTCATTCTTGGTATGAGTGAATTTATTGATACTTATTGAGCTTGGGCTTCTCCAAGAATGATGCTAATCCAAACCTATACTTCAAGGTAATTGATGGTGAAACATTGAACTTGGTCCTCTATGTTGATGATATATTTCTTACCGGAGAAGAACACCTCATTATCAAATGCAAGAAAGAGTTGGCTTCTGAATTTGAAATGAAGGATCTTAAGTACATGCATTACTTCCTTGGTTTAGAAGTATGGAACAGACCTAATGAGATTATTCTAGGTCAAGGGAAGTATATAATAGACATCTTGAAGATATTTGGTATGATGGATTGTAAATCCATGTCTACACCTATGGAGACAAATTTTTAGAAGTTAAAGGAGGCTACAATTAGTTCAGATCTGGTGGATCCCATTATGTATAGGTAGTTGATTGGATTGTTGTTGTATCTAGTAAAAAATAGACCAGATATTTTCTATGCAGTGAGTGCACTTAGTCAGTTCATGTGTGAACCAAGGAAAATACATCTAGTTGCAACAAAGCATATCCTGGGATACATGTGTGACAAAGTTGGGTTTGGATTGAGATATTCTTCTAGTGTAGACTTGAAGGTGCATGGTTATACTGATTCTGTTTGGGAAGGTTATGTTGTTGATCAGAAGAGCACCTCTGGATGTTGTTTCAGTTTGGGGTCTGCGATGATTTCCTAGTGTAGTAGGAAGTAGTCTTCAGTAGCACTAAGCACCATAGAGATAGAGTATATTGCATCTTGTGTGGCAGCTCAAGAAGTAGTGTGGCTTCAGAAGATCCTCGTAGGATTGTTTGAACAATCATTGAAACTGACTGTCATTCATTGTGATAATAAAAGTTGTGTGTAACTTTCTGTCAATGCAATGTTTCATGGCAGAACAAAACACGTTGAGATCAAATACCACTATATCAGAGATATGGTATTGAGAAAAGCTATCCAGTTGAAGTATATAAACATTGATGAGCAGACGACAAACATTCTCACCAAGCCTCTCTCCAGAGTAAAATTTGTGTACTTCTGAGACAAGCTTGGTATTGTGGATAATGAATCCCTATTTGAGAGGGAGACTCAACTTAATTCATCTTCTGTGATTTGTTTTAATCCATTTCTCTCTGTGAGAGAGATTTGAGGTGCAAGTCCTTGTTAATGCATCTTTCTCTATGAGAGATAAATTTGAGGTGAAATCCCTTCTTTCCACCCTCTAGGAGTAGCCATGGTGGATGTCATGTGTGTGACTCCATGACAACATCACATGAGAGATTCCGTGATGATTTTATTATAATTGTTATTTTCACCCTCTAGGAGTAGCCATGGTGAACATCATGATGAGATGACGAAATCACGTTGAGTGATTCTGTGATGGGCACTTATGCACATATACCATTCATGGAAGTAGCCATGATGGTTAATATCACGATGAGGTGATATGCTCCTTTCCACATATGGGAGTAGCCATGGTGGTTGACATCATGATGAGGTGATATGACTTGCATAGATGGAAGTATTCCTCCCTAGCTGAGAGGGAGTGTTGATGTTTATAGTCGTGGGCCTCTTCTAGCCACAATTTTCTATAAGGCACTAAATTAAATATAGCCTAACGATTATTTATTTATTGGTGATACTCTTTAGTGAAGATGCACTTCACTTAATGCTAAATAATAATAATAATTATTTTATTATTTTATATGGTCGACCTCTCCTTGTTAATCACACCACTTCATGGAAGATGTATTATTTGGAGGTCGACTTTGCACCATGAAAGGATGCGATCTCTCTTCATATTTGTATATATATATGAGATCCCTCCATTCATGTTGTCATTTGAGTTTATTCATCATAATTCAAATTCTTAGAAGAAGTTCGCGCCTGAGCAACAAATCATCATTTTGCTACAGTAGATCGATTTCAAGGAGAAACATATTCATTTGTATTATTGAATCTAGGAGAGATGTGATTACTCATAAGATCAAAATTGGCATTGTGTTGTGCCTGAGTTATAAGAAGATTCTTTCTCTTATTACTTCAATATAAAAGAGATATATTTGTTAGGTTTTTCTCCCTCAAGTTGGAGGGTTTTCCTAGGGTATCTTAGTGTGTTCATTTTCTTATGTGCTGCATTTATGATTATTCAATATCTGATCATAAAAATTAACATTACAAACATTGAACATGTATGTAGGTTGTAAGAGAAACCTATTGACACTACTCATCAGATGAACCACCAATAATCTTGCTCTAGATCAAATTGCAACCTTATGTTTGTTAGAAAAAATAAGGTGTCTCAACCTTTGATTTTTCCAAAGTTTTGATTTTTCTAAATATTAAATGTTCCTGATTTTCTCACTTTCTCTTTGTGAGTTACAACTTGCAGTTTTTATTCAAATGAGGAGTTAAGTTAGAAAGTTGTTATTTATAGGTGGAATTGTGGATAAATTTGTTTTCTATTTTCCTGTTGAGTTTACATGGAATGTGAGTTTTGGAAGAGCAGATATTTTGGCAAGTGCAATTTTTTGTAGATTGACATGTGGTGACAATTGGAAACTTACCGTTGTGCATCTGAAGTGTTTTTGGCACAAATTTCCATGTTACACATTTAACCTTTGATAGTTGTTTTAGAAATGTTTATTTTATGCATTGTAAACTCTTATATATTGAGCACTTGTGTATTTTGAAGTAGTATGAAGTTGTGTTGAGATACTGGTATGCTGTCAAATTTCTTCTAGAATTGTTTACTAGTGATACTCCTATAAAAGACTTTCTCTGCAAGTGTATGTAATCCTGTTATTGGATTTGGAATACATTGAGTAGGCTTTGGAGTTTGGGGTTTTTTCCCCAAAAGAGTTTTCTCTAGGTATATCTTGTGTTCATTGTTTATTTCCTATTATGAATGTCTTTCTAGACTTTTTGAAATTGTTAGATCAGTTTTAAAGTTTGCATAATATCTCTTCTCAAGCTTGGTGTAGGAAATTGTTTCCAATACTCTAATTTCCTTACAATTTTTACATAGACAATGTATGATCAAATGATGTTTTACAAAACTTTCATTCTTACCATATACTTCATTGCAACCACCTCATTTAATGGATCTTTGTTTGCACCTCTTATGCAAGATTTTGGATCCTTACAGTCAATAAAAAAATTAAAACATTCATCACCACTTTTTTGTACCTCAAACAATCTTGCTCTAGTTCCCACGTCACTTTCTTGCAATTCTTTTGGTCTATTTGCAACTTTTTCTCTAGAAGCTTTGGAAATTCTATTATTATCCGTTTTCCTCAACCTTCAAATTGCACTCACTCCTGCTTTGCTCAAATAGTTATCTTGCCAGATCACTAAGGCCCTACTTAGTGATTACGAAATCTGGCTTGAAGCTCAATATTTAAGAACATATCATTTCAATATATTCATCTTGTTATTATGCTTAAATGGGCATCCCTTCATTATCACTGGATATATGATATAGTGCACATTATTATAGTGCAAGCCTATCTTTTAGATTGTTTCATTCAGTATCACCATTAGGCTCCATAATAATATTGTTCATATTTTAAATGATCGAAATAGTTTAGATTCCTCAAAATAATTTCTCTTCCCATAATCTTGGAGATGGATTTAAATGTAGTATGGAAATCAAGACATACTCGAAGGTTCTTAACAACTCTAATTGTTGTTCCATGAGCTATATTTAACAAACAAAATGCATTTTTAAGATAATATAAATATCTTGAATCTCGAAATATCTTGCTATCTTCATTTGCCCTGCCAAATAAACCTTTATCACTTGAACCTAACCACATTTTCTTGCTTCTACATAGTTACTTTAGAGGAGAACATAAGTTGCCACATTTTTAGGATCCAACTAGAAGAATAGTGTGACTAGAAATACTCAACCTATATAAGAAAATAGATCTATACAACTGCTATAGATTTAATTGGCACCTTGATAACAATTTTTTTAAAAACTTTCATGGTTAAAATTGAAACAAAGATTAATATAGGAATTAAAATTTATACAGTTCTCAAAGTATTTAGGACTTTTAATTTCAACTTACATAATAATATAGACATGTTTACTTAATAGTTATATTTATGACGACTGAGTGATAAAGTAATCTGACATTAGTTAGTTTAAATGTCTTAGAAAAATTTATTTAAAAAATATTGAGAAATACATAATTCTAAACTATTTTATCTATTAAAAATTTACTTTATTTACTTTTGGAATTATTTTATTTTATTATGTTGTTAATTTTATTCTTATTTGAAGAACTTATATATATATTGTCAAATTTCTAGGATCAAAGAGATAGAAAACAATCACAAAGAACTGCCAAAACCCCATACTTGATTGAATGCAAAAGAGAAACCATAAATAGGAAATATAGGAAGATCCAGATCCACAAGATGTGGAAATTAAGATCCAGATCCACCCAAAGTGGAAAGGAGTGGAGTGCACAACTGAACCATCAAGACAACGAACTAAGACTGGAGTGTACAAGTCAACTAGCTAACTAGGATTAGGTAATGAGTACACCAACACCCCCCTTAAGCATAGCTTAGGTGGGTAGAAGAAATGGGTCCTAGCTACAAGCCAAACGAGGTACCCATGCACAAAACTAAACTCTCTAAAATGGAGAAAGATAGAAAACCCGGTGGGAAAAAACTATCCTCCAAAAAGAGAGAGAGTGAAAGATGTACAAGTGCAAGAAGAAGAAAGATATAAGGATGACTCAAAACCCCCCAAGAACTACTTCTATCACAAAAGTACAATAAGATGGTACCCATGCACAAAACTAAACTCTCTAAAATGGAGAAAGATAGAAAACCCGGTGGGGAAAAACTATCCTCCAAAAAGAGAGAGAGTGAAAGATGTACAAGTGAAAGAAGAAGAAAGATAGAAGGATGACTCAAAATCCCCCAAGAACTACTTCTATCGCAAAAGTACAATAATATTTTCTCATAGGAGAAAATAATAGGTGGTCTTTAAAACCCCCCCATCCTACATATCCTATTGTAGTGAGGTTGAATAGTCGACAAAAGATGTAGATGTACATCCAAGAATGCCGAACAATGTTCCTTCCCTTAGGAAGAAATGAAACAACCTGAACAGGCAAGATATCTCCCCATTCCAAATAGGAATATAGAGGAAGATGTATGAATTATCCTGAACCAAGCTGAAACTAATCCAAGGATGATGGTGCCCATCTTAATTTATTTGAAGTGTGCTCATGTGTTCCCATGTCGATGTCGAAGGACGTCATAATCAAATTAGGTGCATGCCTAATAGATGAAGATGATGAAAATCCAAAACCATGTGAAGATAGATATAGAGCATGAATATCCAAATTGACCAATTGTGATGCAGCTTCATCGAAACTGTCATCAAATAGAAGACTGATGTCCTCAATGTGTGCTTCCAAGTCAGCAATACCAAACTCTACAAATAGGTAAGAAATGTCAAATAGAATTGTGTCCCAATCAACAATGCTAGGAAGACTAATGTGATCTTGTTGCAAAGAAGTACTTGAAGCTTTCGAAGAAGCAACTGTGAAATCTGATGAAGCAATAGGAGGAGGTGGAATGAAGACTTCCACCATGTCAACATGACATTCTTCATGACATGGGATATCATTTGTGATCATTGCAGGATCATTTCAATCTCCATACATCTCCCAAAGTTTGATCCAGAAAGCATGTGGACTCTCAATATTTGTGATGACAATCAAAGTGTCGTATGGTATATGTAAATTGATTAATCCAACAATATGATCATGATTATTAAACAATTTATCCTTCTGAAATTGATTACTAGGTTCAGGGATAAGTCCATACAAATGGGGTAGAAGATTGTGATACCTACGATGTTTTAGGATGCCTTCACACCAAGACTTATAGTTTCCCTTGTTTAGGTTGATTACAAAAGAATGAGTTTTATATCCCACAATAAAAAATGTGTAATTATCCCCTTTGGAACTTTATTTCAGTTCGGTAATTATAAAATGTGATGCATAATCCCCCCAGAGAAAAATACAATAAAAAAAACACTTTATAAATTGAATGCATGAATTTCTAATAATTTCCCCCTTACGAATTTTAAAGTTTTATCACAATTGATCGAACAATTAATGTTTGTAACAATTAATTGATTAGATTTGCATAAATTGTGTTAAATGCAATCTATCAAAAAAGAAAAAAAAAAGCAAGATAAGCAAAATAAGAGGGAATCAAAAAAGTCATGGAACAGAAAAAGAGGTAATCGGGGCCTCCAACTTCAAATCATAGATCTGATGAGAGTGGTCACGCTGCCTGAAGATCAAACGCTTGGAGAGGTGAATAGAAGAGGCTGAATACCCCTCTCACAATTCACTCGCCCTCACCAAACAGCAGACCAAACACCTCCAATAGACTGATTTCGCCGCTTCTTCAGAAGAATTACGCGCCTCAGCAGAGATTGCTTCTTGCCAAAGAAATTCACTGCATCAACGAAGAGATCGAGTCTTTGTGATTGAGCAGCAGATTTCGCCCACAGCGAATTCGGGAGTTTGGCTTATCCCAGTAGCCACACCAAATGGTGGCAGATTTGAAAGTCCAAAACCAGACCACCCGCAACAGGAAAAGGCCAGATCGAGCCCTTCAGGTTACTGCCCCGAGTGTTTGACCAATAGGGGGCGACTTGATCCCTTGCACGTCCTGTGAAAGGAGTGTGCGACCTGCAAACCCACACACAAACTATCAAACTCAAATTTTGCCTTTGTCTGCAGTCCAACAGAGTCAAAAATCACATTGGAATCGCTGGTGGTCTACGTGATGGCCCACTGCGCTTGGAAGGGCTTGCGTGGTCTGTAAAAGGCTTGGATCCTTTCTCCTCTGTGAGCAGCGCCTCCTTTAGCTGGGTTTCTGAGGGCTCCCGCAATGCGTTGGCACAGCGGCGGCCATGGCTGGAGCTAGTGGATTGTAATTCCCTCGCAAAGCCAGAGTCCTTCTCGGAGGCTACCGCCAGAATCCGCAAGAATTGGACCTATTTCCTCATGAATTACATGATCCTCCTCTCACACAAGCCGATTGGGCCTTCACTGATGCAGATCGCCCAGTAAATGAACATGGTCACACCTCAAAATAGATCACAGCCTGCAAAATTTCAAGGAGAATCGTAACAGGGGTGGGGTCGATCCAATTGGTTGAATTCAGATTTCTCACCCTACGGCTTACACTATCTCTCCCTAATGTTCTGATACCATGCCAAATTTCTAGGATCAAAGAGATAGAAAACAAGTACAAAGAATTGTGAAAACCCCATACTTGATTGAATGCAAAAGAGCAATCATAAATAGGAAATACAAGAAGATCCAGATCTATAAGATGTGGAAATCAAGATCCAGATCCATCCGAAGTGGAAAGGAGTGGAGTGCACAACTGAACCATCAAGACAGCGAACTAAGAGTGGAGTGCACAACTCAACCAGCTAATTAGGCTTAAGTAATGAGTACACCAACATATATATATTATATTTAGACGATAAGAATTAAAGTTCAAAATTATGTCACATTTTTATAAAGAGAATGATCAACACAATTGTTTCTTTTTGTTTTAAACTTGTACTACCTAGAAGTGCCATTTATGTTTTAAATTTTAAAACATAAACTAATGAAATATAAATTGGTGTGGTTTATATTTATAATTTTTTAATTTTGAAAAATTAATATGATATATATATATATACATATTTAAATTTAAGAGAAGAATTTTAATTGATATATATAATTTGATGGAACTCTACAAGAAAAAGAGGAAAAAAAAAATTCTCTCATAAATAACTTAATAATCTTGTGCATGAAATAAAATCAATGAATATTTATTTTTAACAATTTGTTAATATTAAGCTAATCAAAATATCATAATTTTCTACAAACATCAAGTTTTGTTTAATTTTTTATCATTTTAAAAACATATATACTGTTTTGAAGAAGACTTTCTCTTCTAGAGCATTGCATATATTGTTTAGATTATTACATTTTAATATATACTTTAATTTCTAACTAAACTCATGTTTTGATTATAATAAGTTTTTAAACAATCATACTAAAATTAATTTTATTATATTTGTAGAGTATGCTTATTTCAAATAAATAGTAAATAAATATTTTGGTGAAGTACTTTTTTTATTAAATTATTGAATTAGGGTGTTCACTACCTCATCAATAGTTTCATTTGATATCTATTCAATCAAAATATTTTTTATTAAAATTTTGCTGAATAAAACTTTTTCATATAAAAAGAAAATTAGTCAAAATATTATTGTTGATGTTTTTAAGAAAAAATTAAAAAAAAAGCATAGAAGCAATTTTTGATCAAAACTAAAAATTTAATGAATTTATTTTTAACAAATACAATAGTTTTTTTTTTTTTTAAATGGTTTAATATAATTTTAATACTATTTTATTTTTTACTTTTAAAGGCTTAGATTCATTTTACTTACATTTAATTATTATGTTTTGATTAGAGTTTGGATAGACATAGTTCAATACATATGGTTTATTACACCCATTGACCATTGGATAATATTCTTGCTAGAATTCTTGTAGGCCATTTTTTTTGGTAGATATAAATATGTATATATTTTATGTTTATCTCATAAAATTATTACATTTTTTGATGATATTTCTTCTACATGACATGATACCCATACATCTATATAGTCATATTTTTTAGATATGACATATCTATATTCATACATCCTATTTTCATTCATGATAATCAATATTTTAGATCTCATGTTTTCTTTACTCATACATCCCATTGGTAATGGCATACCTTATGATAATATATTTTGACCTCTTCATGTGAATGATTGTGATGTCATAAATCTCTTCTAATTTATTACATGATGAAACTATGCAAGCAAAGTAACTAAAGGAAATTTCATGATAATAATGATGAGTTTTCACAACTCTTGTAGGTTTACATTATATGATGATTATGATGGTCACATATCATCTACAAGTACACCTTGATGATACTACCACAAATTATGCTATGTAGTGCATTAGTTCTCCCACTTGAACCTTAACTCACATCTAAACAATATAACCTAATTTTGGCATCATTCATGAAATTGATTGGTGATCATTCTTTTGTAGTCTAGATATAGTTATGTTATTTATCCATAAGGTCAATGATGATCCTATGAATTATGAATTTTCATTTGCTTCTCTACATGATGATTACGAATTTAATTATATGTATTTCCAACTTTAGATTATAATTGAATAGTAAATATTTGTAGCAATTACATTCTTCTTGTTTCTTTATTCTTATTTCTTCTTTAAAAAAAATAAAATAGAAAATCAATTTAAAATTATTTTTTAAGAAATTATATATTTGTTTAGTCACTTATGTCTCCCAATTTTGTTAGTGTACACCTTCTCCTTGTTTTGTAAAGTGATCTTATAACTTAAAAACCACATAGATTTTTTATTTTCTCTTTTATACCTGGGTTTATCAATTTGAATTTCAACACCAAGAGTTGACCAAATTTTGTGTTTCATTAGGCTATATAAATTCTCAAGAGGATCTATTAATTTTAGCTTAGTGTTTATATTCTTAAAGAATGTCTAAATATGATGTAATTTCATTCCACCAGTACCGAAAACCTTAGGCAACACCCTTGTATTATATATTTGAGCCTCATGTATTCCAAGGTATATCATAGACTCTCTTGGTTAAGAATTACACTTGGAATAGCAAGCCATTAGCCATTCACCATCCACCTTTATTTCTAAAACTTTCATATATCCACTTCTAACCAAAAAAATACTGAAAAGCTCATTTTTCCATTTCAACTTAGCACCCTCTAATAACTTTCTAAGAAAAATGGAATCGACTAGGTCAAACAAAAATCTTATTATTCTTGGGTCTTTTGAATATCTATTACAACTCCCAACTTCATCAATAATTTTCAAATTTAATAGTCAAACATAAAGAGAAGAAAGGTCCAAAGAAATGAAAATTCAAATGAATACTGAAATGACATCTCCAAACCAAGGGTCATTCCAAATGTCTATTGTCTTGTAGACATTGAAAATTTAGATATGGGAATTACAACATATTATTAAGTTACAAATGGTTCTATTCACATGTAAGAAAAATGCTAAATTTTAGTCGAGCTTAAACAACATACTCTAAGTTTTGACTTGTTTAGGTGACTCACCTTGAATCATAGTTATTTAGGTGTGTCTTGTCAAAGAAGCAAGTGTGATTTCAGATGAACCACCTACACAAATCAAAGCTTAAAATATGTAATTTAAACCAAATTGTAAATTTCCAAGAGCACTCGTTACAATGCTCATTTTATATTACACAAGCAAAGATCCAAGTGTCAAACTATGCCTTGACATGTGCTAATCTATGAAGTTAACTTTGGCTTCAGAAACCACACAATCCAGGGCATGTATAACAGTGAGACAAAAACCGTTAAAAAATAGCAGATATTCAAACAAAAAGTACAACACAGCAGATTATAATAACATATCTGGAAGACTTGCTCGTCATAAACACGAGAAAATATTTTCAATGCCTCATACTGGCCATCATTGAACGCCCAAGTCCTAGCCAGATTGAGGCCATGGCCTAATGCTGCAAGAACAGATGCAACTCCTTTTTTGTGTGATGGATCTAATGCTAGACACAGTAACCAGTAAGAATTAAACCCATCAACATCCGCAGGATTTGAATTGACAAACAAATGTGTCTTGCGTTGTCACAAACCCATTTCCTGCAGCCAGCTGACAGCTAATAAAAAATACCAAACAGGACACAACATCCATGAAACTCATATTTGAGCACAACTCATTTGAGAAAATGACTCTACTGCCTTCAGAAAAACAATGAAAAGATGCAGATACGCAAGAAAATGATTACAGAGAATGATTCGACATGAAGTTAGCATAAGTACATAAGAGTGAGCTTTTAGGATGGGAGAGGCACTGCCTATAAATAGTAGAAATGGGAAGTTAGTGGCCTTTGCATCTGGTAGAGTTCAAACAATGCAAGTTACTGAGTCCCCTAGAACACCTTTGTCTTGGATTGTTACAAAAAAAAACATGAATACTCAATGGGAACGTAACCTTATGATATGAGAATATCTTGAGCTGCAGATAGGCTATAATTGAATGCATTGGAGTGGCGTGGATGTGGAAGGAGAAGAAGAGAACAAATTTGTGAAAACCTAACCTAAATTCAAAAACCAAAGTCAGTCTAAGGTTGGTATATGTCATTCCAATGCATAAAAAGAAAATGGGTTACTTGAGATCTTCTTACTAAAGTCAAAACACGCATTTACCAAATTATCGAGCAGTTTCCTTTTCCAGTCTGATTTGGGCAAATAAGTTAAAAGAACAATCTCATTTAAGTTCAAACCATATCTCCTTATTCTAAAGATCGAGTGATAAGTCATTGGCATTTTATACTGTAGATTATTTTCAATTTTATTTTGGATTTGCACATTTGAGGTATACTCGAATTTTCTTGGGGAACAAGTATGAGGTACGACGAGAAATACATTTCCACAAGCCAAACATTGACCCAGCCGTGTGCAAAACTATGGCCCGGCTCACCATTGGCGTTTTAACTCTGCATCTCATCGACGACCTCGGTATTTACCAATGCTCCTCAAGACATTTGTTCTAGATGCAGAAAAGTCGAGAGAATGCGTGCCGTGATTAATGGACAGTCTCTCAAAACGATTCGCATGTTTTATGTTTATAGGCGATTGGAACCGATTAAAGTTCTCTGAGAGAGCAAGATAAATGTAAGTTAATATTATATTAATAGAATCTTGCAGAACACGACTTAGGAAAATAAAAAAATATAATTTATAAAAATAAAGAAAAGAATGCTTTAGTCATTCGAATTAGGTCCACCGTTCCAAAATAACTTAAAAAATTATAATCAAAGTAAATAAATAAAAAAATTGAGGTTGCAGGGAAAAAAGTGTATATTGTTTTTTCCTATTTTAAATTCATTTGGTCTTATTGCATATTTAATATAGACTATTTTATGCATAGGGTAGTATAGTTTGATTTTTTATTCATTAGTTCACCTTACTAATTAACGATCAGATTTAATTATCACTTTAGTTATTCTTGTAGATTGGATTAGAGCACAAATGTATATATGTTCCCAACATAGAATCACACCCACAACCTTATCCTAATAATTGTTACTCAATTTATGTGCCTATTATTTAGAACTTAGTGTCTAAGAGTGTATTTAAAAAGAAGTCAAATGAAAAAAACTACAATCAAGTATAATCAAGCAAGACCATGTAAGGATTGGAAAATATTATTCTAGCATATCAAAAAGTTCTACTTGCATATCTACATTAGGATTTATAAATATCACAGAGGAACTTATGCATTTTATATCTAGTTTCTCTTTGATAACATGAAAAAAAATGATCTTGACACACCATCAAAGACATTTATTATTTACTTTTGTTTACAACAAATCAAAAAGTTTCATGTACCACGCCATTTTTTTCCATAGTAGGTTTGAACAAAGGAAAAATTCACACTAGGTAAAAGTGTCCATAAACTAATAGCACAAAAATTCATGTCATGAGATTTTATATAGAGAATTTTTTTGAATTTATTTTACAAATTTGATGAAAGATCATATTGGTGCAACAAAGAATATCTACATGCAAAAATAATGCGATGCATTGATGACCACGCGGTCTTATAAATAGTGTGATCATATAGCCAAAATACAACACTTGCATAATGGAGTGGAAATTGATGCAAATAAAATAATAATTTCGTTAGAGTTTCAAAATTTATTTTATTTAATTTTATTCTATGCATTATGCAAGGCTTCGTAGAGGAATTATATTATAGTCATCTATCCATTGTCTTTCATGTAAACTCTTTTTTATTAAGGAAAACAATGCATCCTCTTCTCTTTTATTACAACTCTTTTAATTCGCTCCACCTCTCTCCCTTCCCTCTCTAGGATTTATGTAATCCCTTTCTCTCTATAGGATGTCACCTTCCCCCATTCTCTCTCAGGGGTTTTTCCTCCCCTCTAAAATTACATGTATATTTATAGTCTTTCTTGTAATATATTTTTTTCAAGAACTTCAAGAACTTCTGAAACCTTGTCTTTTGTTTAAAAGTTTGAGAGGTTCTAGAAATATTTTATCTCAAAAACTTGAAAATTACCTCCAACATCTTTGTTGTGTCATCTTTGAAAACTTTCTTTAATTTTATAAAGGTTATGAGTTTTATTTCACATATTAATAAGGTTTTGATAATCTTGTTGAGTGTTGACGAGGTTTCAACAATTTTATTGAGAGCTAACAAAGGTTGTGAAAAATTGGGATTACAACATACAAAATAGCTGTGAATGCTACGAATGACATTAGGGCTACAAACGATGATGCATGCGATGGGAATAGGGTAGTGAAGGATGTAGTTGGCGGGAGCGGGAGTTCTACTCGCATGGGTGGTTAGGGAATGAAGGGATCGAAGGGGCCTCCAAAGATCATTGTGGCACAAGCCACAGGTGGGGCGAAGGCCACTATTGGCTGACGCAAAATTGTTGGGCAGAAGCGCCTAATGGGCCAACAAAAATGTATTTGAGGGTCTTACAGAGCATGGCAGAATACTATGACACAGGGCTCTCGGCTTGGGAGACCTTCGTCTGGTGGGTTTATTTCTATGGCTAATGCTCTCTCCATTGATTTGAAAGTTGAGATAGAAGAGGAATTGAATTATAATGCTTATGCCTTCTCATCACATGGGGTGATCTATCGGTTTAAGGTTTTTTGGACTTCCCTTCCTCAGCTACACTCTTGGATCTCAAAAGAATGGGAGCCTTTAATTACTAAAGTTCATATTTCGCCATGGCCAAGGGGTTTTTTATTGCTAAATTTGACATTGAACAGGATAGAAACAAAATTTTATGTGATCACTTTTTTAGTTGGGAGGATAAATTTTTGCAGATGATTAAGCCTTGGCATGCTGATTTCAACCCTTCTTTTGAAAATTTCAATATGATCCCAATTTGGGTTCGGCTCCCTAACCTTCCTCTCCATTTATGGACTGATTCCTTTAGAGGAAGTGGGTGAGGCTCTTGGAGATTTTTCACTGGTGGATGATGCATCCTTTGATATGTTTCACTCTACCTTTGCCAACATATTGGTTGAAATGGATTTTTCAAAAGAGTTGCCTGCCGAGAGTTTAATTAAAACTTCTAAGAGTTCTTGGGTCCAAGCTTTGGACTATGAAGGGATTCCTTTTTGTTGTAGAAGATGTTTCAAAATAGGTCATGTTGTTGCACAATGTGGTTTTGAGAAAAAAACCATGAAGACTACATGCTGGACAGGTGCTTCTCAGCAACATTATACGGTTGAGAGAGAGGTTGAGAAACCAAGGAGTTTTTCTGAGGTGGTTACTTTGGAATCATAGGGCCTTGGGGCATCCTCTCCGGATGTCTCAAATGGTGGGGTTGTTGATGCTTTGCAAGACTACAATGTTGAAACTCTTATTGAGAAAGAGGGTGGGCCATTGGGTGCCACTGATTGTGCTTCACCTATCATTTCAGGTGGCTCTCCTGATTTGGTCACGCCTACAGGGAGGAATACAGATAAAATCTCTAAGACAATAGGCATTCTTCCTCAGGATAATGGTGCCTTGGCTTGGCTTGATAAGGCAGTGCAAGTGGAAGAGGGTTGGATAACTATAAAGGGCAAGAGAGAAAAGTCCTCTAAGCCTCCTTTTGATATGACTCTCCACTCCCACAAGAGTAATTCTAAATGTAAATCTTGTTGGTTCTTGTTTGGGGGCTGATTTTTGGCTGGCTACAGGCTACTGGTAGTTTTGTGGCTTTGTAGCTGATTTTGGTTCTTTGGCCTTGGTTGCCTTTTTTTCCTTGGTTTTCTATGCTTTCATGTCATTATGTTTAGACAAAATTCTAGTTGAGGGTTCCAGATCCATTCAAAATATGTTTGTATAGGGTTTCGGATTCCCTTCAAAACCTATCTTTACCTTAATCAAAAACAAAGGTTGTGAAACAAAGGCTGTAAAATTTTGACAAATCGACACTGATCTTCATAACACTTTCTTTCACTTTCATAATGAGTTAGAAACTTTCATCCATGATGGAGAAAAAGTTAGGAACCAAATTTTGACTTCGACTCAAGAATTCTTCTATCATAATCAAGAGGTGAAAATACTATTGTGTTTTGACAAGGTTAATGAAACCATGTTGGGGACTAATTTTTTTTTGAAAGCATGCCAAGTCTCTTAAACCTATTAGAATATAATTGTTTTGGTCCTATTAGAATATGGTTTTCCTTCACATAGAAAAGAATACAAATATTTCATCAAGGGTTTTGAATAGTACATTTGGTATCAAGAAGATTGTGAGAACCTTCTTGGAGGCCAATGGTGGTTTTAAAACAACACTAAAACTCTAACAAAACCTTTTGAGATTCTTTCTTTCCCAAATGAAAGATTTAAACAATTTCGTGGATAATAGAAATAATTTTGATGACCCACTATAAACCCTAGCACATATAGCTTCTTTCAATGTAAGAAAGTTGTGAAGTGGATATTATGAGCCAATGAGATCAAGACAACCTCTTTAAACATTGAAATGAGTTATGAAATCAAATAATTTACCTAATGCATTTTCTCTTAGAGAAAATTGACCATTTTTTGGAATAAACTAGGAAAATCAATAGGAGCACAAAAAAATTGAATTGGAATTGAAAAAGTAAAAAAAACATTTTTAATTAATACATGATTGTTCTTGGACAAAACATCTTTTGAATCAAACTGTGTCCCAAAAAAATGTATCCTTGACATTTTTCACCCATTTGGGCCTTTCCTATGGATTTTGGCTTTATTTTGCCTAGATTTAATGTTGTAATGTGGCCAACACATTGACATTAGGCCTTGAATGCTTGTAAATCAACAAAAACCTAATGGTGTCTTGCAAAGGTGTTGTGAAGTGTTGTAACACATTTTCCCACTTTTCTAGAAGACCTTTCTATCATAATTCATCTAAACAACCCCTTTTTATCACTTACCAAGCCTTATTTCAAAGTGTTGTAAGGATTTTTAACAAACTGTCACACTTTCCTAGGCTTGTCATCAATAATTTCACCCTTTGTTATTATAAAATGACCCCTTAATGCACTTACAGGTCCTACTTAAGTGTGTTTCGGAAGAAAATCCTATTAAGCAACCTTAATCACATTTTAATTCTCAACAAATGGAAAATTTTCCCTAGTGGGACCAAGTCACCACCTTGGGTGATTTAGTCCAATTAGGCTTAAAAATCAAATTTATGTTAATATTCTGGTGGGATATTGTCTTCTAAACCCTAAGGTCGGCCTATGATGTGTTATTTTTCAGGAAATTAGGGCACACCATGTGTAAATAAAGGGTTTTTCCCCTCACTTTCACCTCTCCATGTCCAAGCAATTCATTCTTCTCAAGCAATTTTATCGATCAAGCATTAAAACACTCTAGGCACTTCAAGCATCAATCCATTGGAGCTAATCACTTACATATCTTCAGACTTTTCCATCAAGGGTTTGGTGAGTTGTTTCACTTGCATGTTGTTCAATCATCTTTCCCTTTCTATTTCATTTAATTATTTAGGGTTTGATTATCAAAATGTGGTTTGACTAAGGAAAACCCCTATTCTCTAACCTTAACACCTTTTTCCTTCTTTCCATGTGTGTTTTGCAAGTTTGTATGTAGATTAGTCAAAGAGCAAGGTGCTAAAAGGTTTCAACTTTCCATCAATATCATCTAAAGTCAATAAACCCTAAAAGGAGATTGAAGACAACTTGTAGGTCAACATATGAAGATTCAGATCTAGATATCTATCAGACACAAAAGTACAAGTTGGTATCTAAAGATTTTTTTTTTGAGATTCCCGAAAGTCATAGGTGGACTAATTCACCATCATTGGCAAATTATTACCACTGCTAGGCTTGAAAAGTGATCTCTTCAAATCTAGACACCCATTTCCATGAAACCTATTCCGACAAAGTTTCCTTGAAGTAGGAATAAGTCACGCAGCTTGGCATAAGTGTCCTAGTGGCCTTCAATAGTAGATTCTAGAAGATTCCAAAGCTCCTCTTCATCAACCTTCAGCTTCTAGGTGTACCCCTTCTACTTCATTAAGTTTTGTTATATATAGCTTGCATACAATTTAGGTCATTTTACATAGTGTTTTCAATACATTTTCATTATATTAGTTTGCATTCAATAAATAGTTTTATTTCATTAGATTACACCACTTAAACACTGTAAACATGCAAAATTATCATCATGCATATTCGCCTATCAATTAAATAAATCAAGTTTATTTGATTAATCTCCTAAGGTTATCAAACTTAATTAAATAAATCAAGTTATTTAATTAATCTCCTAAAGTTCTTCCATTTAATTAAATAAACCCAAATGTTTAATTAAATCTCTAAATATTCTTTATCTTATCATTCAATTTAAACAAATCCAATTTTTTTTTTAATGTCATAATCACCTAATCATCAACGTAATTAATCAAATCCATGATTAAAACTAAGCCTAATCCATGTCCCGTCCTCTTGCTTTTCCCACTTGCACAATAAATCATTTATTTTTGGTTTATTAAAACACTATTTTCCTCACAAAGCATATTCCCAAGGAATATGCCCTCATTGACTCCATTTGTTTGAGTTTTTTGTCCAATAAAATTTGCCCACAAATTTCTCAACCATATGCATTTAATGTTATTTTCAAATTTCAAAACTCACCTAATTGCATTTATCTTGCACAAAGACCAAAATGTGCTCAAGATTTCTCCTCTGAAATTTTGACAAGTGGCATGAATCTATTGGTTGAGGATTAGCCCCACATTCCTAAACTTTTCCTCTTATTCTCCCAATATCACCTATAAATCCAAGGCTTTGCTTCATAATTTCCATCAACAATTTGGAGCAAAGTTACTCTCTTCACATTGAGAGATAATTTTATCCACTTCATAAGAATAGCATCTTCAAGGCATTTTATCATTAAGTTTGTCAAGGATTGGGAAAGGGCTCCTTCACATACCAAAGGTGCACCAATCCAATATGGAATAGGTATGATTCATTTTTTTTTCATATGATTTTGTTTAGTTTGTCTTGTTCTCATTAGTTGCATTGTTTAAGATGATTCAATATTTCATAGGGATGTTGAGTTTGTTGATTTAAACTAACTTATGCTAACAATATGGAATAGTTTAAGTCTCTCTTGCAAATTTTAACATCTACATTATGGTGCTAGAAGGAGGGCTTGAAACTCTATTTCATCTTATTAGTATTAATTTCTAAAGGGGGAAATAGAGTAAATTACATTGGTATTTGTTGACTTCAATCTATTTTCTATCACATAAAATAAGATTGTAGACCTTTTGTTCAGGCTTCAAGTTTTGTTTAATGCATTATTGAGTTTGGTAATTTGATTTTAATCAAAACATATGAGAAGCAACCCATTTAAATGTGTTTGTTTTCTAAATAGTATTTTGAAATAATTTGGTGAATTGAAGCATAATGACGTAGTTTGAGAGCATACATATTTTTTGTCTGATTTGTTTAGCTTCGATTATCTTCACTGCCTAGATTGGATTCCTAGCAGATAGATGAGTACATGGAAATATAATAGGTTTTATTTGTCTCTAGGAATACCCCCATTGGTCTACCTATTGTTCACCACATATTTCCAAACCTCGCTTATGCACACCATTTCAAGTATAGATTACAATGCCCAATCTCAGTGAATAAGTGACTTAACTCCTAATGCACAACCTATTCGTTGTTATCAAGAAGTCAATGATTTATATGTATCTAGCGTGAACTGTACACAACCTTTAATGGCCATAAATGTGTTGTGTTTTTGAATTAAATTCTTCTCCTACTGAAGACAAGCCTATGCTGCATATGAACAAGCAATTTCAGCTTCAATTTCATGTATTTTGGCTTCCAAAGCACCACAGTCATTGGTTAGGTTAAGAAATCTTGTCCAAATATATCTTAATTGAGTTATTCTTCTCATTAAGGTCAGTACTTTATTTCTCCATAACTTCCAATAACTCCCTCTTTGATATGTGTAGCTCACCAACTTCAGGAAATAAGCGATCAACTTCACTATCATTTTTAATAACTGCAAGCTCAAGCTTGTGCATCTACACCTTTACATTTATTATCAAATCATGAGATGCGTTGTTAGTAATATTTATTATCAAATCATTAATTTCCTTTACATTTTTGTCTACATTTCAGATCTGGCAAATCTTGCTCAGGGAGTCACATGATAGGTACAAAAATAAAAACAAAATGAAAAAATCAAAGTCTATGGGTCACACCATAGCTGCAACAGGCATTTGTGAGGAGGTTTCACACTCATCCCAAATTGGAATAATTGAAAAAAAAATCTTGGAAAAGTGGCAGACACCGTTCTTTGTAGAAATATGTAAAAAATGATGAACGTCATAAAGAGCATAATAATATAATTAAGAGTGGAGTCCACAAATGTGTACCCCGAGCCATGAGGCGTAAAGGAAGACCGTTTTTTTTTCATTTTTGGTAAAAAGGTCTCACAAAGTAATATTGTTTTTATCGCAGTACTTTTGGTCACTACCTTCTGTCTATTGTAAGATTTTAGTCGCATCTATCAACGAGGTATGATCGTAGTTATTTCTATTTCTACAAATGCCAAAGTTGATCTAGATTAGGGTGGTTGTGTGTATTAAAATGATGGGTAGCATTTTTTGAGTGTTTTGAACTCAAACATCGTACATGTATTTAAATTAAACTATGGTTGCATTTAAATTAAACTGTGGTTGTCCTCATTTTTGTCGGCTTGGGAAAATGGGGGTATGTGTGGGATCATGATGGGCCAAAAAGTGGCGATATGTAAGTGATATGATGGCCCATGTGGATGACGACTTTATTTTTACCAAAAATTGATGAAATGAAAAGGGTTTTTAAAGGATATTCTCACTTTCCACCAATAAAAATTATGTTCTACTTTGAATTTAATAAATAATTATTATTAATTTTCTATTTGAATTACGACTAAAGTCCTGATTGATAGACTGATTGAAAAAAATCTATAGCTTTCAAATGGTATCACATTTTTTCAATCTGAAACATGCATCACATTCTATGATTTTCATACTATAGGATTAAAGAAAAAGAGTTGAATTTCATGAATTATTGACCAAGTTAAGGTGGTCAGACATACGAGTTTTAATATTTTTTAAAATTTGTAAAAAAAATTCATAATTAATTATTTACTTGGAAAAAAAATACAAACAAATATGCATCACATTGGGACATGAGTCCTATACTTATATCTAAAATATTATAAAAAAATATTATAAGTTTATTGTGGTTAGGGTGGTCAGACATACACATACTTCGTATTTTTTCCTTGAAATTTAAGTACTACTGCATTGAAATTTAAAATTTTCACCAAATAGATTTTTATTTCTTTTAAATAAACCTAGTACTTTAGAAACTACATTCAATTTGATAAAAATTCTATTCTTACATATTTTTGAAATAATATAGATAACTTATTCAAATTTTTACGTCAAGTTGCCTAACTCTGATTTTCTGAATTTTTATTGCCACTTAAGGGCTTGTTTTTTCCATGATGATCCTACACATACCCATGAAACATATTCATTAATTTTGGATGGTTATTGAATTTAGCACCTGTAGATTACTTACTCCGTATTTTTTTAGACACATTTTTCTTGTAAGAAATGTATTTGGTTAGTCAACAATAGTTATCAATGTATGTTGAGTGTGAGTGATTGTCTATTACTTTTTACTTGTTCACATTTGTCGTATGCTCTATACTAAGTCAGTTGTTTTCAGGAATTAAATGATATCCATAGGCTTGATCTAATATCACTTCCTCATAGGTAAATCTCGATGTAATCCCATGTCTCTAACATATTTTGCTAGTAACTCTTTAAATCATTGATGTATGATCTTGAATGACCACTTTATTTATTTCAGATTTTGATAGCAGCAACCTTGGCTCTATGGTTTGTAGCATTTATCTTTCAAGTGTTCACAGTATTGAGATAAAAAAATTATCACTTCATAAGATTTATTTGAGGAATAATTTGTTTGACTTGAAATCATGTAACGTGGCTTCAATAAAGAAAACAATACTAGATCTTCAACATAAAAGATTGCAATTTTACATTTCCATTTTATTTCCTTGTATTGTCTCTTGAATACGGTTTGTCGAGGTTCCTCAAAATTGATGTTTGACCGTAACCATCATTTTTTTTTAGAGATTTTTGACAATGGGGGTAATTTTTCTTTTTTCTTCGCTAATTCCTTGAAGTAGATCTCATTTCTGATAACTTTTTAATGTTTTAATAGGTTGGTGTTGGAGTAGAGCGTTGGAGTTTGAAAAAAATCAAGTGCAGTGAAATAGAAGAAGATTAATACTTTGACATCGCAATAAAGATTTGAAAAATCATTTCTTAGTGCTTAGTGTTATAATCTGAGGCTCCAATTCCTACTTTCATTTTCTATTTTAAACCAACTCACCTTTCAATTTGGGTTTAAAATCAATCATTGATTTGATCTTTTCAAAGTTGGATTAAAATTGAAATTTATAAACTTTACTAAATTTCAATTTGGGTTCCAAAAATTTGACAAACAACTCTCACATTTCCATTTTGGGGGTTTAAAAAGAACTCAATTTTGCCTTTGGAAATTAAAATGAATATGTTCTTTTGTGTCTTGTAATATTTTTTGCAAAATAATTTCATTTAAAAAAGTGTATGGACTTCTCTTGCACTTCACAACGATCTTGAGAATCAAAAATATTTTTGGTGACATTAAGTTGCATAAAAGATTGCCTCAACATTTCAATTTAGGTACATTAAAATTGAACAAAACTTACAAGTGTGAGTGGAGGATATTGCGTACATTCTCTCTCTTTGTATTGCAACAAATATTGATCAAGTTATGGATATTTCTTACTCGCTTTTGTTTATCTTAGAGGGTCTACCTGGTGGGAAGAAGTAATCACCCCAGGGAATGACCCAACCGGGAATACACTAAGGCCAAGTGACTTCCACCCAGGATATAAGTGTGGATATTGGAACAAAGGCCAATATCATGAGGATTATTCCAATGAGAAGGGTAGAAATGGTCTCTTGCCACATGGATAGTCCCCCTTGAATGGAATGCCCGCATTAAAACCCCTTGTTTAGCAAAGGAAAAAATCCTTTCTATTTGTTGGTGCAAATGTCATGTCCTTTGAAGCCACCCCATGTATACATGTGATTCTATTGTAAAGATGAAAATTATTCCATGGGAGATTCAAGGGTACTGATGCTTGGTTGACCCGAGAAGTGTTTTCCATGGAGGGGAGCTAGTGTGGTCAAGCGTGTAATCATCCACATTGAATATGCATAGCTGGATGTATCCATGTGGGAACCCAACAAATATTGTCTTTTTAGCCTAGGGTTGTACATGTTCTTTGAATCGAAAAAACATTGCTTTGATCGAAAACATTTGAAGAAAAATATTCACAAAATCTTCAAATTTCAAACATTTTAGGAGGGGCAAATACCTTTGACTGAATCCAAGTTTTGTTGCTTTCTCTAGGAATTTTATCCTTAGAGGTTTCTAAGAATTTGGATTTACATCATAATTTTCTCATACTAAAGTCAACCTAGGAAACTGTGCTCTTGAAACGTTGATTTTCACATAATGGACCTTGTGGAATGAAAAGGAATTGAGACATAGACATTTAGTTTGAAACTTTAATCAAAGAATTGTTTATGGTAAAAATAACTCATTAAGAAAAGTTAAGAGACAATTAAACCCCACAGAGGTGTTATTTCAAAGGATTTCCCGCAAAATCAAAATTCGGAAACCCAAGTTCAAAAGTCTTAGTCCAAAAGATCGTGAGGAGGGTCTTGAAAGACTTCTTGAATTTAGAGAAAGATTGGTTTACAACTTGTATGAGAAAGCTTCAAGAAACAACCCTAACCTGTACAAGTTTTATTATCAACAAAATCCAACTCTTTTTCAAAGGTTTTCTTTTCTCACATAGGAAGTATCAAGCACGTTCTTAAAAATTGAGGTCTTGTAAGAAAGAGTTTTATATAGGTCAAGTCTAGGATCAAAATCAGTCAGTTTCATCCATCCCTCAACCATCAAAATGAGAGATCATCTCACCAACAAACTCTTGGAAACTTTGAAAACATCATCTATGCTAGACTTCTAGGAAAAATCAAAACCACTTTGTTTGACTTAACACACTTAGTCAAACTATCCTCTTCTGTATGAGTTTACTCTAGGATAACACAACTTCCTAGAGTTTACAAGTTCATTATCCAAAATCACCTTGTTTGACTTAACACAGTTAGTCAAACTATACTCTTGTCTATGAGTTTACTCTAGGATAACGCAACTTCCTAGAGTTTACAAGTGCATTATCACTTTGTTTGACTTAACATGCTTAGTCAAACTATCCTCAATCAAAATCAATTAATCAAGTCCTAAAGTTTAGCATTTCCCTCAAGGTTCCTCAAGAGTTTTCATCATCCGTATCACCCATCTTTTTTTTATCTCATCCTTAACATCACTTTGATCCTTTATTCATCCTAGCTCTTCTCTTATTGTGCCTAAAGATTAAATCAATCGATCTCTATTTTATGGTTCAAACTCGATCTCAACACAAGAAGAATATGAAGCAAAACAAAGAAACATCCACTTAGAGCGATCTAAGAAAATTGAAACAACATTCAATCCTATGATAACCATTGACCTCCCAATCAATCCTCCTCAAATACCTCCAAATATTCAAGAAGAGGATCAAGTGGAGGACATCGCCAACTTAGGGATGACACAAAATGAAATCCTAGAGATGGTGTGAAATCCTGAAAATCATCGAATTGTCAAAGGTATGATGAGGTTATATCCATCCCAATACATGCTTGAGTTATCAAAAGAAGGGGCTAAACTCCCTTCCGAATTTGGCCTAAGCACTATTGTGGAAAGACCTCTTGAGATCATGCCCTTAATCTCATATATGCTTCTACTTCAAAGAGTCACTTAGGACATCCTGTAAATCCTAACATCCATTGCTTCAAGCCCGCCAATTGTTAACAAGGGAAGCACAAAGGTTCAAGAACTCCAAAAACATCCCCTTGTGAGTAATCGAGAGTTGAATTCAAAAACCACACTAGATCAATCCATTCTCGTAAATCCATTGCACCCATATGTTCTGATTACATTCCATGATTCTGCCAATCCAAATTCTTATCATGCAACATCAGTTTATCCTCTAGACACGCAAACCTCTCTCCCTACCTCACAAGGAGAAGGTAATCTATTTGGAGCTAGGGGAATCTTTGATCCCTCATAATCACTTCAAGGAATTGACAACCCATCCATCTACCATTTCCACCCCTACCACTTACATCCACATCACCTCTTGGGTTGGGTTTTCCTCCTCTACCCACAATCAATCAATCAAATCATAACACCCTATCAAATCCTCCTGTCTTGCGATTGATATGACAACAAAAAATGGTGACCATCCAAAGAACCCCCATTATCACAATGGTCCACACGCTTCCCAATCTGCCACCAACACCACTAAAACACAACATGGAAAATTCATTCACTATTGTGTTGCAAGCTGCTCGACAAGCCGCTCATCAAAATGTGCTCCAAAATCAACAAGCCACACAACTAGCTACTCAACAAGCACAATCTCAATTGGAAGCACAACAAGCACAAATGGAACAACAGACTGCACAAGACCAAGACTTAGTACAACAACATCAAGCCACTCAAGCTGCCCAATCAGCCCAAGCTACCCAAGCTATGAAAACACCTCAAGCAACCCAAGCCGCACAAGCCATTGAAATTGCACAAGCAGTCCAACAAGTGCATGTTCAAGCATGGGCCCAATTTCATGTTCAACAAGCATAAGCACAAGCACAGTACTAGGCACAATTGCAAGAAAAACAAGAAGTCTATTAGCAAGGCTTGCAATACTATCAAGTGCAACAACAATACGACCAACAACAAGCATTGTTGGAACAACAACAATAAGCATTGTTGGCACAACAAGAACATGAACAACAACAAGCATTGTTGGCACAAAAACAACACAATGAACACCAAGCATTGTTGGCTCAAAAAACAACATAGTAACTACTTGCTCAACAAAGCTTGCAACAAACACCCTCCAACATCCCACTCATCAATCCAACACCTCAAAATGTGTTCACCCCACTTCCTGATCCACACGATGATGTGAAAACACAAATTAAACTACTCTCATAGCAAGTGCTTGATCTTCAATTAAGATAAATAATGAGGACACTCAACAATTTTTGTCCTTGTCCATTCAATAGGACCTTAGCAATGGTACCATTCTCAAAGGGATTCAAAATCCCCAAATTTGACAAATATCGCAACAACAAATGGCGACAATCCAAACAACCCCCATGGTCAACACATCCACCATTCCTTAAGTGTCTCAAGGACCAAGCATTTCAATCCTACCATCTACCACTCAAACCCAAATCATCAATGCAATGGTTCCTATCATCACAATAGTCAACACCATTCCCAATCCACCACCACCATCATCAAAACCCAACAGGACAAACCCATTTAGCATCATGTTGCAAGCATCTCAACAAGCTACCTATCAAAAGGCACTTCATTAAATCCAAAATCAACAACCTTCACATGTAGTTTCTCAGCAAGAGAAAGCACAATTAGCAATACAATAGGCACAACAGGCTACCCAAGCCCAAGCTTTACTACAACAACAACAAGCCACCCAGATTGCACAAGAAGCTCAAGCTGCACAAGTTGCATAGGCTGCACAGGCATCCCAATTAGCACATGCTCAAGCTCAAGCCCAATATCAAGCTCAACAAGCACAACTGCAAGATCAATACCATGCACAATTGAAAGTAGTCCAACGATAAGCAAATCAACAAGCCCTGCAAGAGTATCAAAGCACAACAAAAAGGCCATCTACAAGCTTTGTTGGCACACCAACAACATGACCAACAAAAAGCATTGTTGGAATAGAAAAAAATTCATGCATTACTCACTCAACAAAGTTTACAACAAACTCCCACCAATGCTCCTCTCTTTAATCAAACACCTCAACCACCTCAGAACACATTCATTCCACCTCTTGATCCACAAGATGATGTGACAACACAAATCAAATTGCTCTCAACGTAAGTGCTTGATCTTCAATCAGGAAAGACAACAAGGATGCCCGATAATCTGTATCCCTATCCTTTTGATAGGAGCCTTGTAATGATACCATTCCCAAAGGGATTTGAAATCCCCAAATTTGACAAATATCATGGGCTGAGAAACCCTGAAGATCACATCAGAGAATTCCAAGTACATTACATGGAAGTCATGTAGAATGATACATATCTGATGTGCCTATTTCCTCAGGGCCTAGTTGGTCCCACCATGGATTCATTCTCTCATCTGCCTACATGCATCAGAACATTCCAAGAAATCGTAGATGCATTACTCAAGAATTATCCATTCAACATTGGCACAAATATTAGTCTTGGGGAATTATCGGTCCTCAAATAGGGAAAGGGAGAATCATTCACCTCCTTCCTACAATGATGGCAATCCAATGCCAATTAGAGCAAGTGGGCCATGCTAGAGGAGCAACAGGTTTGCACTATTATTTCCAATTTGGAGAAGACCTTGGCATTTTATCTAAAGATATAGAGCATCACCACATATGACCAATTGATCCCCAAGGCACTCAACATCGTAAGGTTCTTTATTTCACAAGGGGACACACCTACATAACATGAACACCAAGATAGTCATCAATCCAATAGTTGTAATGAGAAAGCTCACACATAGGAAAAAAACAAGAATCCCACTAATGATGGAGTTGTCGATCCCAAGGTCGTCATCAGTGCTCCAAAGCAAAATACCGAAACATATCATCAACCGTAGAATAACAATCACAATAATGCATAAATCAATGCGGTAACCCAACAACCACCCCCCAATCACGCCGACAATCTAAATAATCAAGGAGGGCCACCTCCAAAAAATAGATATCCCCCAAGATGAAATTCATAGTCCTTAGGGAATCAATTGAATCCATCATGAAAAATTCGGTGAATGAGAACCTCATGAAAATATCCACTTATGATTATTACCAAGAACCCTAGGTGAAACTGCCCTGGTACAATGAAAATTTCCTTTGTGATTATCATAAGCTCAAGGGGCATAAAACCACCAACTACAAGAAACTTAAAAATCTCATCTAAGACCTCATCGATGACAAGATCATAAATTTTGAGCAACCAACTGGCAATCAAGATCTAAAAATCTACACAAATTCAATGCTCGATCACAACCAAGGAAACAACAAAGGGAAACAAAAATATGGAAATGTGAGCCATGTCTATTAAGGAGTTGTTGCATGCCTTGACGAAATGGTTATGGTTTTTAGCATCAAAGGAACCAAAACTGATTGTGGAGTCACCACATGTGGCGGTAAGGTCACCATTATCGGGGCATCACAACCACTAGGAAATCCACCTCAAATTAGAAACCCATTCCTAGTGGCTAAAATGTCCTAAAACAATTAAAAAGAATCCCTACTCAGATCTCCATCATGGAGTTATTGAAGATTTCAACTGCCCACAGAGAAATCCTTAAGGAAGCATTGTCTTCATCTACCATCTTTGCCAACCTTGATACAAAGAAATTCTAAGCTATGGTTGGTAACATCACCACTCAAAATTTCCTCACTTTTTCCAATCAAAAATTCCCTACCCAACCATCTCACAACTGTGCACTCCACCTTGAGGTCCTGGTTCACAAAAATAAGGTCAAAAGGGTCTTTGTGGATGGGGGTGCATGCCTCAACATTTGTTCACTCAAGCTTATAAAGAATCTGGGAATCTCTGAAGATTCCATTGAAAAAGGTAAGGGTATCACAATCGGGGCTTACGATGATGAAGAAAGAGTGTCTCAGGGCATTGTTCAAATCCCTATTAAAAAGAAAGAGTGTCTCAGGGCATTGTTCAAATCCCTATTAAAGTAGGGCCAACAATTATGGAAACTACCTATTGGGTACTTAGCCTTAATCTACCTTATAACATCCTCCTGGGGCACCCATGGATCCATGGGATGCAAGCAGTTGCATCGACCTTCCACTAATGTGTCAAGTTTTCATACCAAAATCAAGAGGTCACAATCTATGGTGATCCTGAGCCCTTTGCTTACTACACATAGCTGGAGGCCAAGTATTATAAATTTCCCTAAGTCCCAAAGAACAATGAAGGCCCCTCAACTCCATATATAGATCCATCCAACATAGCCCCCACTTCTGGGACAAAGACACCCGCCATCCCTGACATATCCAACATCAAGCTTATAATCCAAGACAATGGGTGTGGGGAATACAAAATGAAGAAGGAAGCCTTTGTAGTAGCGGAGTTACCTCAATCCCCTAGATCTCATAGACAACCATAACCCACCAATACAACAACTCAAACCTTTAGAGAAGATCCCTACCGATTCAAGAGTTGGGGAGATCTAGGCTGAGAAGTGGTGGATGAGAGAGACGTATGTAGTCTCCTCTATCAAGATGAAAGAGGTATGTGCCAGCCCTTCAGATGGATGATGCAAATAGAGGACTTGAATTAATGTTGGGTATGGGCTATAACAGAAATGTAAGTCTAGGAAAGAACAGCAATGGCTGATTAGAACCTATCATTGTTCATAAACGAATGAAAAATCTTGGCCTTGGGTGTACCCCTCTAAATGTAACCATACATGGTCGAAGGACCCCAATTAAAGCAATCTGGACTCCCCCTCAGCTAATCACAACCACCCTTCAACTACTAGTATGTACAGGTCTACCCTTAGATAACATCACCATTGATGTAACCAACATGTGTAGTAGTGACGAGGATCCCATAACTAATTTACCTATGTTAGTCGAAGAATCCTCCCTATGCATGATTATCACCTTGTCTTTTTATTTAGACCACCAAACCCATGAAATAAACTTAGTATATCCCCAACTCGTCGATAATGATAAACGAGGACCACTGATTCTTGACATGTAAAAAAATGATGAGGTGCTCTTAGAGTTCATGGGATTACAGGATACACTACCATATGGAGATCATAAGGTTGGATTTGACATCATACTAGATACTCAAGCCTATTATGGGGAGATGATTGAATCCTTCAGTCACAAAAGTGAGAAATTAAGAATAATCTCAAGGTTCTTGAATGAAAACCACACTATGGGACTCTTTGACCTAAAAAAAGTAAAAATAAAGGATGCATCCAACGGTGAAAACCTCTTTGAGGCACTGGAGGATGAAGGATTCAATCTTCCCCTTAGTTCCCTTCATCAAGAAAAAATAGTGGTCCTAGCAGAACAATGCAATCTGGTCAACTTGGGAATAGAAGAGCTACCGCACATAAATTTCTATGTTTAGTCATTTATCATGGAAGAACAAGAACTCTTAGCTGAATTCCTAAAAGAAAGAAAGGTAAAATTTGCATGGACTTATGCTGACATGCCTGGGCTTGATCCAAAGGTGGTAGTTCATCATTTAGTTGTATATCCTAAAGCGAAACCTATGAGATAAAAGCTCAAAAAGATGCATCGCCAAATAGCCTTGTTAGTCAAAGTGGAATTGTAGAAGCTCCTCGATGTGTGGTTCATATGCTCGATTGATTATATAGAATGGGTTTCAAATCTAGTACCCATTTCAAATCCCGCTGGGGGCATCCACATCTGCATCAATTTTAGAGACTTGAACAAAGCGTGTCCCAAGGATGACTTTCCAGTACCAAACATTAACATGATAGTGGATATGGCGACCAGACACGAGATGCTATCACTAATGGATGGGTTATCAGGATATAAAAAGATCATGATAGCAAAGGAGGACTAGCACAAGACAACATCCACATGTCCATGGGGAACCTACTACTAGAATATGATGCCATTTGGACTAGATAATGCAGGAGCCAACTTATCAGAGAGCCATGACATTAGTATTTCATGATATGATCCATAAGACTGCAGAAGATTTTGTGGATGACATATTGGCTAAATCAGAGAAATGATGGGACCACATATTAGCTTTGAGCTCCATTTTTGATAGGTTGGAAAATTACAAGGTTTGATGCAACCAAAAGAAGTGCATCTTCAGAGTGCAATCAAGCAAGATCCTAGGGTATATTGTGTCAATGAGAGGAATTGAGGTAGATCCCGCCAAAGTCAAGGAAATCATTGAAATGGAAGCACCCAGGACACTAAAGCAGTTAAGAGGATTTCAAGGGAGAATTCAGTCCATCTATAGATTCATACCATAGCTAGTAGACAAAAAAATCCCATATTCTCATCTACTCCACAAGTGGGTAGCATACAAATGGGATGAGAAATACAACCAAACATTTAGCAAAATGAAGCAATACCTACTCACATCTCTAGTTCTAATTCTACCAATTCCAAGAAAATAATTAATTTTATACATATCGGCAACAATGATAGCCCTCAACGCTCTCTTAGCCCAACATGATGAAAATGGAAGGGAAAGAGCAATCTATTACATCAATAGGACCATGGTAGGACATGAGCTAAATTACATACCTATTGAGAAATATTTTCTAGCAGTCATGTTTGCAACTTAGAATTTCAGACACTACATATTGGTGCATCAAATCAAGCTAATCACAAAAATAGATCCACTAAAATACCTACTTTCCAAAGAAACTCTCACAGGACAAATGGCTAAATGGGTAATGATCCTAACAGAGTAGAACATTGAATATGTGGAACGAAAGGCCATTAAAGGGCAAGAAATTGCAGACCAGCTAATAGAAGTGCCTATATATGCAAAAAACCCACTTGTTTCAGAGTTCTCCGACGAATCAATCTTTAACCTTAGTGTAGCAGATCACTAGAAGATGTATTTTGATGGATCCTACACACAACACAGGTCAGGAGTGGGAATCTTCTTCATCACTCCACAAGGGGACTGCATACCCAAATCTTACAAGTTGTCATTTTCTTTCACAAACAACATCATAGATTACAAGGCTCTTGTCATAGGGATAGGGATTTTAGTGCAATGATAGATTATGGCTCTTAAGGTATATGGAGAATCAAAACTAATAATCAACTAAGTAAATAATGGATATCAGAGAAAGGATGACAAACTGACTCCATACAAGAAATTGGTGGGGAGCCTCAAGGATTCATTCATAGATATTACATTTGAACAACTACCTAGAGAAAATAATAGAGCAATGAATGTAATGACTACAATTGGATCACTCTTGGAAATCTCACACAACATCTCAAAACATGAATTCCTCATAGAGTAGCTTCTCGTACCAATATTTGAGGTACTAGATTCTGAATTCATGTGTGAAATCATTGGTCCCAATGATCCTTAGTACCATGAAATTTACACCTAATTGAGAATAGGAGTCCTTCCCGCTGACATAACCCTGAACCTCAAAAGAGATTTTGTCAAAAATTCTTCATGTTTCATCATCCTAGGAGAAACCCTCTACCATAAGAGCATCAAAGGGACCCTATTACATTTCCAAAATATCAAGGAATCCCTAACTACTCTAACCGAGCTACACAATGACATTTGTGGTTCACACTCAAGCGGTATGACTTTGACTAAGAAATTGTTGAGGACAAGATATTATTGTCCCACAATGGAAAGAGATGCACATGACTTTGTCAGAGGATTTTTGTTGTGTTAGTAGAATGGGAACCTCATCCATGCACCATCTCAGGAGCTTAATCCAATTACCACAGCTTGGCTCTTTTCATAGTGGGGGCTCGATCTCATTGATAAAATCAGCCCCACCTCATCTAATGACCATAAGTTCATCATCACCGCCATGGAGTACTTTACGAAGTGGGTGAAAGCCATTCCGATGACCTACATAACTAGAAAACAGATATCTAAGTTCATCCTAAACTACCTTATTTGTCGATATGGTGTCCCTCAAGCCATTATCTCAGATAATGGGACACCTTTTAAGAATTAGGATGTTCATGACCTTTGCCAAAAATTCAATAGCTAACATTACTTTTTCACTCTGTATTATCCCCAAGGCAATGGCCAAGCAAAAGCCACCAATAAAACCATTCTAAAAATCCTTAAGAAAATAGTTAATGAGGCTGGTTGTGACTAGCATTTGTAGCTAAATCCCATCTTATGGGCCTACCACACAAGCATCCACACACCAATAGGTGCCACCCCCTTTTCTTTGGTCTATGAATTAGAAGGCATCCTCCCCATTGAGATCAAGCTCCCATCCTTGAGGATATCACTACAAAATCTCATTATAGATGAAGAATATTGGGTGTCATGACTAAATGAGCTAGAACTACTAGATGAATGGTGTATGGATGCCTTAAACCATTTACAAGTATATCAAAACCATCTCAAGTGAAGCTACAACAAGAATATTAGGAGGTGGACCTTCCAAGTCGGTGATATAGTACTAAAGGAGAATCAAAAGAATGTGCCAAATCGGAATAGCAAAGGAAAATTTGAACATAATTTGTTGGGACCCTTCATCAATACAATAAGCTATAAATCAAGGGCATGTCAGCTATGAACACCCAAAGGGGAACCTGTATAGGAGCCCATGAACAACTCCCATCTCAAAAAAATTTATGCCCAATCTTTTAAAGGTAAATATAAAAAAATATAAAAATATAAAAATCCAAAAAAAATCAAAAAAAGGTTTAAAAATAGTAAAGAAAAAATCATCCTCTA
This sequence comes from Sequoiadendron giganteum, assembly GCA_007115665.2. Classification (NCBI taxonomy): domain Eukaryota; kingdom Viridiplantae; phylum Streptophyta; class Pinopsida; order Cupressales; family Cupressaceae; genus Sequoiadendron; species Sequoiadendron giganteum. The sequence continues at coordinate 484,766,682 of CM021100.1, read as the reverse complement.
GTGAAAGCCACTTTGGACAAGTACCTTGGTGAAAACCTGACAAATAGGTACCTTGTGTAAATAAAGCATTCTCTATCCACTAGGATCTTCATGCCTTATTCTACACACTCAATTATCTATTACATTCCATTAATACCTCCATCATCCATCTGCATTTGTACCATAGCTTAATCTAGTGCTCGTATCATGTTCCACCCCAATACTACTTGGCATATTCCTAAGGTTAGTTTGTCCTACCTATATCAAAGTAGTCTATCACATCATGCTGGGGGCATATTCTTGTACCTACAGCGGATCAGATTCGTGTATATTCTTCTGATATTCCTTAAAATTAAAAATACAAAAACATTCAAAATATCCATCTGAAATCCAAAAACATTGAAATCATATCAAAATCCAAAACATGTCAAAAATCCAAAAAATAAAAAAATAGAATCATCCTACCGAACTAATTCATCTTTAAGCTTGAATGTAGGCAAGGTTGGTCATTGATCATCCCCCAAGATACCCTAGGTCATTCCTTTAGGCATCTGTCACAATACCCTAGCAATTCATCATTTGTTTATATCTTCATCCTATAAATTGGTCAAGTCACTAGTCAAACTATGTGGTCTTTGTGTGTGTAACATAGGCAAGGCTAATCTATTGATCAAATCCTGAGACCCTTAGGATAGGTCTTTGAGTTAGTCTTTTGGTCAAAATCTTAGAAAACCCAAAAACATTAGAAAATTTGAAAATCAAAACATTCGTAAAAAATCTCAAAATCCCAAAAAACAGTCTCAAAACATTTCAAAAGATCAAAAAAATCCAAATATTTGGAAAAACCCAAAATGGTGCATCCATCTCATCTGACTTTAACTCCCAGTAATCTCATCCATAATAAATCATCATTGCCTTCATCCTTTGGTAAAGCAATTAGAAGCAAGTCTAGTAGGTTCTAAAGTGAAAGCTCAATTGTCATAGTCTCAAGTCTAGGTCAGTAAGTCAACAAGTTAATCAACTCAGAGTGTCAATAGCTTATAATCCAATCAATCTCATAATCACCTAGTCACAACATGTCCTAGGATGCATCCTTCCTACAATGGATATCAACATCAGGCATCACCATAGTTTAGTCTTGGCTAGTAGTATAAAGAACATTAGCTTGTTTGTTTACTGTATCTTTGTCTTTTTGACTTATCTTATTTTGCACTCATTTTGATGACCTCTCAATGATGCCTAATCAAAATGGTTTAGAAAGAAAGGAATGGGGTAGCAATCATTATCTTTTTGTCTTCCATGCTTGTTGGATGTTCTTGTAATATAGCTTGGTCATGCATGCTTTATAGGGAGGGTGTTTTAGATATCTTGTTGACCACAAAGGAAGGATTTCTTTTCTATGTTTTGGTCCAAGATGTTTAGAATATCTAAACTTCATTCTGAATAAGGTTTTGTATGTTAGGTGTGAACAAGATTACTCCTATCTGATTGTCAAGTCAAATTCCACCACACTAGGTGCAACACCATCCTGGTTCTTTATACCTTGATGCATCATACCTATGTGTGTTATCAAATATAAGCAAAGTTATTCTCTTTATCTCTCCCATAATTTGATAAGAAATACACCATCATTCATCATTATATCTAATAAATTTTCAAATGACTCATAGGACTTTTTGGACTTCTACATCATCTCAGATTCAAAGGTTGATCCCTCTCATTCTTCTCTCCTATTTCACACTAACATAGTATCATTTCATCAATGCATCCATCTTGTATTCATAAAACATCTGCACTCTCATCCTACATAATCATGTCATATCATCATAGGACAACATCATCCATCTCATCCATATCACATGCATTGCATCATCATTTTAGTTGTTTAAAATCATATAGATTTTTTATTCTAAGAATCTTACAAACATATCATTTGCATCATCATTATCATATAGATCAATTAGTCTAAGGATCCATACATCCATCTTGAACCTCTTTTTCATGAGATCGACCCTCAAATTGAACTTTTCACTCAATCTCTCGAGGGGGCAATGTACCAACATACTTCTTTCCATTTGGGCATTCGAAAAAAAGAAGATTTTTTATTAATTTTGATCTTGGTGGCATCATTATTTGAATCAATGCAATACGTACATTGCTTCAAAGATGGGAAAAATGTAGACACTAAAATTAATCAACTAACACAATACATATAATCCCGCTCAATTAACAACTTATCCTCTATTAATCAAATAAACCAATTTATTTAATTAATTCACTAAGCTTCATCATATATAATTAAATAAATGAAATTATTTAATTAAGTCCTAAAGGTCTTCTTGTTTGATTCAAAAAATCAAAATGAATTAAATCAAATATCAAAACCCCTAAAATCTTCCCATTTAATTACTCTAAATTAATTAACTCATAATCATAATTACCATTCTCTAGCTTTTAACTCAACCTGAGTCAAACCTAAACCCTTAACTAACCCACCCACGTACACATGAAATTCATTTTAATTTGTTATCTAATTATCTCTATTTTCCCTCACAAGGCATATTCCAAAGGAATATTCCCTCATTAACTCCATTTGTTGAATTTCTTGTCCAAATAAATTTCCCTCCAAAATCTCTCAACCATATGTATTTAAAGCTATTTTTCAAATTTCAAACCCACTTAACTTTATTTACTTGTGCAATCTCCAAAATGTGCTCATTCCTCCTCCAATCACATGTGGAAAAGTCACCTTCTCTTATTGGTTAGTCTTTTGTCCCACATTCATTGAAATCCTTCAATCTCCAACTCTTGGTTTTATAAATTCATGGCACTTCTACTTGATTTTCATCCACAATTTGAGTATCCTTATTATAGGCATTTGGAATTCATCTTCTTGCATCTTTTTGTTGATTATCATCTCGAAGCTTATCAAGGATTGGGAAAGGGGTCCTTTTCATATCAAAGGTGCACCAATCCACTATGGGATACGTATGCATTATGCTTCTTTTCATGCTTTCATTTGGTTCATTTGATATTTTGTTGCTTTGGTTGCATTATGAAGCATGTTGTAGTATTTTATAGGGATGCTCGGTTGGATTTGCATTGAATCACTAACTATACTAATGTGTGGGATATTTTAAGCTAGTTTTCAGATTTTAACATCCATAGTATGTGAAATGGTATTGTAACTCATTTGCTGCAAAAAATTATCATTCTTTAGTTCTCTTTTAGGTGATTCTATGATAAGGATAGGTTTATTTTGAATTTTCAGTTGTTGTGAGGGTGGATAAATGATAAGTTGAGGATTAGGTGGTGCAATAATTAAAGGATTTGTAGGAGGTTTAAGAATAAGAGGACTTGAGTGAGTCCTAATTTTCACAACCTCAACACAATTATCCTTTGAACCAAAAATTTTAGGGGAAGGAATGCTCTCTCTTACAGTTCTAGGGTTTTTGCACCTAAAAGGAGAGAGATTATTTCACACCCAAAACTTTGAGGGTTCATTCAAGATTAATATGATAATGTGTGTGGAGTGTGTGTGTGACTAAATTAAATGATCTAAATGTTGGAAATGGATAAAGGAAACCAAATACTAATGCAAAACCTAGAAAATGGAATATGTTTGAAAACACATTGAGATATGCAAACATGACCTAAAAATATGTATAGAAATGCAAATAAAGAAAAAAAGAGAAGTAAAATAGAAAAAATGCACCTGGAAATGTGTTGAATACTAGAAATGTCATCGATTCTCAAAATTTGGCTTATTGGGACACTTATGCCATTCTAGGTTACTTATTCCCAGATCTAGAAAACTACATCGACGCCCATTTCAGCGAAATGGGTATCCAAATTTATAGAAAACTCTGAAAAAATGTGTAGTCAGACTAATTCACCACTATTCATGAGTTAGTCCACTTTGGATTTTCTAAAAGTTTGAAAGTAGAAACGGAAGCCCTCGGTCTGCACTTTCTATTGCTCCAATTGTTTGAATCTGAAACCCTGATTCTCAACATTGTAAATGAATTTTAGTGTGTATTTTACCCTATCCAAGAAGGAGGTGCCCTCAACAAGTCTTCAACCTATTCTTCCATGATCTCCAAGCCCTCAAGATTCCTAAATCTGCAAACACACAAGGAAAGAGAGTGAAATGTTGGATGTTAGGGCATGGGGGTTTACTTTGGTCAGACTCCTTTTAGATAAATAAATCAAATGAAGAAAGATGAAAATGAAGTATGAAATAATGGATTTAGAAACTTTCCATGGTGATTAATCTTGAGTTGTTGCAACAATGGTTGAAGAATCTTCCATTGAATTCTTGCTTGATGACTTAGAATGCCAAAACCCTAGCTTTCTTGAGAAGAATGAGAAATGAGTGATTGAGAAGAATAAATTTTTGAGAGAGTTAGGAGATTAGGAGATCAAGAATGAGGGGAAAACCCTTTATTTATACATTATTTTCCCCAATTTCCTGAAAATACCTCATTAGAGTCTGACCTTAGGGTTTAAAGAATAATATACCACCAAAATATGAAGATATTTTTATTTTTAAGCTTGATGGGACTAAGTCACCCAAGGTGGTGACTTAGTCCACATAGAAAATTTTAAGTGGATGTCAGGAATTAAAATGTAATTAATGATTTTTCATGGGATTGTTCTTTGAAACAAACTTAAGTAGGGCCTATAAGTGCATAAAGGGGCCATTTTAACATAATAAAGGGTCAATTTGTTGATGAGAAGCCTAGAAAAGTGTGAGAGTTTGTTACAACTTTTTACAACAATTTGAAATAAGGCTTGGTAAGTGATAAAAAGAGGTTGTTTAGGTGAAATATGTTAGAAAGGTCCTAGAAAAGTGTGAAAGTGTGTTACAACACTTCACAACACCTTTACAAGACACCATAGAATTATTATTGATTTTCAAGGGTTCAAGACCTAGTGTGAATATTCTGTCCATATTACAACATTAAAACTAAGCAAAACTAGGTCAAAAATCCACAAGAAAGGTCCAAATGAGCGAAAATGTCAAGGATACATTTTTTTGCAACACAGTTAGCCCCCACTTTAGTGAGAGGATAAAATTGATTCAAACTCACACTAAAGTAGCAATTGAAGAGAGGGGTCCAATTATACTAATACAAATGGAAAATGAGATCAAAGATAAAGGAGGTGGTGAAGACCCTAGGATCCAAGATCCTAAGTCAAACCATCATTAGCACAAGAGGACACACACAAGGGTGAATGATTTGTATAAAAAAAACATACATGATCATATAATGGCAAGAACTAGAAGGAAAAGGAGAATGAAAGTAAAAAGGGTGGATCAAGCTTTGACCATTTGTCTAGCTAGTTGTGGATCAAATCTAGGCTGTTTGTCCAAAAAAATGCATACTCACTCTAAGGCGATTGAACTCTTGGTTGTTTTCTGAGTGAGGAGTCCAAGAAGGTGAAAAACATACACTCATGGTTGGTATGTACTCACACACACATTGGTGGCTATGGGGAAATTCATGTCTCTAGTTGGGCTTCTCGCTCAGACCATACCAATGTTATACCTCCTGATAACTTTGATAAGGTGCCGCAAAAGAAAATGACTTTTGTAAATGATTTTTTAAATGTAGAAATTGTGTAGGGAATATTCAAAAGGATTTTTCTTAGCTCGTGCAAGGTCTCATCTTAAGGAACATTATGTATAATGTCTCCAAGAGAGGAAAATTGCAAATGGTCTCATCTTGTTTGTAAGAGAGGACAAGTGCAATGTCTCATCCTAAGCAACATTGTACATAATGTTTCCAAGAGAGGGAATCACAAGAAAAATAAAATCGCACAATGAAATGTGAGTGTCAATGTATGCCAAAAATTTAAAGCGGTTTCTAACACCATTACTGTTAGAAATTACTTTAAAGTAGAAGAAGGAATGAGGTCTTCTTCATAAATCCCTATGCCAAGTCATATTTGTCTAATAAGCTACGTCATGAGAAAGGATAGTATGTCACAGGAAACTCAACTTAAGACATGTCATCCACATCTCAAGCTTGATTTTATATGTTCATGAAAGGTTAATGACTAGTCAAAAGAGAAAATGATGGATGGCATACAAGGAGAAGGCTACCGAACTCCTTGCCCCCACTTAGTCTAGGAAAAGGGTGAGCCGAAAGGATTAATGAAATGCATGGTTGAGTGAAAATCAGTATCAATTAGAGGAATTAGGTGCCCCCACATAAGAGAGAGTACCAAATACCTTAAGATGTTGGATTTTACTTCTCAAGGCCTTATATGCATTTGTAGAATGACCATGGACTCTGTGGTATGCACAAAAGGAATTCTTGTAATAGAATTTGTTTTGAGTTAACGAAGAAAGGGATATCAAGTGATCTTGGAGGAGTCTCGACAAGATACCCTCTTGATCAATGGTAAAAAGTGTTCCTCCATCTTGTGACAAATATGTGTCTTGGTTAGTACATTATGTCATACCTACGTAAGGTGCTATCAATTGTGAGATTTTGTATGCACCTTTAGAGGAGTGTGTAAAATCTAAATCAATAGTGGGTTGCAGGATGACATTGACATTAAGTGAGGTTTTCTTTGTTTGGTCCAAGTGTTGCAAAGGATCACTTTTGAGACCACCAATGTCCATCAGTTTAGGATGCACTAGTATAAAGGTTGGGTTAAGAAAATCATGTGTGAAGGTGTTGATGTTGATTGAAGGATTGGTAATTTCGATCAAAGGACAATAACCAAGTCCATGAGTCATTTTTTTCATGTTAGGATCGATGGGGACACATATACCTTGTTCTCGAGTACCACATCCTTTTCCACTATAGCTAAGTTGTTTCATAAGCTCATAAAATTTTCCATAAAGCATTTGCATTGCTTTTGGATTGGGTGTTTGTTCATTGTATAAAGTAATTGAGGTGGATTCTTGTGAAGGATATTTCAAATGTTGCATTGAAAAGACTTGTTTTCCCTTTTTGATATTTTTTTCTTTGTTTATTTTTTGTACAAGTTCCACTTGTGTGGTTGGTGTGAAGGTGTTAAAATTATTTTTTGTATTTTTTCTCAATTTGTAAGATACTAAAAGGATCAAGATCAAGATCAAGTGTGTGTACTTGGTTGTTGTAGATGTACTTCATTTTATGATGAAGAGTGGAAGACACCCCATTCATTGCATGAATCTATGGCCTACCTAAAATAAGATTATATGAAACATCATGTGGCATAACATGGATCAATGTGTCTAATGTGGCCATTCCAACTATACGAGGAAAAGTGATCACACCAAGCGGTTTATGCCCTACACTATGAAATCCACTGATAGATAAAGAGGTAGGTTGAATGTTTGATTTATCCACATGATGTCGGATCTCAATTGTGATCATGGTTTGTCCTTCATGACAAATCCACTTGTTTCGAGTCTTAGGGCTTGAGTGCTTCATATTTGGTCGCTCAAGATCTTTATGCTCTTCATATTTAGTAGTTTTGATATGATATATACTTGATGTCTCTTGATGATTACAGTTGTTTAATATGTTGATTCACATGGTTCATGGGATGCACTTTCAAGTTTCAGGCTTTAACATATTGTTACTGATATTTGACATGGTGTTCATTGTGATAGGGAATGCATTTGTTTCAAGGCATGCATTTTATTTAGATATATATGTCATTTCTATCTTGACAGGTCATTAGATCTTTCTGCTTCAGGTTGATCCTATTCTTGGTGTTTCGGGTTCAGGTTATTCAACTAGCATATTATTTTAGTTGATATTTTTCTGCTTGATGTTGGATTCATTGATAGTTATATGGTTGATCTTGGCATATGGTGTCTTTATCCTATTTCATACAATCCTCATTGACAAGGGTTGATGACTTGGCTAAGTGAAATAAGGTCACATTGAATAATTGATACCAGGTCTCTTCGCATTTATTGTGGTCAACAAGTATTTCTTCATAATACTTAGGTAAATATCCTTGAAGCATCTTATGGTTGATATTACCTTCAGTGAGCATATTGAATTATTCATATTTTTTCACCATAGATAGTGTCAGGCACTAAATGTCATTTTTGTCTTTTTCATTGGTTGGTATTTTGGAATCAACATCTAAAAAGAGCTAAACCCTACCGGGATTCCCAAAGCATACATTCAAGGTGATAACTCTCCTATCAATCACTTATGTAAAGTCTTTGAATATATTTCTTGGTAGATTATCATGTGCAATAGACAACCTTCTTTTCTCATTAACCTCGTCAACATTTTGAAATTCATGGACATGGAATAAAGTTTATTATATGATTATGTTGAATCAAAAATTAGGAGTAATAATCAAGGGATTATTGTGTTGGCCTCCATGGTAATTAAATCATCATTGTCTCGGCCTCCAAGGTGATTATTGGTAGTAGAGTTAAAATCATTATAATGTGTATTATCATTTCAAACTTAAACTTTTATCTTTCTTGGGATAGTAATCAAATTCCTTGTGAAAGTATTGATTAGGGAAAATTTTCTTTCATTGGCTCTTCTTGAAAAATAGGGTTAGTAACCCTAACTGCCACCTTGGAGAGAATGTAACTGCACTTGCTTTGATGATTCTTCTTGCTGCAAATCAACTGACATAAGGTTATGCTCATTGTATGAGCTATGTTGTGCTTTGTTGCTTATTTTGATGCTTTTCATTCGTTAAGGGCACGAAGGAGAAAGGAAATTCAATGGAGTTACCTACTGGGTTAGTAGATGTTTCTAAATAGGTTATCATGCTCTTTTTTTTTTGGTTTCACCCTTCATTATTAGGTATTCTTTCCTCTACTAGAAGAAATTTTTAAATGCACAAGTTACTCATTCTTTGCTTTATTTAGAAAAGGAATAAATGGATTACTTGAGCGTCTTTGATAGTAATAGCATGCTATGATTTGAGTTTCATTTTTTTTCCATTATGGGTATTCTGAAATGTTCTTGTTTCTTTCAAACAAAATAGGCATATTGGGAAATCGAATTTTTTATTGGTATTTTGTGATATGTCATTGGTTCTTGTACAAATTCATGTGGCCGAAGGCATTTTTTTTTTAAGGAACGGGTTGTTAATGAGATGCCCTCATGCCATAGGTTTGAGGGCTTTCTTGAATCATTTCAGGAATAATATTCAACTTCAGAAAATACCTTTGAAAAAGACAGATGATTAAAAATATTGGTGCATAATGTTATTATTTTTCTTGGCATTCCTAGAACATATGATTTTACTAGTGCAAACATTGTTGATTTTAGGGTTCTGAGAACAAAACCATTATTACATTATGTTTTATCTAAAAACTGTTTTGAAGGTTCAAAAAGGAAGATGTGCATTTGAGTAATAGGGTGAAAATATAGTGATTGATCACTTGTTTTATTGTATTGAATGTTCTTGAAAAATAAGTGATAACTTTTGTAATGCAAAAAAAAAAACGATAATGCAGAGAGATAGCTTTCGTGTTGAATATGTCTAGTATTTTGAAGGTTCAATTGAGAACCTTTAGGATATTAGGGGTATTATATTGAGAGGCTCCTGTAAGTTGATAAGAAAAAAAAGAAATCCTATGAAATATGATTGTACTAAAACTAAATGAGGGGTTGGTGCTCCTTGAAATGGGTGTTTCTAAATAAGGGGTTGTTTCTCCTTGAGTGGATGCTTTGAAATTTTCCAGCAAGGCATTGTAAGAAGTGATTTGGAAATATAAGCCAATATGGAAGCAGTTTAGGAGTGGTTTTCCTAGCCCAGGAGGGTTTTCCACTAGGAAAATTCTTTGTCTTATGGTCTCATTGTTTTAATGTAATAATGTGTCTAAACTGTGATGATTTTGTGAGTGATTGTTCTTATCAGTCTAAAAAAATTTTAATGTTATTTCCTTCATATCTACAAATATTTATTTTAAAATTTCTTGCACAAGTCATTGTTGAAGACACTAATTCAAAAGGAAGCATAAAAGTATTCATTTGATTCATAGCTCAGGAATTGTTATGGTGTACTGAAGCTCTTAGTTGTTTCATGCTTATCATATGTCATTCCATTGCTTAATTATTTTAGCATCTCATATGTTTGCATTAGAATCTATTTGTACTAAAGTGATTAAACAATGTTGATCTTCATGTACAATCTTATGAGTTGCACCCTTTTTGTCATCGTGCATTGATTGTTAAACAATGCCAGTCATCTCTTTTACAAATGTAAGATATCTCACACAAGTTTTAATTGGTATAAGTTGTAAAAAATGAACTTAGTTAATGCTATCATGAATGCTCTCGAAGCCATTACTCTAACCTATTTTGAAAAGAAAGGGAATCATAATTAAAAGTCTTGATCGAAGTTAAAAAGATTTAGAAACTAATTCACCCCCCTCTCAGTGTTTGTCCATACTCCAGCAAGTGGTATTAGAGCCATACCTGTACATAAGTCTAACAACTTAGGTTTTCCTAGTCATGGAGTATTTTTTATGGCTAAGTGAAAAAGAAAAAAAGGTCGAAAGAAAGCCCCTTGTTTCATGAATTTTTTTGATAAACCAACCTTCATCAAGTGTAGTGAATTTTTGTCTCAATAAATTCCCTTGTCATTTGATAATAAAGTGATTATGTAGTTGGAGAAGAAGGAGATCACTTAGTAAGTGACTTTGAACAAGAATTTGGTGAAAAGGAATGTGAAGGTGATAAGTTTGAAGTTGATTTGGAAGGAGAACTACTTGTTTCCTTAGATGAACTTAAAAGGATTAAGCAAGAAAATCAGGAACTTAAGGTACAAATTCAAAAGAGTATTGATACTAATAAGGTATGAAACCAAAACTATGATAAATCTGAAAAGACTATTGAATTTTTGAAAGCTCAAATGGTTGATAGAAAAAGGACTAAAGAGGGATTTGAAGTCAAGTTAAAATACAAGGATGAGTTGTGCAATAAACTAGAAAATGAGATTGCTTCTTTAAAGAAATGTTCAAATAATGATTCCTTGTTAAAATAACTAATTCTTAAATATGATATGATTATAAGTTAGAAAATTGAAATTGAAGAATGTAAGAGGATAGCAAATATTGTAAGGTCTAATTTGGAGGATAAAAATATTGAAGGTCTAAAACATGAAGGAGAAGTAGTTTCATTAAGAAAAGAGCTTGGAAGTGTCAAGGTTCAATTAGGTAAAATTTAGAAATTTGATCATAGTACTAATATATTGAATGAGATGTTGGGCAGACAAAACCATTCTAAAGATCCTATAGGAGTGGGATATGGGGTTGGAAAATGTTTTGTCAAAGAATCTAAATATGAGTCAGTTTTTGCTACTGTAGATGGAAAGAGGCTTACTTTCAAGTAAACACAAAGAATGAAGGTTGAACTTGGTTACAATATTTTTGCACCAAAGGATGAAACTGATGGTAGAAGAAAATTTGAAGGTATTCATAGAGAAAGGATAAATATTTCCAGATCTTCACACCCTTGGCATGAACAATAATTTAGGTATAATCATTATTTTCAAGGATATTGTTATGTTTGTAATGAATTTGGTCATAAGGCAATTGATTGCATGAGATGGTCAAATAAGAATCATTCTAATGTCTCTAGAAATGAGAATGTGGTGTGTTACAATTGTAACAACTTTGGTCATTTTAGAAAATATTGTAGAATGAATACAAGTGATAATTATGTTGGTAACAAAGTTGGAGATGTTGTTAGGAAGCCTTATGTTCCTCAAACTAGTCATAAGATCATTTTTTCCAGATGAAATAACATTGGGCATAAATTATAACAATGTAGGTTTAATAGAAAGACAAGTACTCTAAGCAAACAAGTGAAAAAGTCTACATTGGTGTGGAGAAGAAAGACCAATGAATGTGTGAAAACTCCTTGTGCACTCATTGCACATGTGATACCATCTAGGTCTTGAGAAGAAGAAAAAACTCAGGGGGAGTCTATTATGGTAACACATTTTACCCCTATGAAGTCAAGAATGAGGTATGATAGCATGCATTTTCTATTGGTGGTAAAAAAAGTAAGGAAAAGGTTTGTAAATGTCTATATTTCATTATGTTTATTTTGATTGAATTGTTTATGAGGGTCTGTAGTGCTGAGTTTGAATTTGGCAGAAGTTTGATATGTTATGATAAAATGAGTATGTTGATTTTAGGACTGTTTTGCTGTGCGAACTGAAAATAATATTATGCAAAAACCTTGACCATCGGGTGCTATATGGATTCGAGAATGTCATTATCTTTTTCAGAAGAGTTAATGCTTTTTTTGTCTGGCTATCAAAAAGGAGGCATGCTTATGTGTTTTTTTGTATAACACAATGTGGTATATCACTTGTTACACAATGAGAACAATGAGAATAGTTGTTTGTTGTTTTGACAATGCATCTTGATAATAGTAAGATTAGTTGTTAGTATAATGGTTTATCTCACAGTTTCTTTGGGTAGTATAGTGGACAATATTTTGGCAAAAAATAGTCATTACAATGTTTCTTTGAATATTGTCAAACATTCATGGGTGTGGTTGCAGTTCTCTTTTTACCTATCAATGGTTTCTTATGGATAATCCTTCTTGGGGGAGAATCCAAAATATAGGCTTGGTCATAGAGGAAATGGTTGTTGTTGAGTCTTTGTCTTAGGACATTGATCATATTGTGCATTTTTATTCTAATATTGTTGTAGTTGCCCATGTCCTAGTAAATATATGAAGAAGAAGGTGACAGTGTGTTCTTACAAGGGACTTGTATGCAAGGTGTGGTTGCAAGAGGTGCAAGGCCTTTTTGATGGAAAGGTTCTTGGATAAGATCACAATTATCATTATCAATCTCAAACCATCAAATGATAGTAGTGGTATTTTTTCGATAACAAAGAGGTTTTGATTGGTTACTTTCTTATATCATGATTTGGTTAATACCTGATAATCTATGCACGTAGTTAGCAATAGTCACTAGTGACTTATATATACCTACCACTAATAAGTAATTAATGTCTTATCAATTTTTATTGGTAAACTATTAATAACTTATTACTTTCATAGTATATAAGTTGTTAATAACTTTGAGCATATAAGGTTCTAAGTGGTGAATAAGGAACACTTCAAGTAAAATTATTTTCATTAAAATCAATTTGTTAATGATAAAGACATCTGGTTTGACCTTGGTTTCATTTTTGATAATTCAGTGTTATTTGATAGAGGATTTATATGACAATGTGACATGCTACTTGTTAGAGTTTTTGGATATGATATTGTTAATCATTGATAGTTGTTGAGGCTTTGTGGTCTAAATGCCTTAACCTTTTGATATTGCTAATAGAGGTAATCATCTGGTTTAGAAGGCAATGAATGAATGTCTGCATTAAGAAATGTTTTTGCATGTTAGTGGTGAAACAGTTTGGTATGTCCCCTATACTCTTTGGTATCAAAGAAGATGAAGTTGTTCTCTTCATATGCCATCAAGAAGTTCTTCTCATGATTGAGATAGTACACAAGAAAAAAGATATGCTTTAATGATTTTCATGCAAATTGTCATGTCGTAATTGGATCTCAAGGTATCAGGAATTTCATTATGTTTTGATAGGATGAATTTGGAATAGTAACAGGATCATAAAAGGACCAAGCGTGAGGGTTTTCGCAAGCATGGTTGATGTTCTCAATAAGTTGCTTTATTTTTAGTAGTCAAAGTATAGTAGCCTATTTTCCACAGTGACCGTGCTTTATTTTTTGGATGACTTTATGTGGTTCTCAATCCTAGTAAATTTTTGATGGTGATTTCAAAGTTATAGTAAACGATCACAAATTTTATGATTGTGTCTTTCCTGAAATGCATATTAGTTAGTGGAAGAACGCCATACATTGTCAAAAAGTGGTACTTTGATGAATTCATAAGAAGTTTTCAAGATGATTGGTGATATATGTCAGTCATATGGTCTAGTGGTGGTTCTCGTATCAATTGATAGAATGATCAAGTGACAACTTCATGACATTATTGGTTCTTGGTGCAAAAACTAGCTGGTGTCAAAATTTTTTTTGGAAGGAATCTGACACATAAATAGATTGATATCATTCTTTCAATGTTGATTGTTTCTTAATAGGGGGAGCTTGTCTCTATATCTTTTTATTCATAGCTCTCTTGCATCTTTCCTTTGTTGCTATATTGATCTCCTTGTGTTGGATAGCTGGTTGGTTTATGTTGTTTATTTCATGGCATTTCAGATTATCCTTTGTTATTCTTTGTCATTGAGGCAAAAAGGGGGAGAGATCATATGTGTTTTGCCATCAAGGATAAAGGGAGAGTTTTTTGGATCTCAGTTGTGATCATGGTTTGTCCTTCCTAAAAAATTCACTTGTTTTGAGTCTCATGGTTTGACTGCTTCAGATTTGGTCTCTCGAGATTTTCATGCCCTTCATATTAAGTAGTTTTGATATGATATATACTTTATGGATCTTGGTGATTATAGTTGGTTAATATGGTGATTCACATGGTTCATAGCATGCACTTTCAAGTTTCATTTTTTACATATTGGTACTGATATTTTGACATGGTGTTCATTGTGACAGAGCATGGATTTGTTTCAAGGGATGCAATTGCTTCAGATATATGTCATTGCTATCTTGACATGTCCCCAGATCTTTATGCTTCATATTGATCATATTCTTCATGATTCAGGTTCAAGTATATTGAGCTGGCATATTATTTGAGTTGATCTTTTTTTATTTGATCTTGGATTCATTAATAGTTATTTGGTTGATCTTGGCATATGGTGTCTTTATCGAGTTTAATATAATCCTCATTAACAAGGGCTAATGACTTGGCTGAGTGAAACAAGGTCACAATGAATAATTGTTACCAGGTCTCTTTGTATTTGCTTTGGTCAACAAGCATTTCTTCATAATACTTAGGTAAATATCCTTGAAGCATCTTATGGTTGATATTAACTTTAGTGAGGATATTGAATTATTCAAATCTTTTCACCATAGATGGTGTCGGGTACTAAATTTGGTTTTGGTCATTTTCATTTGTTGGTATTTTGGAATCGACATCTAAAAAGAGCTAAACCCTATCGAGTTTCCCAAAGCATACATTAAAGGTGATAACTCTCCTATCGATCACTTGTGTAAAGTGTTTTGAATATATTTCCTGGTAGATTATCATGTACAATCGACAACCTTCTTTTCTCATTATCCTTGTCGGCATTTTGAAATTCATGGACATGGAATAAAGTTTACTATATGATTATGTTGAATCAAAAATTAGGAGCAATAATAAAGGGATTATTATGTCAGCCTACATGGTAATTAAATCATCATTGTGTTAGCCTCCAAGGTGATTATTGGTAGTAGACTTAAACTCATTACAATATGTATTATCATTTTAGACTTTAACTCTTATCTTTCTTGGCATAGTAATTGAATACCTTGTGAAAGTATTGATTAGTGCAAATTTTCTTTCGTTGGATCTTCTTGCAAAATAGGGTTTGTAACCCTAATCTCCACCTTGGACATAATGTAACTACTCTTGCTTTGATGATTCTTCTTGCTACAACTCAACTGACAGAAGGTTAAGCTCACTATATGAACTATGTTGTGCTTTGTTGCTCAGTTTGATTCTTTTCATTCATTAAGGGTACTAAGGAGGAAGGAGATCTGATGGCATTACATGCTAGGTTAGTAGATTCTTCTAAATAGGTTATCATGCTCTCTTTTGTTTTTGGTTTCATGCTTCATTATCTAGTATTTTTTCCTCTGCTAGAAGAAAATTTTAAATGTGCAAGTTACTAGTTCTTTTCTAGATTTAGAAAGGGAATAAATGGATTACTTGAGAATCTTTGATAGTAATAGCATGCTGTAATTTTAGTATCATTTGTTTTCCATTATGGGTATTCTAAAAATTTCTTGTTACTTTCAAACAAAATAGGCATAGTGGGGAATCAAGTTTGTTCTCGGTAGTTTGTGATTGTAGACATGCAAAATTGACATCATGCATTCCTCATATTTAATTAAATCATATTCTCCCATTAATTAAATAAATCAGGTTTATTTTATTAATCTACCAAGGTTGTCTCATTAATTAAATAAATCATTTAATTATCTCCTAAAGTTTCTTCATTTAATTAGATCAATCGTATTTAAGTAAATGGCTAATTTCCATTATTTTCACCCATTTGATTTAAACAAATCCAAAAATCTAAATCAAATTTCATGTCAACTAATCTTTATTTAAATTTAATCAAACCAAAATTAAAACTAAGTCTAATCCATGTCCCATCCTCTAGCTTTTTCCACTTGCACAATAAATAATTTATTTTGATTTATTAAATCTCTATTTTCCCCCACAAGGCATATTCCCAAGGAATATTCCCTCATTAACTCCATTTGTTTGACTTCTTTGACCAAACAAATCCCCCCCCCAAAAAAAAAACTCTCAACCATATGCATTTAATTCTAATTTTCAAAATTTCAAACTCACCTAATAAGCATTTACTTGCACAAAGACCAAAATGTGCTGACCCTTCATCCTCTCACATCTTGAGAAGTGGCATGAATCAATTGGTTGAAGATTATTGCCACATTCATCCACTTTGGTTCTTCTTTTCTCAATATCATCTATAAATTCAAGGCTTTTCTCCATTTCCATCCACAATTTAGAGAAAATTTACTCTCTTCACATTGAGATATGATTTTATCCACTTCATAGCATAAAATCTTCAAAGAATTTTATCATTGAGCTTGTTAAGGATTGGGAAATGACTCCTTTACATATCAAAGGTGCACCAATCCAATATGGGATAGGTATACTTCATGTTATCATATGCTTTCATTATTTTGGTTATTTGGTTGCATTTTGAAGCATGTTGAAATATCTCATAGGGATGGTTGTTTTTCTTTATTGCTCAAAAGTTAATTGATTATACTAATGTTTGATTGTTGAAAAGTGAAGAAAAGGGAATTCTCCATCCACATTTTGGCACCCACCATGATCTACTTGGCCGAATAAATTCATTTCACATTATCTACTTTCCTAGGACTATGATTTATTTTTAAGTGCCATTTCATATCTTCTAAGATTTGTCTGTCTTGGAATTTCTCTATCAACATTTATATTATTTTCCAAATTCTATATCGATTGCACCATCATAAAATCTATTTTACACCATTATAATGTATCTCTTTGTTCAAAGGAACTTAGATACTCGTATTGACCTCTATTTTATTTACTCTATTTCAATGGAAGGTTGTAACTAGTATTGCGAAAAATATCAATATCTTTTTCTCTAGCACTGACACTACAATCATAGAGTTGTTGGGCATGGATGGGTATTAAATCACATTTCTTTAAAATGATGCATATTTATGGGCATGGATGAGTATGCATAGCTTTCATTTTCCTGAAAGCTTCTTCATCAAATCCATTCGGTGCATATTCTGCAATCATCAAGATGTTTCTTTTAGGCATTCTGTCAAAAAATCCTCTTGCTTTATGATTCTATTTTGGCATAGGTTGCAAGGAGGTTGGTCAAAGTTTGGGAGGACGTTGGTCGAAGGTCATAGAATTTGGTTTTACACCTGCTAGTTGGATTATTTTGAAAGACATTTTTTTACATTGTGGGCACAACTTTAAGCCTGCTAATTGCATTCTTTTGAAAATTTTAAAGTCTGTCAATGACATTAGTTTATAAAGCTTTTTTGAATTCATTTTTCACTTTCCAAATGCATTAGCTTCAAATTTTTTGAAAAGTATAACACCATTTATTCGTTGAAATACTCCTCCATCTCACACATGTATGGTGGTTGTGTAAGCTTGCAGCCGTTTCTTGTGATACAAATTGTTTAAAATATGCCTACATCGATGGATAGGTCGACATATTTATGTCTGGGTCTACGCATTCCACAATATTAATTTCTTTTTTAGAAGCCATTAGTTGCCTAGTTGGAATCTTTCTCTGAAGAATTTGTACTAGTCACCTATGCCCTATTGATCAGTTTGACTTTGCGCTACTGTACTTACAAGGATTTTAGATATTTGATTATTTAGTTTTGAACATTCACTTATGTTTCAAAGAAGATTTCAAATCGCATCGCTCAATCCCTAATGATGAGCATGATAAAATATATTAAAGCTTTTTACTAAAAAAATATGTGCGTGAATGTCTCAAAAGAAAATGTCTAATCTTGTCCCTTAATCCAAAATGATGAGCTAGAAAAAATTATAAAGTCAACAAGTCTTGTATTGGAATCCAATGAAGAGGAGGCAATGGATTCTTCTTTCGGTGAAACCTGTAATAACGAACAAACATCCCATCGATTAAAAAATACTAAAATCTTTTATGGACAACAAATCTTTCTTGAAATGGGCTATATTCATTATCCATCTATTAAATGCATTATGAATTAAAACTATGGATTGATTGTCTATCTCTACATCTAATATTATTGTTCTTAGTAATTGATTGGTTGCACAAAGTTGTAAACAAAGTCTTTTGAATTTATAGAGGATCTTTTCATATGATTAGTGTTTGTTTCCATTTGATACATTAGTCTTTATTGATAGATTAAAAATATTTTACCTAATGGATTTAATACATTAGGTTTTTTATTAAGATGAGTTTAATTAATAACTTGATCTTCACATGATTGTTTTTTTTTAATCTTATAGGGATTTCGTTTGCACAAGGAACTTGCAAGAAGTGATCTTGGAAGAATATTGGAGTTAGAAAATTGATCATTAAACTTGGAATTCACAAAGATTTTTTAAATTCTTAGAGCTTCCATTTTATGCTAGTCTTTTTGGTTTTACACCAACTCACTTATTTTTGAATTCTAAAAGAGCACTACAATTTTTTTCATTTTTTTCTACAAAGGGCTTAAAACTAACTTTAGGAAAAACTCACTAGATTTGGTTTGAGGATTAACAATTGAACAACGTAAATTCCATATTTCATTTTGGTGCACTAAAAAGAATCAAATAATTTCTTTGTGGACTTAAAATGAACAAGTGGTTCTTTGTTTTGTAATTACTTACCCAAAGTAATATCATTAAAATGATGTATGGACTTCTCTCGTGCCTCATGGTGATCTTGAGAATAAAAAGGCCTTTTGGTGATATTAAGTTGTGTAAGTAATTTCCCACACACTTCAATTTGGATTTTAAAAAAATGAACCAATCTTGCGAGTGTGAATGGAGCATATTGTGTACATTATCTCTCTTTGGTTCACAACAAAGATTGATCGAGTTATGAATATGTTTGCTTCCTTTTGTTTATCTTAGAGGGCTTTCCTAGTGGGAAAAACTAATCACCCCAGGGAATGACCCAACTAGGAACAGACTAAAGCCAAGCGATTTCCAACCGGTATATACAAGTGGATTTTGAAGGAAAGTTCGAGAATCATGAGGATTATTCTGACGAGAAGGGAAGAAATGGTCTCTCACCACATGGATGGTCCCCTATGAATGGAATTCCCACATTAAAACCCTTGTTTAGCAAAGGCCAAAATCCTTAACTATTTGTTGGCACAAAAGGTCATGTCCTTTGAAGCCACCCCATGTAACATGCAGTTCTATTATAGAGATGAAAATTGTGCGATGAGAGATTCATGGGTACTGATGCTTGGCTGACCCAAGAAGTGAGTGCATTGTAATGGGTAGCTTGTGTTTTCAATCATCTAATCATTTGCACTAAATATGCGTAGTTGGGTTCATCCAGGTGGGAACCCAACAAATATTGTCTTTTCAACCTAGGATTGTGCAAGCTCTTGCAAATAAAAAAACACTTTTCTCGACTCTCGAAACATTTGAAAACAAACTGTTAGCTATCCAAATTTGCACCCCTTTGCCAAGTTGTGAAAGAACTTAGCAAATTTGGACTAACATGGGACTGCTTTTAGGCTGTGGGTATCCTATTTTCAAAGTAGACCTCCAAATTATGGGTTGGATCCCCTTTTGATGTCACCTAAACTAATGATTCTTGAGGAAAAGAGGAAAATATACTTGAAAATGAAAATCAACTAAAAACTACTAATGATGATACACCAAAACTGACTAAGACCTGTAAACAACTTAAACACATTCAAATCAGTGACAAATTTGACACAACTCATTTCACATGCATTTTCACATAAATAATTTATAAGGAGGTTTATGACATAACTATTAGAAGGAAAAATTTCACAACTAATGACACTATTTAATAACACAACTTATAACCTGTAACAATGCACTTGTTAAAAGGTGCCTAGCAATGAGACAAGACTATAAGGAAAGATAAATTTCATAAAATAATCTGATCGATCACTAAAAACACACAATAAAACATGACGTGAAAAGGTAAATATTCAATTGCATTGATTCAAAGTACTCAACTAGTATACAATTCTATTTGAGTTATAATACTACTCCTGCTAAAAAGATAACTCGAAAACCAAGCTATCACTCTGTTGGAAAGAAAGAACTCCCTTCAACAATACAACTTGAAGTTACTTATGCCAAAATTCAAAATAACCTCACACATCTCCATCTAGAAGGTTCTATCGGATGTAGCACAAAAGCCAAAAAATAAGCTTCCAAAACCCCTCCAAAAGGTCCTCCAAATGCAGAAAAGTCAAGCCAAGTCCCAAGTTATATTGAAAGTGTGACAAAATAGCCATCAAATAGTACATTTTTATTTTGATGAATCAAATACAACTCTTCACACATCTTCTCATGCCTGTCCAAACATCATTTTTTCTCTGAGAACATTGACCCACACCCTTAGTTCTTTCACAAAAGCACAAGACTCTAATTTTCCTTCAAAACAATAATAATATGATTAAGTAATTTATAATACATCACTTAAAAATATTAGCTTACATTTCAAAAAATAATGCAAAAAGAGGCACCACCACCTCCTTAGATCACATCAATACTGGCATTAAATAAATATCATTAAACAAAAGTGATTCAAAAATCACTTAAATACTGTCTCACAAGATAGCTAATGCAAAATAAGTGATATAATGAAATGCTTGTAAAAGCATTCAGTCCAAAATAATAACTCCTCCAAGGCATTGGATTTAGCTCACACATCATTTCTGCATTTTGAAAGCCATAAGTGGCTTATGATTATCACCTGCTGAAAGCTCCCATTTTCAAGGATAAATAAAAGACCAATAATTCTAACCATGTGAGGAAACAAGGTAGCTCCAAAATTCTTGGAATACTTTTCATTTTTCAAGGAGGCAAAGAAAATATATGGCAAAAAAACTATATCATGTGAACTCAAGGCAAAGAAAAGCCTAAGTGTAAAAATAAAACCTAAAGAAAAATGCCTAAGGCATGGAATTTTATCTCCCCATGTAGCACATTAGTTTTCCTTAGAAAATTTTAAACAAAGGTAAAAAATACCTTTGGGTAAGCCTCATAGGGTTTCTAGCCCTAAATAAAAACATGGGAAAAAAAGGAAAACACATCATTATTTGCATCGAGCATTTTGGAGGAAATGGTACCACCACCATGAGGTTTTTCTGATGGAGCTCTGTAGCTGATTTCAAGGCCAATTTTTTGGATGATTTCCATGGAGACCAGTGGAAAAAGAGGTAAAATGTAATCCCATAACATTGAAACTGGTTTTTACTCCATTTTGAAAGCTATTTCATGATTAAAATCTGCAACTATACAATACTTTTTGTGGTTATTCTTCTTGCTTCAACCGCCATGAGTGAATTTTTGAAGCTCGAATGGATGCTTTATATGTGGAAAAATTCTTGCATAATCAAATAAAATGAGCAAAAATAGCTAAGGTAAGTTTTTACTAGACCCATATCTTGATTTTCTTCCTTTATCTCAGTGAATAAAAGCTCGAACTTGAGCTCTTCTATTGTGAAAATGAAGCAAAATCTAGCTTTTCTCTCTATATTCGAAGTTTGATTTGAAAAACCCTAGTGTATTTTGCAATTTGTGAAGGAAAAAGACCTTCTGGCCGTGGCCATGAAGAATAAACTAGGGTTTTGAAATATATTCACTTCCTTTCTATAGACAAAACTCCATGTTATCTCTTTCAATATCTCTATATTTGCACTTTTAACATAAACCAAGATGGGTTTTGTATCCTAAGAAAAAAACTAGATTTTTACCTATGAATTTGAAGTTATGAACAAACCCTAAATGGGTTTTTGTATTTCCTTAGAAAATATCATTTTACACATCATGGAAGAAAACACTTCATTATTTTTTGTATTCTGCATTTCAGAACAAAACCCAAAATGGGTCTCTTCACTTTATGAAAATGATTCGTTCTAGCCATGACCTACAAAACATAGATACCACTTCATATTTTTGGTATTCACTATATTTAAAAAAAAATTCCATGAGAAAATTGATTTGCTACATGATTTGATGGCATTCATGGTATAGATATACTTCCTAGAAACTCATATATTTCCCATTTTGTAAATTCCTTTGAATTATGAAAGCGCTGCTCTTTGATTATGCATTATTGTTATTACTTTGAATGATCGTCATGATTGAGTGCTATCATGACAAGGTATTTGTATTGAAAGAAAGTGCAATCTAAAATTACAATTGTTTTTTTGTGTGTAAAGATTCAAATAGACAATCCCCTGCAATATAATCTTGAATATGTTTGCTGCCTCAAACCAACATTATGAGTAAACACTACCTATGTGATAGATTTATGATCATTTGTATGATGAGCACTAAGAATTATGGTCTATTATTATTCCTAAGGCTAATCTATTCCTTCTTAATCATGCTTTCTTTGTTTTGAAATAAAAACATTAAACTTGCTGAAAGGCAACAACCTATTGAATTTCTAACAAGCCACAAACATATGAAAAATAGAAGATGCCTATATCAAACATAAAACAAAATGTATTGTTCAGTACCTCATTTCTATCAATTCATGAATGAGTGTTCTTATTGTTTGATCTTTCATGGTATGGTCCTATTATGCATATGGTAGATACAATGGCCGTATCCTTCATTACTCATGTCTTCTGACCTCTTCGTAGCATCATTGACAATGTAGCTTAATCAATACTCAATTGAATCTTATCATTGTAGCTTGATCAACACTAAATTGCATCCTTATCAATGTATTAATGAGAGCATAATTGAACTGGATGCATCTACATAACAGTCTTCATATTCTTCTTGTCAAAGGCATGAAAATCTACACCATTTTACTTTTGTTCTATGTATGGTTTATTCGGTTCAATGCGCTAATTCTGTTATGCATTTTCACCATTATCACATAAATCATCTATTTCTTGGGAAGAGACAACCTATTTCATCTTTGATTTCTCTATATTTTCTATAACACTATGTTCTTTAATTGGAAACTTCAATTCCTTTTATGTGGAAATTTGGGTCATAACAACTACATCTTTTCTTCAACTCTAAAATGGACTATCCCCTTGTTGTTAAATTTATATCATTTTGATTGTCTCAAAACAACAAATTGTGTAGCCAGCGGTGGCAAATATATCATGCCCATTAAAAGTTACACTTGTAAGTTGTGAAACTTGACTGCTTCCCCATTTCTATCAATAAAGTTATTGTCAACTGCATATCAATTATAGAGGTAATCCCTAGGTCTGGGCAACTTAAGAAAATGTAGATGAAAGTTGATCGTTATGTGACATTGAATAGGGTAGTTGAAAAGCTTTACTACCCTTCCTTTCTTCTTCATCTGAATGAGAACTCCTATTTTTTGATCTTTCATGGTATCCATAACAATTCTTGCTTCCCCATATGTTTATAAGAGATGAATAATTGAACTTGATGCATCACATAACCCCTTTAATTTCTTCTTTTTTCTATAAAGTGGATATTGGATCTGTTTAAGAAGATTTAAAGACATATCTAGCAAAGAAATCACTCCAAGCAACCTACTGCTCGATACATTGTTAAAGATGAAGAGTACCATTCCTAATTGTGTATGAGAAAATGCGTCAATTAAATTGAATCTAATCTAATACACCAATGCAACATTAGATTGAAGAAAACTAAATTAATAAAGTAAATGCAAACTCTAAACAGCAGCTTCTTCAAATTCGTTCCATTGTCCTCTATCTCCAAGGATTCGCTTCAATATGTTTGCTCTCAGTTGTGCAAACATAGCTTATAGAATGGCACTTGAGAGAATGAGATTATTAAAATGCATATGCATCTACAAGATTGAGCTTATTGAATTGAAATGCTATGAAATGCTTAATATGCGACTATAATAACTATGCATGAAAGTATGAGATTCGAGGTCCTTTTTAGCTCATGAAAGAGCTGTATTTATAGATTTTTGAAGGTAGGAATTCGATTGGCCAAGATCGACGGTCGAGTTCAAACCTGTTGGAATGAACGGTGAGAGATCGAGAATTCAAAAAGATAGAATTCTGAGAGACAGAAAAATGAAGAGACAAATTGAAAGGTGTCTCTCATAATTAAATAAATAAATATTTAATTATGTGTGAGAGAAATGTGAAAAGGCTTTAATTAAATATTGTAAATATTTAATTATGAGAAAAGGAAAAAGCCTTTTAATTAAATATTAAGAATATTTAATTTTTGTGAGAGAAGTGGGAATTAAATATCAAAAGTATTTAATTAAATGTGGAGGGAAGAAAATCATTTAAATTTAGAATTTAAACTTTGATAATTAATGTAAATAAATTGTAAAATTTATTTAATTAATTAAGAGGAAGATAGCATTAATTAAATAAATAATTTATTTAATTAAATTAGAAGAATTTAGAAAAATGAACAATATAAATAAATAATTAAATTTATTTATATGTAGAAGACTTAAGAACATTAATTAAATAATTCATATTTAATTAATTATGATTCGATTGATCATGACCATTTTAGATGTGTACACTAATAATTCATTTTGTTTTGTTTAAATACTTTTGAATCTGATAATGAAAGTTGATCAACTGGTATGATTCCATATTGATTTAATGCATCAATAATAGGCTTATCATTGATTTGATCAAGTTGCTCAATTTCCTATCCCTCCTAAAACACGAGGGCAACATGTTGGGCTCAACCCTTGTGGGAGCCACATTTTATTCCACATGTTGTAATTAGCTGAAACAAAACAGTAACAAAGTTTTGTCCTATATCTGCACAAAGAGAAAACATGTTAGATAAACAAAAGTGTATCAAGGTGTGTTTTATTACTCCTTTTTGTTTTTCCTGTGCACTTATGGTATGCTAACTATTTTAATTCTTGCATATATTTTGATCTGGGACCCTTCATTTCTCTAACAACACTATTATATTAATGTAGGAAACCTAGGAGCAACGAAGAGAGTGTCAACAAAAAAAGAGCAACAAGAAAGATCGAGATGATGCGAGATCAAGCCAATGAGATTTTTCATTCCACTAGGCAATGACGAATCCATTTTCATTGTATGTGCAATTTTATTTTATTTTATTTATAAGCGTATAGTATTTTCTTTATAATAATTATAATATCTAGTCCATTGGCTTGTGAGGGACATTTATACGCTTATGATTATTAATAAATATTACATTTGCAATACACATTGGTTTTCTTTTCTTGTTTGTATGTAATTGCAAAGCTGAAATAATGTAATCTTTTGAAACAATCTCCTTTATGCATTTGTAGGACGTGAAAATCTGCAAAATAGAGTTAAACCATTTCATGTTGTTAGCACAAAAGTCAGTTTAAATCAGCAAACTTAAACATCCCTATGAAATATGTAGAATCATGTTAAACCATACAAATGAAAACAATGCAAAAAAACATGAATCCTTCCTATCCCATAGTGGATTGGTGCTATCCTTTGTGTAGAAGGCAGCCCTTTCCATATCCCTTGATAAGCAAAACTGCCAAAATAATAGTGATGAAGAGCAAGATATCCTCTCAAATGAAGAGAGTAACCTTGCAATCAGAAAATGAGTTGTTAAGCAAATGGTGTGGTGATGAGCAAGATTGATTCTCAAGTGAAGAGAATAGCCTTGCAATGAAAATGGGATGTTTGGAAGATGCTTAGGATAACAAATTTATATTATCGTAAACAACTTTAAATGATTATGCAATGCATGTGAGATGGATGAGATGGATGATGTTGTCCTGATATGATGGTATGACATGATTATGTGAAATGAGAATATGGATGCAAGATGGATGCATTGTTAGCGTGACAGAAGATAGAAGAATGAGAGGGATGAACCCTTAAATCTAAGAAGAATGTAGAAGTCCAATAAGTCCATTAGTCATCAAGACTTTATTGGATATGACGATGAATGATGATGATGTGTTGCTTATCCAGGGATGGGAAAAGAGCATACCTTTCTTTATGTTTGATAACACATGTAGGTGCGATGCATCAAGGTATTAAGAACCAGGATGGCGTTGCGCCTAGTGTGATGGACTTTGACTCGACAATCAGATAGGAGTACTCTTGTTCACACTTGACAAACATAACCTTATTCAGAATGCAGTTCAGATATTCTAGACATCTCGGGCCAAAACATAAAAAGGCAAGCCTTCTTATGTGGTCAACAAGATACCTAAAACATCCTTCCTACAAACAAAACAAAGTATGCTGACGAAGTTATTTTACAAGAATATCCAACAAGCACAGCAGATAAAAAGATAATGATCGTTGCCCCATTCCTTTCTCTCTAAACCTGTTTTGTTTAGGCATCATCGAGAGGTCCTTGGAATGAGCGCAAAATAAGATAAGTCTAAAAAGACCAAATAAAGTAAACAAACAAGCTAATGTTCTTCGTATCGCTAGCCAAGGCTAAACTACTGTGGGGTACCTGATGCTTATGTCCATCGCAGGAAAGCTTCATCCTAAGACATGTAGTGATCAAGGTTTTGGTGAGACTGATTGCGTGATAAGCTATTGATACTCCGAGTTGACCAACTTGCTGACTTACTGACTTAGACCTCCGAGACTTTGATGATTAGGTGTTCACTTTAGAACCTGCTAAACTTGTTCTGACTAACTCACCAAAGGGTGAAAGCGACGATGATTTATTATGAGTGATGACAATCACGGGTGAAAGCGAGATGAAATGGATGCACCATTTTGGTTTTTTTCAAATGTTTTGAGGATGTTTTTGGAATTTTGAGATGTTTTACAAATGTTTTTAGTATTTTCAAGATTTTTCAATGTTTTTGGTATTTTCAAGATTTTACGACAAACAGACTAACTTAAAGACCTATCCTAGGGGTCTCAGGAGCTGATCCATAGATTAGCCTTGCCTACGTTATACACGTAGAGACCACATAGTTCGACTGGTGGTGGACTGACTTGATGATAATATGGACAAATGGATTGCCATTTTATTGCCTAAAGGACTGACTTAAGATGCAGACTAGATGGGCAAACGGATTGCCAATGCGACGGACGCCTAAAGGACTGACCCAACCGTCTCGGGGGATGATCAAAGATCAACCTTGCCTACGTTCAAGCTCAGAGACGACGTAGTTCGACAAGGTGACTCTATTTTTGATTTTTTTGACTTTTGACATGTTTTTGGATTTTCTGATGAATTTTGCTAGATGTTTTTGAAATTTTTGATGGATTTTTTGAATGTTTTTGGTTTTTTGAATGAGTTTTCTGAATGTTTTTGGAATTTTTGATGAATTTTGAAAAAAGATCACGAGAATATACACGAATCCGATCCGATGTTGTGAGAACGTGCCCCCAGTGTGGTGCGATAGACTACTTCGATAAATGCGGGACAGACTGACCTTTGAAATGCCAAGTAGTTCCAATGGTGGAATATAGTACAGATACCAACACAGGCTATGGTATGGATGCGAGCGGATAAGTGGAATGTGATGGAGTGGATGAGTTGTGCAGATCCTGATAGATGGGGAAGGTGCTTTATTTACACTTGACGCCTGTTTGCCAGGTTTTCACCAAGGTATTTGCCCAAAGCGCCACCGAAGTGGTTTTCACTAGAGGACGATTTTTTCTCTTTACTATTTTTCAATCCTTTTTTGATTTTTTTGGATTTTTTGATCTTTTGATTTTTTCTGTTGTCACCAAGATGCCTGTTTGCCAGGTTTTCATCGAGGTAACCATTTTTTCAGGACTTTTTCTGATTGTTTTTGTATTTTCTGGTTCTATACCTTGCAATGTTTAGGCATAACACTTTTTGAGATGAGAGCTATTCAGAGGCTCCTGCAGAGGCTCGCCTTCTGGTGTTGCTAGTTGATATGCCCCTGATGTGTAACTTGCAGTGATGACGAAAGGTCCCAGCCAGTTGGGCTCAAATTTTCCCTTTGTATCTGGATTTGGCACGTTCTTTTGGTTTTCTTTCAGCACGAGGTCACCAACTTGGAAAGTGCGTTGTCTGATCTTCTTGTTGTAGCTCCTTTTTAGGCGATTCTGGTACACTTGTAGATGATTAAGGGCATCCATGTGCCTTTCATCTAGTAATTCCAGCTCATTGAGTCTTGTGACCCTATATTCCTCATTTGTGATAAGGTTTTGCAGTGATATCCTTAGTGATGGGAGCTCGATCTCAATGGGGAGTATGGCCTCTGATCCGTAGACCAGAGAGAATGGGGTGGCACCTGTTGGCGTGCGGATGCTGGTGCGGTAGGCCCATAAGGCAGGATTTAACTGCATATGCCAGTCACGACCAGAGTCATTGACTGTTTTCTTGAGGATTTTCAAAATGGTTTTATTTGTAGCTTCTGTTTGGCCATTGCCTTGTGGATAATATGGAGTGGAAAAGCGATGCTTGATTTTGAATTTTTCACACAAGTCACGGACATCCTGATTCTTGAAGGGCATCCCATTATCAGAGATAATGGATTGGGGGACACCGTACCGACAAATGAGGTAATTCAGGATAAACTTGGATATCTTCTTTACGGTGATGTAGGTCATGGGAATTGCTTCGACCCACTTAGTGAAGTATTCGGTGGCGGTGATAATGAATTTATGACCATTGGATGAGGTGGGTGATATTTTACCAATGAGATCAAGCCCCCATTGTGAAAAGGGCCAAGGTGTAACAATAGGATGCAGTTCTTGAGCTGGTGCATGAATAAGATCTCCATGTTGTTGGCATTGCAAGCATTTTCTGACAAAATTATGTGCCTCTTTTTCCATCGTCGGTCAATAGTACCTTGTTCTTAGCAACTTTTTAGCCAAGGTCATACCACTTGAGTGTGACCCACACGTGCCATTGTGTACCTCAGTTAGAGCAGTTAGGGCTTCCTCGGGTTTTAAACAACGTAATAGGGTTCCATCAGTACTCCTACGGAAGAGGGTCTCTCCTAGGATGACGAATCGTGAAGTTCTTTTGATGAAAGTGTGTTTTAGGTTCGGGGTGATGTCAGTGGGGAGGATTCCTAACTTTAGGTAGGTGTATATATCATGATACCAAAGATCACTGGGACCAACGAGTTCACATGCGTATTCTGACTCTGGTACCTCGAATGTGGGTACGAGAAGCTGCTCTACGAGGAATTCATGTTTCGAGATGTTACGAGGGATGTCAAGTAAGGATCCAATTGTCGCCATTGCATCAGCCGCTCTGTTGTTTGTCCTTGGTATCTGCTCAAAGGTAATATCGATGAAAGATTCCTTGAGGCTTTCTACCACCTTCTTGTATGGTGTGAGCTTATCATCCTTGGTTTGGTATTCGTCATTGACTTGGTTGATGATAAGTTGCGAGTCGCCATAGACTTTTAGTGCCATGATTCGCCATTGTGCTGCAATCTTGAGTCCTATGGTCAAAGCCTCATATTCTGCTATATTGTTCGTATAAGGGAATGCCAGCTTGTATGATCTAGGTATGCAGTCTCCTTGCGGTGTGATGAAAAACACACCAGCTCCTGACCCATGTTGTGTGTGAGAGCCATCAAAGTATAGCTTCCAGTGGTCTGTTGCATCAAGGTTAAAAAGGGACTCATCTGGGAATTCTGATATGAGTGGATTATCTGTGTAGAGGGGAGCTTCTGCCAGTTGATCCGCAATGACTTGTCCTTTTATGGCTTTTCATTCTACATACTCAATATCATGTTCAGATAATATCATTACCCACTTAGCCATTCTACCTGTAAGTGCTGCTTTTGTCAATAGGTACTTTAGAGGGTCTATTTTGGCAATCAACTTGATTTGGTGAGCTAGCATGTAGTGTCTGAATTTTTGAGCCGCAAATACCAATGCTAGGCAAGCTTTCTCTATTGACGTGTAATTGAGCTCATGTCCCACCATTGTTCTGCTGATGTAGTAGATAGCCCGCTCGGTTCCCTTTTCATCATGTTGGGCTAAAAGGGCCCCCAGGGTGGCTATTGTTGCGGAGATATATAGGATTAATGATTTCCCCACAATTGGTGGCATCAATATAGGTGGTGTAAGTAGATATTCTTTTATTTTGTTGAATGCTTGCTCGCATTTGTCATCCCATCTGAAAGCTACTCCCTTGTGAAGTAGGTGTGAATAGGCAATCTGTTTATCTGCCAATTGTGCTATGAATCTTCTGATGGACTGGAGTCTTCCTTGCAATCCTCTTAGTTGTTTCAACGTTCTTGGTGGTTTCATTTTGAGGATTGCTTTTACCTTTGCAGGGTCTACCTCTATCCCTCTCATTGAAACTATGTATCCTAGCAGCTTCCCTGATTGCACCCCAAAGACACACTTCTTCGGGTTGAGTCTAACCTTATATTGTTCGAGCCTGTCAAAGATAGCACTTAGAGTTGCTATATGGTCTTGTCTCTTCTTTGATTTAGCAAGTATGTCATCTACATAAGCTTCGACTGTTTTGTGGATCATGTCGTGGAAGATTAATGTCATGGCTCTTTGGTAGGTAGCTCCTACATTCTTCAACCCAAATGGCATTACATTCCAGCAGTAGGTGCCCCACGGACATGTGAATGTTGTCTTGTGTTGGTCTTCTTTTGCGATCAATATCTGATTGTACCCCGAGAAACCATCCATTAGGGAAAGCATCTCATGTCTGGCCGTCATATCCACTATCATGTCAATGTTGGGTAGTGGAAAGTCATCCTTGGGACATGCTTTGTTTAGGTCTCTAAAATCAGTGCAGATGCGGATGCCCCCTTTCGGTTTTGAGACTGGTACGAGGTTAGATACCCATTCTCGATAGTCAATCGGGCGTATGAAGCCAACATCCAGAAGTTTCTGTAGCTCAATCTTTACAAGCAAGGCTATTTGTGGGTGCATCTTCCTTAGCTTCTATCTGACTGGTTTTGCTCCAGGGTGAACGGCCAAATGATGCACTACTACTTCAGGATCCAGGCCTGGCATGTCTGCATAGGTCCACGCAAAATTTACCTTTCTCTCCTTTAGGAAAGCTGCCAGTAGTTTTTGTTCTTCTTCTAGGAGGGATTTTGCATAGAAGGTAATTTGTGGTTCTGATTCTGTTCCTAAGTTGACCGGGTTGCACTGTTCTGCCAATACTGTTGACTTCTCTTGGTGTAGAGCAGTAGGGGGAAGATTGAATCCTTCATCCTCTGGCGCCTCAGAGAGGTTTTCGCCATTTGATGCGTCCTTTATTTTTACTATTTTATGGTTAGAGAGTGCCACAGTGTGGTTTTCACTCACTAACTCCGAGCTTATTCTCGATCTTTTTCTTTTGCGACTGAAGGAATCAATCGTCTCCCCATAGTATGCTTGTGTGTCTAGAGTGATATCAAATCCTACCTTGTGATCTCCACATGGAATAGTATCCCTTAGTCCTATGAATTCCGAGAGAGCCTCATCATTTTCGAACGAGTCTAGAATCGGCGGTCCCCGTTGGTCGTGATAGATTAGTTGGGGGTACACTAAGTGGATTTGGTGGGTTTGTTGGATTGGCTCAACGGGTGAGACACTAATCATCAGTAAGGTGGAATCTTCAAAGAGCCTAGGTAAGCCACCTATGGTGTCATTGTCGTCACTGCTACTACAAACGTTAGTTATGTCAAATGTGAAGTTATCGAGAGGTAGGCCTGTGGATACGGGTAATCTAAGGTTAGTTGCCGAGACCCGAGGAGAGGACCTGACTGCCCTATTAGGAACACTTCTGCCACGCACAGTTATACTCGGAGGGGTACATCCGAGGCCAAGGTTTTCTGTTCTTCTTTCTGCAATGATGGGCTCCAACCGTCCATCACTGTTTCTTCCTAGGCTTTCATTCCTGTTATAGCCCATGCCGCACATCATTTGTAACCCTCTGTTTGTTTCCTCCATGGGTAGGGTGGGAGTGGGTCTTTCATCTTGGTACAGAGTGTTTGTGATGTCCTCCTCGTCCACATTTTGCTGACTGAGATCCCCCCAACTATGGAATCCAAAGGGTTCTATTCTAGTGCAGACAGGTGTTTAAGTCAATTGTGGTTGCCCATGTGATCTAGGAGATTGTGGTAACTCTCCTACAACAAAAGCATTTCTCTTCATTCTATAATCTCCGCATCCATTGTCCTGTATCATGTTCTTGATTTTGAATATGTCGGGGATGGCGGGTGTCTCTGTCACAGAAGTGGAGGCGAGATTAGTTGGGTCTATGTATGAAGTGGATGGGCCTTCATTGTTTTTAGGTACTTGAGGGATCTTGTAAAACTTGGCTTCCAAGTTTTTGCAATAGGCGAAGGGTTCAGGATCCCCATATATGGTAACCTCCTCATTTTGATATGAGAACTTAATGCACTGATGATAGGTTGAGGCCACTGCCTTCATTCCGTGTATCCATGGGCGTCCTAGGAGGATGTTGTATGGCAAATCAAGGTCAAGAACTTGACAAGTTGTTTCCATGGTTGCTGGCCCCACTTGGATGGGGATCTTGATAGTGCCCTGAGACACTCTTTCTTGGTCATCATATGCTCTTATGGTGATACTTTTTTTTTTATTGATGGAATCCTCGGCGAATCCCAATTTCTTTATAAGTTTCAAAGAACAAATATTAAGACCTGCACCACCATCTACCAGGACTCGCTTGACTTTCTTTTTATGAACTAGGATTTGGAGGTGAAGTGCCCGGTTATGAGATGGCTGCGGGGGGAAATCTTGGTCATAAAATGTGATGAGATTCGGGGTAATGATGTTACCTACCATAGCCTGAAATTGCTCTGTGTCAAGGGTAGCAGCGACGGTAGAGGCAGCTAGTGCTTCATCCAGGATCTGTCGATGAGCGGCGGAGATTTTTAGTAATTCCATGATGGATATTTGTGCGGGTGTTCTCTTCAGTTGGTCAATTACATTGTAATCATAGGGGATGACCTTTGTGTTGGTAATGGGGGTCTTAGCAGGTGCCCCGACAATGGTAACTTTTCCGCCTCGTGTGGTGACTCCACATTCATTGTTGGTTCCCTTGATATTTATGACAGTGACCAACTCGTCGACACATCCGACTATCTCCTCGTATACTAGATTGGCACTAGCATACTTTTGTTTACCCTTATTATTCCCTTGGTTATTTCCCTAATTATGATTCGGCATCGGATTCGTGTAGATTTTTAGGTCTTGGTTTCCGGCCGGCTGCTCGATGTTGATGACCTTATCCTCGATGAGGTCTTGGATGATATTCTTGAGTCTCATGCAGTTGGTGGTGGTGTGTCCTTTAACTTTGTGGAAGTCACACAGGAGATTCTCATTGTACCACGGCGGTTTGGTCATGGGCTCTGTGTATTGTTCGGAGTTAGAAATTTTGATTAGGTTTTCTTTGACCAATTTCTTCATGACAGACTCAATCGATTCACCAAGGGCTGTGAACTTCCTCTTGGGGGGAAACTTGTTGCAGGGAGGTGGTCCTCCTTGATTACCCACATTGTTGACTTGGCTAGTGGAAGGTGGTTGTGACTGTGCTACTACCGCATTAGCCTGCACATTGTTGTGGTTATGAGTTTGCGGATGATGATGATTTTGGGTATTTTGTTTAGGAGCACTGATGACTACCTTAGCATCAACCACGCCGTCGTTCGTGATATTTTTGTTCCTCGACCATGTTCGAGGTTTATCATTGTAGTTGTTGGACGGGCGGTTATCCTGCGGTGGAGTGAATGTAGGTGCGCCTCCTCGTGCAGTAAGGGATCTTTCGATGTTGAGCGCCTTTGGAATTAGTTGATCGTAAGATGTGATGCACTGCATTTTTAGGTAGAACGCTAGGTTTTCATCTAAGTTGGCTATGATGGTGCAAACTTGTTGTTCCTTTGGCATGGCCCACTTGCTCTGATTGGCCTTGGATCGCCATCTTTGCAAGAAGGATGCAAATAACTCTCCTCTTCTTTGTTTGAGTGCAGATAGTTCTTCTAAACTGACATCCGCACCCATATTAAAAGCATAATTTTTAAGGAAAGCCTCCACAATTTCCTCGAATGTTTTAATGCCCGTGGGTAGGCGAGAAAACCATTCCATAGCTGGACCAGTCAGGCTTCGGGGGAAGAGCCGCATTAGATACGTGTCATCATATGCGACTTCCATGCAGTGCACCTGAAATTCCCTAACGTGGTTTTCAAGGTTGCCCGTTCCATTGTACTTATCAAATTTGGGGATCTCGAATCCCTTTGGAAACGGTACCATGGTGAGACTTCTATCAAACGGATAAGGGCACAAGTTTCCTGGTGTCCTTGTGGTTTTTCCTGCTTGCAAGTCCAACACCTGCTGCGAAAGCAATTTGATCTGTGTTGCGACATCCTTGCTTGGGTCGGGGGGCGGGATGAATGAGTGGTGAGGTGTTGGAGGTGTTTGATGGGTGGGGAGCATACTGGTCGGTGTTTGCTGCGAGCTTGGTTGTGTGTTTAGGGCTTGTTGGTAAGCTTGCATTTGTGCCAACAACGCTTGTTGTTGATCTTGCTATTGCTGTTCTAATAGCGCTTGTTGTTGGTCCATCTGCTGTTGTTCCCATGAAGCCTGCTGTTGGTTAAGTTGTTGCTGAGCTAGTAACGCTTGTTGTTGGTCTAGCTGCTGTTTTGCCAACAATGCTTGTTGTTGTTCGAGCTGCTGTTGTACCAATAAAGCTTGTTGTTTAGCTTGGTGTTGTGCCTGAAAGTCTTGCAGGGCTTGGTGGTAGGCTTGCAGGTGGATTGCTTGCAATTGCGCTTGGTATTGAGCTTGTGTCTTTTGTTGGGCTTGGGCTTGAGCTTGGGCTTGAGCTTGCGCTTGCGCTTGTGCTTGTGCTTGTGCGGCTTGTGCTTGAGCTTGAGCTTGTGCTTGTGCTCGCGCCTGTGCGGCTTGTGCTTGAGCTTGAGCTTGTGCTTGCGCTTGTGCTTGTGCTTGCGCTTGTGCGGCTTGTTGTTTTTGGAGTGCCTTTTGGCAGGCAGCTTGTTGTGCATTTTGCAACATGATGGAGAATGAATTAGTCGTGTTGTGCTTTGGCAGTGGGATTGGTGGTGGAGCAGGAATCATGCCAACTGTCGTGGCGGGTGGAGGGATTGCGGTTGTGACTGTGATTTGGGTTGTGGGCGGGGTGGTTGAGACAATTGGTCCTTGATGAGGCATGCTTTGGGAGACTTGAGGACCAATAGATGCATTAACCGTGGTGACAGGAATGGTTGCGATTTGTTGTGAGGATATGGGCAAAAGAAGTGGGTTCAAAGTGGTGGTCAGATTGCTTGGATTAGCAAAATTTTCGATGGTTAAAGGTGGAAGACCTATTCCAGGAGGTGATGCAGATGTGAAAGGAAGCGGGGGAAGGGATGACGCACCACTTTGGAAAGAGAAGGGATTGATAGCTTCTGTCGTTCCAAGCAAACCAACTTCCTCGTGCGGTGGGGGAGTTGGTATGTTCAATTGATAAGCTGGTGTGGCATGAAATGAGGATGAACCAGCGGGATTATGAAATGTGAGTGGGATGTAAGGGTGAAATGAGTTTTCCGGAATAAATGTAGGGGTGATGATTGCTTCTTCATTAGCCACAAGGCGGTGTTCTTGCAATTCTTGGAACATGGCACTCCTCTTGTTCACAATCGCGGAGGTTGGTGTGATGATTGAGGTGATGCAAGGTACTTCTTGATTGATGTTTGACAACGGGGATGCAACTGCACTAGTGCTTGTGTTAAGGTTGGGAGGGGGCATGTCCCCTCCTCTTTCTATTGAATTTATGCATTTGAACATAGCACTAACAATTTTATGGTTCTTAGGATTTTGAATCATTTCCATGATTTCCTATGGTGTCATCCCTATGTCTTCATTTATGTCGTCCTCTTGATGACTCTCCTCTTGAAGATTTTGTGATGATAAGGGAGAGTTGCTTGGGGGATTGCTTGATCCTGCTAGGTTCACTTCAATATTTAGATGACTCATGTCCATAGAAGTTGATATGTCTCTGATATTCTCCATGTCCTTCTTGTGTTGAGATCTTGTTTGGACCATAAAAATAGGGATTTGTTCGATCCTAATCCTTTAAGTCCAAAAAGAGAAGAACTAGGGTAGATAAAAGATCAAAGATGGTGATGATGATGATTGGTTAAAATGGATGAGATGAGTGAATGAAACCTTTGGAAAACTTTTTGAATGTATGTGCTAAACTTTGAAAGGGCTTTTGATTTGATTTGAATGTGATAATTTGACTAGATGCGTTAAGTCAAACAAGATTGGTTGTGAAGTTGTTTTCCCTAGGAAGTTGTGTTATCCTAAGGGAACTTGTACAAAAATGGATGAATTGACAAAGTGTGTTATGCCAATGTTTTGGAGAACTAATAGACTTTAAGAAGTTGTGTTATCTCAAAGAAAATTTGTTCAATGATTTGAGACTATGTTGGCTAAGTGTGTTAAGCCAAGATATGATGATGTTGGTTTAGCCCTCTAAGTTTAGTGTGATGTTTGATTCTAGAGTTCTCAAAAAAAGGTTTGATGATGAAATGAGACTTTGATTTGATGGATGAATGAAGGGGAATGATAACTTTGATCTTGAACCTTAACCTAGATATGACTCTCTTTCTACAAAACCTCGGTGTTGAAGAACACGCTTGACTTCCTATGGGAGAAATGCAAATCTTTGAAACAATTCGGGATTTTGTTGACAATAAAATGCATATAATGCTGGATTGTTCCTTGAGGCTTTTCTGTAAAAGTTATAAACCAATCTTTCCCCGAATTCGAAAAGTCTCTCAAGACGCTCCTCACGAGCTTTTAGACTAAGCTTCTTGAACTTTGGTTTTGGGATTTTGATCTTGCGGGAAATCATGTTAGAAAACACATGTGTAATCCAATTTGTCTTTTTATCTTCGTTAAATGAGATTCTTTTTATCCAAGACACTTGCTTGCTTAGGTTTTCAAACTATATGTCTAATGTCCCATTCTCTTTCTCATCCCACAATGTCCTTTGTGTGGAAATCGAGGAAAATAGGGCAAAAGTTCCTTATGTTTATCCTTATTGGAAACAAATGATGATAGAATTTGCACACTTAGAAACCTCTAGGAATGTGATTCCTAGGGAAAGCAAGAGTGGGCAAGTTCGTCAATAGGTATTTGTTCCCCACAAGGTGTTTGAAATTTCAAGGTTTTTGTGTATGTTTGTTTTCCAAATGTTTTCAAGATCAAGCAATGTGTTTTTTCCAAGTACTTTCACACTCCTAGGTTGATGAGACAATACCTTGTTGGGTTCCCACTTGGATAAATCCAGTTGCGCATATCTTGTGCGAATGGCTAAATGCTTGACCACACTGGCTCCCCTCCACGGCACTCACTTATTCGGGTCAGCCAAGCATTAGTACCCATGAATCTCCCATGGCATACTTTCCATTTCCACAACAAGACCGCATGTTACGTGGGGCGGCTTCAAAGGACATAACCTTTTGCACCAACAAGATAGACAAGGTTTTGGCCAATTTCTAAACAAGGGGTTCTAATTCGGGCATTCCGTTCGTGGGGGATTATCCAACATCGGCGAGAGTCCATTGCTGTCCATCTCGTCGGAATAATCCTCGTGATTCTTGAACTTTCCTCAAGAATCCACACTTATATACCGGTTGGAAGTCGCTTGGCTTTAGCGTGTTCCCGGTTGGGTCGTTCCCTTGGGTGATTACTTTTTCCCACAAGGCAGGCCCTCTAAGATAAACAAAAGCGAGCTAACATATTCCGTCGTTCACACAACCTTCGTTGAAAAACAAAGGGGAGAACCTCCGCAATATATCGTGCTCACACTCGCATGATTTGTTCAATTTTTAGATCCCAAATTGAAGTGTGGAGGCAATCTTTTATGCAACTTAGGGTCATCAAAAAGACTTTTGATTCTCAAGATCGCCGTGAAGCGCGAGAGAAGCGCATACGCCCTTTTAAATGACACTACTTTGCAAAAAAGTTTACAAAACACAAAGTACACATGTTCAATTTTAAATTCCTCAAAGCAATTATGAGTTCGTTTTAAAAGCACTAATTGAAATGTGAAGTTGCCTTGTTCAATTTTAATCCCAAATTGAAATCTAGTAAGTGTCTAAGGTTCTTTTTAACCAAGCTTAAAAAGATCAAATCAAATGGTTAACTTTAAACCCAAAAAATAGATGTGAGTTGGTTCAAAATAGAAAACTATAGCAATAATTGGAGCTCTAAGCATTAAAAAATGCTTTATGAATTTCAAGTTTCAAATTCTCGATTTTCCTTTTGATTCCAATCTTGCTTTGCCTTTGCTTGATTTCCAATTCTTGATTCCAATGTCAACCTATTCTATTCTATGATGGATTGGTGCCCTCCATGAAGATGTGAGAGAGCCCTTTCCCAATCCCTTTCTAAGCCAAATGAGATAGACAATGAGTTGCTATGAGCTCAAGTTGCCTATAGTTTAGATACCTTCCAATTGTGTTCTAGAAATGAGAGAAGATGCATTGCTTTTATAGAAGAAGTTGAGAGAAGAGAGGCCAAGTTTAGCCAATGTGGGACTAAATCCCCTCCAATAGAATAGAGACACTTGGCATGATGGGATTGGTCAAAGCTTGTGCAAGTTTTGGCCAATGTGCCCATTCAAATTTGAAAAATGTCAATAAATGCATGTTGTTGAGGGTTTTGGGGGGAATAATCTTTGTTCAAAAAAGTCAAAGATGAGAGTTATTGAGAGAAAATAGGATTTTTAATAAATCAATTAAATTGATTTATTGATGCAAGTGGGTGGGTTAGTTAGGAGTTTAGATTTGACTCTAGTTGAGTCAAAAGCTAGAGAATGGTAATTGTGATTTAGAAGTTAATTAATTTAGATTAATTAACTTAGGGGATTTTAGAGATTTGATATTTGATTTGTTTGATTTATTAAATCAAATAAGAAGAGCCTTAGGAACTTAATTAAATAATTTGATTTATTTAATTAAGCTTGATGAACCTTAGGATTAAATCAATAAATTGTCTTAATTGATTAGCAGAAGAATTGAATGCATGATGTTAGTTAAAGCGGAATGCATAATGTTATTTTTGCATTCAAATTCAGCCTCCACTTTAGTGAGAGGATGAAATTGATTCAAAATCACACTAAAGTAGCCTAGTGGAGATGGTGAAGAAGAAGAATAGGAAAGATGAAGGAGGTGGTCAGACCCCTGAGGATTTGAGATTCTAAGTCAACGAGACATCTACGCCAAAGAACACATTCAAGGGTGAATGCATTACAAAAAAATGAGATAT